>JAWDJE010000012.1:21701326-22258826 GCA_035047345.1 Bradypodion ventrale
AGAAAGAAAGAGAGAGAGAGAGAGAGAGAAAGAAAGAAGATGGATAGATGAGAAAGAAAGAATGAAAGAAATTAATAGAGAGAGAGAAAGAACCAGTGAGTGAAAGAAAGAAAGAAGGAAAGAAAGAGGTTGGATGTATAGATGAGGACGAAAGAATGAAAAAAGAAAGAGAGAGAGAGAGAGAAGATGGAAAGATGAGAAAGAAAGAATGAAAGAAATTAATAGAGAGAGAGAAAGAAACAGTGAGAGAAAGAAAGAAAGAAAGAAGGAAAGTAAGAGGTTGGATGTATAGATGAGGACAAAAGAATGAAAGAAAGAAAGAGAGAGAGAGAGAAAGAAAGAAGATTGATAGATGAGAAAGAAAGAATGAAAGAAATTAATAGAGAGAAAGAAAGAAACAGTGAGAGAAAGAAAGAAGGAAAGAAAGAAAGAGGTTGGATGTATAAATGAGGACGAAAGAATGAAAGAAAGAAAGAGAGAGAGAGAGAAAGAAAGAAGATGGATAGATGAGAAAGAAAGAATGAAAGAAATTAATAGAGAGAGAGAGAAGGAAACAGTGAAAGAAAGAAAGAGAGAGGTTGGATGTATAGATGAGGACGAAAGAATGAAAGAAAGACAGAGAGAGAGAAAGAAAGAAGATGGATAGATGAGAAAGAAAGAATGAAAGATAATTAATAGAGCGAGAGAAAGAAACAATGAGAGAAAGAAAGAAAGAAAGAAGGAAAGAAAGAGGTTGGATGTATAGATGAGGACAAAAGAATGAAAGAAAGAAAGAGAGAGAGAGAGAAAGAAAGAAAGAAGATTGATAGATGAGAAAGAAAGAATGAAAGAAATTAATAGAGAGAGAGAGAAGGAAACAGTGAAAGAAAGAAAGAAAGAGGTTGGATGTATAGATGAGGACGAAAGAATGAAAGAAAGAGAGAGAGAGAGAGAGAGAGAAAGAAAGAAGATGGATAGATGAGAAAGAAAGAATGAAAGATAATTAGTAGAGCGAGAGAAAGAAACAGTGAGAGAAAGAAAGAAAGAAAAAAGGAAGAGGTTGGATGTATAGATGACGATGAAGAATGAAAGAAAGAAAGAGAGAGAGAGAGAAAGAAAAAAAGAAGATGGATAGATGAGAAAGAATGAATGAATGAAATTAATAGAGAGAGAGAAAGAAACAGTGAGAGAAAGAAAGAAAGAAGGAAAGAAAGAGGTCGGATGTACAGATGAGGACAAAAGAATGAAAGAAAGAGAGAGAGAGAGAGAGAAAGAAGATGGATAGATGAGAAAGAAAGAATGAAAGAAATTAATAGAGAGAAAGAAACAGTGAGAGAAAGAAAGAAGGAAAGAAAGAGGTCGGATGTACAGATGAGGACAAAAGAATGAAAGAAAGAGAGAGAGAGAAAGAGGTTGGATAGATGAGAAAGAAAGAATGAAAGAAATTAATAGAGAGAGAGAAAGAAACAGTGAGAGAAAGAAAGAAAGAAAGAAGGAAAGAGATTGGATGTATAGATGAGGACAAAAGAATGAAAGAAAGAAAGAGAGAGAGAGAGAAAGAAAGAAGATGGATAGATGAGAAAGAATGAATGAATGAAATTAATAGAGAGAGAAAGAAACAGTGAGAGAAAGAAAGAGAGAGAGAAAGAAAGAAGATTGATAGATGAGAAAGAAAGAATGAAAGAAATTAATAGAGAGAGAAAGAAACAGTGAGAGAAAGAAAGAGAGAGAGAAAGAAAGAAGATGGATAGATGAGAAAGAAAGAATGAAAGAAATTAATAGAGAGAGAGAAAGAAACAGTGAGAGAAAGAAAGAGAGAGAGAAAGAAAGAAGATGGACAGATGAGAAAGAAAGAATGAAAGAAATTAATAGAGAGAGAAAGAAACAGTGAGAGAAAGAAAGAAAGAAGGAAAGAAAGAGGTCGGATGTACAGATGAGGACAAAAGAATGAAAGAAAGAGAGAGAGAGAGAGAGAAAGAAGATGGATAGATGAGAAAGAAAGAATGAAAGAAATTAATAGAGAGAGAGAAAGAAACAGTGAGAAAGAAAGAAAGAAGGAAAGAGATTGGATGTATAGATGAGGACAAAAGAATGAAAGAAAGAAAGAGAGAGAGAGAGAAAGAAAGAAGATGGATAGATGAGAAAGAATGAATGAATGAAATTAATAGAGAGAGAAAGAAACAGTGAGAGAAAGAAAGAGAGAGAGAAAGAAAGAAGATGGATAGATGAGAAAGAAAGAATGAAAGAAATTAATAGAGAGAGAGAAAGAAACAGTGTGAGAAAGAAAGAAAGAAAGAAGGAAAGAGATTGGATGTATAGATGAGGACAAAAGAATGAAAGAAAGAAAGAGGGAGAGAGAGAAAGAAAGAAGATTGATAGATGAGAAAGAAAGAATGAAAGAAATTAATAGAGAGAGAAAGAAACAGTGAGAGAAAGAAAGAGAGAGAGAAAGAAAGAAGATGGATAGATGAGAAAGAAAGAATGAAAGAAATTAATAGAGAGAGAGAAAGAAACAGTGAGAGAAAGAAAGAAAGAGAGAGAGAAAGAAAGAAGATGGATAGATGAGAAAGAAAGAATGAAAGAAATTAATAGAGAGAGAGAAAGAAACAGTGAGAGAAAGAAAGAAGGAAAGAAAGAGGTTGGACGTATAGATGAGGACAAAAGAATGAAAGAAAGAGAGAGAGAGAGAAGATTGATAGATGAGAAAGAAAGAATGAAAGAAATTAATAGAGAGAGAGAAAGAAACAGTGAGTGAAAGAAAGAAAGAAGGAAAGAGATTGGATGTATAGATGAGGACAAAAGAATGAAAGAAAGAAAGAGAGAGAGAGAGAAAGAAAGAAGATGGATAGATGAGAAAGAATGAATGAATGAAATTAATAGAGAGAGAAAGAAACAGTGAGAGAAAGAAAGAAGATGGATAGATGAGAAAGAAAGAATGAAAGAAATTAATAGAGAGAGAGAAAGAAACAGTGAGAGAAAGAAAGAAAGAAGGAAGGAAAGAGGTCGGATGTACAGATGAGGACAAAAGAATGAAAGAAAGAGAGAGAGAGAGAGAAAGAAGATGGATAGATGAGAAAGAAAGAATGAAAGAAATCAATAGAGAGAGAAAGAAACAGTGAGAGAAAGAAAGAAAGAAGGAAAGAGATTGGATGTATAGATGAGGACAAAAGAATGAAAGAAAGAAAGAGAGAGAGAAAGAAAGAAGATGGATAGATGAGAAAGAATGAATGAATGAAATTAATAGAGAGAGAAAGAAACAGTGAGAGAAAGCGAGAGAGAAAGAAAGAAGATGGATAGATGAGAAAGAAAGAATGAAAGAAATTAATAGAGAGAGAGAAAGAAACAGTGTGAGAAAGAAAGAAAGAAAGAAGGAAAGAGATTGGATGTATAGATGAGGACAAAAGAATGAAAGAAAGAAAGAGAGAGAGAGAAAGAAAGAAGATTGATAGATGAGAAAGAAAGAATGAAAGAAATTAATTGAGAGAGAAAGAAACAGTGAGAGAAAGAAAGAGAGAGAGAAAGAAAGAAGATGGATAGATGAGAAAGAAAGAATGAAAGAAATTAATAGAGAGAGAGAAAGAAACAGTGAGAGAAAGAAAGAGAGAGAGAAAGAAAGAAGATGGACAGATGAGAAAGAAAGAATGAAAGAAATTAATAGAGAGAGAGAAAGAAACAGTGAGAGAAAGAAAGAAAGAAGGAAAGAAAGAGGTCGGATGTACAGATGAGGACAAAAGAATGAAAGAAAGAGAGAGAGAGAGAGAGAGAAAGAAGATGGATAGATGAGAAAGAAAGAATGAAAGAAATTAATAGAGAGAGAGAAAGAAACAGTGAGAGAAAGAAAGAGAGAGAGAAAGAAAGAAGATGGATAGATGAGAAAGAAAGAATGAAAGAAATTAATAGACAGAGAGAAAGAAAAGTGTGAGAAAGAAAGAAAGAAAGAAGGAAAGAGATTGGATGTATAGATGAGGACAAAAGAATGAAAGAAAGAAAGAGAGAGAGAGAGAGAGAGAAAGAAGATTGATAGATGAGAAAGAAAGAATGAAAGAAATTAATAGAGAGAGAAAGAAACAGTGAGAGAAAGAAAGAGAGAGAGAAAGAAAGAAGATGGATAGATGAGAAAGAAAGAATGAAAGAAATTAATAGAGAGAGAGAAAGAAACAGTGAGAGAAAGAAAGAGAGAGAGAAAGAAAGATGATGGACAGATGAGAAAGAAAGAATGAAAGAAATTAATTGAGAGAGAGAAAGAAACAGTGAGAGAAATAAAGAAAGAAAGAAAGAAAGAGGTTGGATGTATAGATGTGGACAAAAGAATGAAAGAAAGAAAGAGAGAGAGAGAAAGAAAGAAGATGGATAGATGAGAAAGAAAGAATGAAAGAAATTAATAGAGAGAAAGAAAGAAACAGTGAGAGAAATAAAGAAAGAAAGAAAGAGGTTGGATGTATAAATGAGGATGAAAGAATGAAAGAAAGAAAGAGAGAGAGAGAGAAAGAAAGAAGATGGATAGATGAGAAAGAAAGAATGAAAGAAATTAATTAGGAGAGAGAAAGAAACAGTGAGAGAAAGAAAGAAAGAAGGAAAGAAAGAGGTTGGATGCATAGATGAGGACAAAAGAATGAAAGAAAGAAAGAGAGAGAGAAGAAAGAAAGATTGACAGATGAGAAAGAAAGAATGAAAGAAATTAATAGAGAGAGAGAGAAGGAAACAATGAAAGAAAGAAAGAAAGAGGTTGGATGTATAGATGAGGACGAAAGAATGAAAGAAAGAGAGAGAGAGAGAGAGAGAGAAGATTGATAGATGAGAAAGAAAGAATGAAAGATATTAATAGAGAGAGAGAAAGAAACAGTGAGAGAAAGAAAGAAAGAAAGAGGTTGGATGTGTAGATGAGGACGAAAGAATGAAAGAAACAAAGAGAGAGAGAGAAAGAAAGAAATCTGATAGATGAGAAAGAGAGAATGAAAGAAATTAATAGAGAGAGAGAAAGAAACAATGAGAGAAAGAAAGAAAGTAAGAAGGAAAGAAATGGGTTGGATGTATAGATGAGGACAAAAGAATGAAAGAAATTAAAAGAGAGAGAGAAAGAAACAGTGAGAGAAAGAAAGAAAGAGAGAGAGAGAAAGAAAGAAAGAAGATTGATAGATGAGAAAGAAAGAATGAAAGAAATTAATAGAGAGAAAGAAACAGTTAGAGAAAGAAAGAAAGAGAGGTTGGATGTATAGATGAGGACGAAAGAATGAAAGAGAGACAGAGAGAGAGAAAGAAGATGGATAGATGAGAAAGAAAGAAGGAAAGAAATTAATAGAGAGAGAAAGAAACAATGAGAGAAAGAAAGAAAGAAGATTGATAGATGAGAGAGAAAGAATGAAAGAAATTAATAGAGAGAGAGAAAGAAAGAAAGAGGTTGGATGTATAGATGAGGACGAAAGAATGAAAGAAAGAAAGAGAGAGAGAGAGAGAGAAAGAAGATGGATAGATGAGAAAGAAAGAAGGAAAGAAATTAATAGAGAGAAAGAAACAGTGAGAGAAAGAAGGAAAGAAAGAGGTTGGATGTATAGATGAGGACAAAAGAATGAAAGAAAGAAAGAGAGAGAAAGAAAGAAGGAATGAAATTAATAGAGAGAGAGAGAAACAATGAGAGAAAGAAAGAGGTTGGATGTATAGATGAGTACGAAAGAATGAAAGAAAGAAAGAGAGAGAAAGAAAGAAGATGGATAGATGAGAAAGAAAGAATAAAAGAAATTAATAGAGAGAAAGAAAGAAACAGTTAGAGAAAGAAAGAGAGAAGATTGATAGATGAGAAAGAAAGAATGAAAGAAATTAATAGAGAGAGAGAAAGAAATAGTGAGAGAAAGAAAGAAAGTGGTTGGATGTATAGATGAGGACGAAAGAATGAAAGAAAGAGAGAGAGAGAGAGAGAAGATGGATAGATGAGAAAGAAAGAAGGAAAGAAATTAATAGAGAGAGAAAGAAACAATGAGAGAAAGAAAGAAAGAAGATTGATAGATGAGAAAGAAAGAATGAAAGAAATTAATAGAGAGAGAGAAAGAAATAGTGAGAGAAAGAAAGAAAGTGGTTGGATGTATAGATGAGGACGAAAGAATGAAAGAAAGAAAGAGAGAGAGAGAAAGAAGATGGATAGATGAGAAAGAAAGAAGGAAAGAAATTAATAGAGAGAAAGAAACAATGAGAGAAAGAAAGAAAGAAAGAAGATTGATAGATGAGAAAGAAAGAAAGAAAGAAATTAATAAAGAGAGAGAGAAACAGTGAGAGAAAGAAAGAAAGAGGTTGGATGTATAGATGAGGACGAAAGAATGAAAGAAAGAAAGAGAGAGAGAGAAAGAACATGGATAGATGAGAAAGAAAGAATGAAAGAAATTAATAGAGAGAGAGAAAGAAACAGTGAGAGAAAGAAAGAGAGAGAGAGAGAAAGAAAGAAGATGGATAGATGAGAAAGAAAGAATGAAAGAAATTAATAGAGAGAGAGAAAGAAACAGTGAGAAAAAGAAAGAGAGAGAGAGAGAAAGAAACAGTGAGAGAAAGAAAGAAAGAGGTTGGATGTATAGATGAGGACGAAAGAATGAATGAAAGATAGAGAGAGAGAGAAAGAAAGAAGATTGATAGATGAGAAAGAAAGAATGAAAGAAATTAATAGAGAGAGAGAAAGAAACAGTGAGAGAAAGAAAGGAAGAAGGAAAGAAAGAGGTTGGATGTATAGATGAGGACAAAAGAATGAAAGAAAGAAGGAGAAAGAGAGACAGAAAGAAAGAAGATGGATAGATGAGAAAGAATGAATGAATGAAATTAATAGAGAGAGAGAGAGAAACAGTGAGAGAAAGAAAGAAAGAAGGAAAGAAAGAGGTCGGATGTACAGATGAGGACAAAAGAATGAAAGAAAGAGAGAGAGAGCGAGAGAGAAAGAAGATGGACAGATGAGAAAGAAAGAATGAAAGAAATGAATAGAGAGAGAGAAAGAAACAGTGAGAGAAAGAAAGAAAGAAGGAAAGAAAGAGGTCGGATGTACAGATGAGGACAAAAGAATGAAAGAAAGAGAGAGAGAGAGAGAGAAAGAAGATGGATAGATGAGAAAGAAAGAATGAAAGAAATTAATAGAGAGAGAGAAAGAAACAGTGAGAGAAAGAAAGAAAGAAGGAAGGAAAGAGATTGGATGTATAGATGAGGACAAAAGAATGAAAGAAAGAAAGAGAGAGAGAGAGAGAGAAAGAAGATGGATAGATGAGAAAGAATGAATGAATGAAATTAACAGAGAGAGAAAGAAACAGTGAGAGAAAGAAAGAGAGAGAGAAAGAAAGAAGATGGATAGATGAGAAAGAAAGAATAAAAGAAATTAATAGAGAGAGAGAAAGAAACAGTGAGAGAAAGAAAGAAAGAGAGAGAGAAAGAAAGAAGATGGATAGATGAGAAAGAATGAAAGAAATTAATAGAGAGAGAGAAAGAAACAGTGAGAGAAAGAAAGAAGGAAAGAAAGAGGTTGGACGTATAGATGAGGACAAAAGAATGAAAGAAAGAGAGAGAGAGAGAAGATTGATAGATGAGGAAGAAAGAATGAAAGAAATTAATAGAGAGAGAGAAAGAAACAGTGAGAGAAAGAAAGAAAGAAGGAAAGAAAGAGGTTGGATGTATAGATGAGGACAAAAGAATGAAAGAAAGAAGGAGAGAGAGAAAGAAAGAAGATGGATAGATGAGAAAGAAAGAATGAAAGAAATTAATAGAGAGAGAGAAAGAAACAGTGAGAGAAAGAAAGAAAGAAGGAAAGAAAGAGGTTGGATGTATAGATGAGGACAAAAGAATGAAAGAAAGAGAGAGAGAGAGAGAAAGAAGATTGATAGATGAGAAAGAAAGAATGAAAGAAATTAATAGAGAGAAAGAAAGAAACAGTGAAAGAAAGAAAGAGAGACAGAGAGAGAGAGAAAGAAAGAAAGAAGATGGATAGATGAGAAAGAAAGAATGAAAGAAATTAATAGAGAGAGAGAGAAACAGTGAGAGAAAGAAAGAAAGAGAGAGAGAAAGAGAAAGAAGATTGATGAATGAGAAAGAAAGAATGAAAGAAATTAATAGAGAGAGAGAAAGAAACAGTGAGAGAAAGAAAGAAAGAAGGAAAGAAAGAGGTTGGATGTATAGATGAGGACAAAAGAATGAAATAAAAGAAAGAGAGAGAAAGAAAGAAAGAAGATGGATAGATGAGAAAGAAGGAATGAAAGAGGTTGGATGTATAGATGAGGACAAAAGAAAGAGAGAGAGAGAGAAAGAAAGAAGAGTGATAGATGAGAAAGAAAGAATGAAAGAAATTAATAGAGAGAGAAAGAAACAATGAGAGAAAGAAAGAAAGAAAGAGGTTGGATGTACAGATGAGTACGAAAGAATGAAAAAAAGAAAGAGAGAGAGAGAGAAAGAAAGAAGATTGATAGATGAGAAAGAAAGAATGAAAGAAATTAATAGAGAGAGAGAGAGAAACAGTGAGAGAAAGAAAGAAAGAAGGAAAGAAAGAAAGAAAGAAAGAGAATGGATTTATAGATAAGAAAGAGAGATAGAAAGAGAGAGTGTGAGAAAGAGGATAGATGTATAGATGAGAATGAAAAAGAGAAAGAAAATGAGAAAGAAAGAGATAAAAAGAAAGAAAGAAAGAGAATGGATGGACATATGAGAATGAAAGAAAGAGAGAAAGAAAGCGAGAGAGAGAGAGAAAGACAGAAAGAGAATGGATTTACAGTTGAGAATGAAAGAAAGAAAGATTATAAGAGAGAGTGGGAGAAAGAGGATGGATGTAAAGATGAGAACAAATGATAGAAAGAAAGAAAGACAGAGAGAGAGAGAGAGAGAAAGAGGATGGATGGATAGAGAAAGAAAGAGAGAGAAATAGTGTGAGAAAGAGAATGGATGCATATGTTAGAATGAAAGAAAGTGAGAGAGAAAGAGAGAGAGAGATAAAAAGAAAGGAAGAGAATGGATGGACAGATGAGAAAGAATGAATGAAAGGGAGAAAGAGAAAGATAGAAAGAAATAACGAAAGAGAATGGAGGATAGATGAGAATGAAAGAAAGAAAGAGAGTGTGAGAGAGAGGATGGATGTAGAGATGAGAATGAAAGAAAGAAAGAGAGAGAGAGAAAGAGAGAGAGAGAAAGAAAGAAGATGGTTAGATGAGAAAGAAATGAAGAGAAAGAAGATGGATAGAAGGGAACGAAGGCTATACAGAGAGAGAAAGAATGAAAGTGGATAGATAGATGAGAATGAAAGAACGAGAGAGAGAGAGAAATAAAAAAGGTCGATACATGGGACAGAAAGAAGGGGTAAAGAGTATGGATAGAATGATGAGAAAGAAAGAGAGACAGATGGAAAGAGAAAAAGGATGGATGGGAAATAAATAAATAGAATGAGAGAAAGCAAGATAGATAGAAAGAACGTGAGAAAGAAAGAGTAAAAGTGAGAAAGAAAGAGAGAGAGAGAAAGAAAGAAAGAGAGAAGGAACGAAGATGGATAGATGAGAAAGAAATAATGAATGAAAGAGAGAGAGAAAGAAAGAAAGGAAGGAAGAGAATGGATTGACAGATGAGAATGAAAAAAGTAAGATAGAGAGAGTGAGAGAAAGAGGATGATGTAAAGATGAGAATGAAAGAAAGAAAGCGAGAGAGGAAGACTGAAGATGGATAGATGAGAAAGAAATAATGAAAGAGAAAGAGAGAGAGAGAAAGAAAGAGGATCGATGGATGAGAAAGAAAGAGGATGGATGGATACATGGGGAAAGAAAGAGAGGGATAGAAAGAGAGAGAAAGAATGAGAGAGAAAGAAAGAAGATGGATAGGTGGGAAAAAAAGATGGAATGTGAGAGGGAGATAGGAAGGAAGGAAGAAAGAAGAAAGAGAGAAGGAAAGAAAGATGGATAGATACATGAGAAAGAAAAAAATAAAGAGCGAAAGGAGATGGATAGATGGGACAGAAAGACAGAGAGAGAAAGAATGAAAGAGAGAAAGGTAGAAAGAAAGAACATGGATAGATGGGAAAGAAATATAGAAATTTAGGGAGAGTGAGAGAAAGAAAGAAAGAGAGAGAGAAAGAAGGGAAAGAGGATGGATGGATAGATGAGAAAAAAGAAAGGAAGAAAAAGAAAGAAATAGGATGGAAGGATACATTAGAAAAAAGAGGATGGATGGGTAGAAGAAAAATAAATAAATAGAGAGAAAGAAAGATAGAAAGAACGTGAGAAAGAAAGAGAAAAAGAGAGAAAGAAAGAGGGAGATAGAAAGAAAGAGAGAAAGAATAAAGATGGATAGATGAGATAGAAAGAAAAAAGAATGATTGAAAGAAAGGAAGAAAGAAAGAAAATGGATTTATAAATAAGGAAGAAAGAGAAATAGAAAGAGAGAGAGATGGATAGATGAGAAAGAAATAATGAGAGAGAAAGAGAGAAAGGAAGGAATAGAATGGATGAACAGATGAGAAAGAAAGAAAGATAGAAAGAGATAGAAAGAAAAGAAAGGAAGAGAATGGATGGACAGATGAAAAAGAAAGAAAGATAGAAAGAAAGTGAGAGAAAGAGGATGGATGTAAAGATGAGAACAAAAGAAAGAAAGAAAGAAAGAGACAGAGAAAGACAGAAAGAGAGAGAAGAAAGAGGATGGATGGATAGATGAGAAAGAAAGGGGATGGATGGATAGATGAGGACGAAAGAATGAAAGAAAGAGAGAGAGAGAGAGAGAAAGAGTGTTAGAGAAAGACAGAAAGAGAGAGAAAGAGGATGGATGGATAGATGAGAAAGAAAGAGGATGGATATATAGATGAGGACGAAAGAATGAAAGAAAGTGAGAGAGAGTGAAAGAAAAAAGAAAGAGGAAAAAGAAAGAAGATCGATAGATAGATGAGAAAGAAAGAAACAGGATGGTTAAATAGATGAGAAAGAAAGAAGAGAGTGACAGAAATAAAGAAAGAGAGAAAGAAAGAGAGAAGGAAAGAAAGTGAGAAAGAAAGAAGATTGATAGATGAGATAGAAAGAAAGAAACAAAGATTTAAAGAAAAAAAGAAAGAAGAATGATTAGAATGAAAAAAGAAAGAAATTGTGAGAAAAAGAAAGAGAGAGAGAGATAGAAAGAAACAAAGAGAATGGATGGACAGATGAGAATGAAAGAAAGAGAGAGTAAGAAAGATGGATAGATGAGAAAGGAATAATGAAAGAAAAAGAAAGAAAGAGAATCGATAGATGAGAAAGAAAGATAGACAGAGATAGAAAGAAAGGAAGAAAGAAAGAAGAAGAAAAAAGGAAAAAGAGGTTGGATGTAATGTGGACGAAAGAATGAAAGAAAGAGAGAGAGAGAAACAAGGAAAGAAAGAGAGAGAGAAAGAAAGAAGATGGTTAGGTGGAAGAGAAAGAAAGAAGGGAAGAGAGTGACAGAAAGAGAGAGAGAGAAAGAGAACAGATGGAAAGATGAGAAAGAAAGAAGATGGATAGATGAGAAAGAAAGTTTGGATCGATAGCTGGGAAAGACAAAACTAAAGTGATAGAGAGAAAGAAAGAAAGAAAAACAATCGATGAATAGATGAGAAAGAAAGAAAAAGGATGGATAGATGAGAAAGAAAGAAAGAATAGGAAAGAAAGAGAAAGAATGAAAGAGAAAGAAAGAAGGAAAATGGATAGGTGAGATAGAAAGAAAGAAAGAAAGAAAAAAGAAAGAAGAAATAAAGAAAGAGAATGGATGTATAGGTGAGAAAGAAAGATAGAAAGAGAGTATGAGACAGAGAATGGATGCATATATTAGAATGAAAGAAAGAAAGTGAGAGAGAAAGTGAGAGATAGAAAGAAAGAAAGAAAGAAAATGGATGGACAGATGAGAATGAATGAAAGAAAGAAAGAAAGATAGAAAGAGAGTGTGAGAGAGAGGATGGATGTAAAGATGAGAACGAAAGAAAGAGAGAGAGAAAGATAGAAAAAAGAAAGAGATGGAAAGAAAGAAAGAGAATGGATGGATATATGAGAAAGGGAAAAAAGAGAGAAGGAAGATGGATAGAGGGGAAAGAAAGAAAGTAAGACAGAGAAAGAATGAAAGAGAGAAAGAAAGAAAGAGGATAGGTAGATGAAAAAGAAAGAAAGAAGATGGATAGATGTGAAAGAAAGAGAAAGAAAGAGTATAGATAGATGAGAATGAAAGAATGAAAGAGAGAGAGAGAAAGAAAGAAGATGGATAGATGAGAAAGAAATAATGAAAGAGAAAGAGAGAGAAAGAAAGAAAGAAAGAGGATCGATAGATGAGAAAGAAAGAGGATGGATGGATAGATAGAAAGAGAGGGATAGAAAGAGAGAGAAAAAATGAGAGAGAAAGAAAGAAAGAAAGATGATAGGTAGATGAGAAAGAAAGGAATAGAGAAAGAAAGAAGATTGATAGATGTGAAAGAAAGAGAGAGAGAAAGAAAGAAGATGGATAGATGGGAATGAAATATAGAAATTAAGGGAGAGTGAGAAAAAGAAAGAAAGAGAGAGAGAAAGAAGGGAAAGAGTATGGATGGATAGATGAGAAAGAAAGAATGAGAGAGAGATGGAAAGAAAGAAAGAGGATGGATAGATGAGAAAAAAGAAAGGAAGAAAAAGAAAGAAATAGGATGGAAGGATACATTAGGAAAAAAGGGATGGATGGGTAGAAGAAAATAAATAGAGAGAAAGAAAGATGGATAGAAAGAACATTGGAAAGAAAGAGAAAAAGAGAAAAAGAAAGAGGGAGATAGAAAGAAAGAAAGAATAAAGATGGATAGAAAGAAATAATGAAAGTGAGAAAGAGATAGAAAGAAAGGAAGGAAGAGAATGGATGGACAGATGAGAAAGAAAGAAAGAAAGAGAGAGTGAGAGAAAGAGGATGAATGTAAAGATGAGAACGAAAGAATGAAAGAAAGAGAGAGAGAGAAAGCGAGAGAGAGAGAAAAAGAAGATGGATAGATCAGAAAGAAATAATGAAAGAGAAAGAGAGAGAAAGAAAGAAAGAGGATCGATAGATGAGAAAGAAAGATAGACAGAGAGAGATAGAAAGGAAGGAAGAAATAAAGAAGAAAAAAGAATGAAAGAAAGGATGGAATGATGAGGATGAAAGAATAAAAGAAAGAGAGAGAGAGAAACAAGGAAAGAGAGAAAGAAAGAAGATGGATAGATGGATGAGAAAGAAAGAAAGAAGGGAAGAAGTGACAGAATCAGAGAAAGAGAGAGAGAGAGAGAAAGAGGATAGATGGATAGATGAGAAAGAAAGAAGATGGATGAGAAAGAGGATGGATAGATAGATAGGAAAGAAAAAAACAATCGATGAATAGATGAGAAAGAAAGAAAAAGGATGGATAGAGAGAGGAAGAAAGAAAGAAAAGAAAAGAAAGAGAAGGAAAGAGAGAAAGAATGAAAGAAAGAGAGAAAGAAAGAAAAAGAAAGAAAGAGAATGGATGGACAGATGAGAATGAAAGAAAGAAAGAGAAAGAGAGAGTAAGAAAGAAAGAAAAGAAAGAGAATGGATGGACAGATAAGAAAGAAAGAGAAAGAGAGAGAGTAAGAAAGATGAATAGATGAGAAAGAAATAATGAAAAAAGAGAGAAAGAAAGAAAGAGGATCGATAGAACAGAAAGAAAGATAGACAGAGATAGAAAGAAAGGAAGAAAGAAAGAAGAAGAAAAAGGAAATAAAGAGGATGGATGTAATGATGAGGACGAAAGAATGAAAGAAAGAGAGAGAAACAAGGAAAGAAAGAAAGAAAGAAAGAAAATGGATAGATGGAAGAGAAAGAAAGAAGGGTAGAGAGTGACAGAGAGAGAGAGAGAGAAAGAAAGAGAATAGATGGATAGATGAGAAAGAAAGAAAGAAGATGGATAGAGAAAGAAAGTTTGGATGGATAGATGGGAAAGACAAAACGAAAATGACAGAGAGAAAGAAAGAAAGAAAAACAATCGATGAATAGATGAGAAAGAAAGAAAAAGGATGGATAGATGAGAAAGAAAGAAAGGAAAGGAAAGAAAGAGAACGAGAGAAAGAGAATGGATGTATAGATGAGAAAGAGAAATAGAAATAGAATGTGAGAAAAAGGATGGATGTATATATTAGAATGAAAGAAAGAAAGAAAGTGAGAAAGAGAGAGAGATAGAAATAAATAAATAAATAGAGAATGGAGGACAGATGAGAATGAAAGAAAAAAAAGAAAGAGAAAGAAAGAAAGAATGAAAGAGAAAGAATGAAAGAGAGAGATAGTTGCTGGTTTATTGACTTAGAAAGCTGTTCACTTCTTGGAGAGTGGAAGCAACCTTGGCACATCCAGCTGTCCTTGGACTTCAATTCCCAGAAGCCCAAGTCAGCACTCCTGAATTCTGGGAATTGAAGTCCAAGAACAGATGGCGTGCCAAGGTTCACCATCCACTGCTCCAGGGACTGTCAAGATAGACTATCAAACTGTATTATATACTACATGTACCACAATGCAACGCTATCATCATAGCCCCTCCCATAAGTGACAAAAGGCGCTTACCTTCAGTCAGTCCAGTTGTCACTCGTCTCGCTTGCTTTTCTCTACGATGAAGTTCCTGGAAGAGAGAAATGATATACGTGTTATGGAAGAAAAGGAAAATAAACGATTTACTCTGAACATCAAGTCTTAAGAGTTATTTTGCTTTGACCTTCGCAACCTCAACAGGGACTCACCGCCACTGCGTGGAGCCAGCCGAGGGCTACAGATGGGGGGGCCAGGGCCCAGATCTGCCCTCCTCCTCCAGCCACCCAGGGCCAGATTTCCAGAGGAAAAGACCCCTCCCTTCCAGTTACACCAGACACCCCCCCTTTCCAACCTGGACCCCCATAAACTCCCCCCTCCAAGATCTCCCTTTTGGACCAAAAGAAAGACGAGGGACTTGGTTTTTCCTTATACAGGGATGGGGAGGATATATTAGAAAGAGGGGAAGGACCCTGGGCTGGGATGAGATGGGGTCCCCATGAGCCAAGAGGAGGGAGGGGCTCTGCCCCCCTAATAACCTCCCCAAGAGTGAACTTGGACATGCAAAGGCTTCAAAATGTTTAGGGAGGGGGAGGGAATCTCTCCTTCTCCAAACTGGGATAATCGATCTTCCAAGGGTAAAGATGCTTTGGAGAGAGAGAAAGAAAGAACAAAAAAAAGAAAGAGAGAGAAAGAAAGAAAGAGGGAGAGAGAGAAAGAGAGAGAAAGAGAAAGAAAGAGAAAGAAGATGGATAGATGAGAAAGAAATAATGAAAGAAGGAAAGAAAGAAGGAAAGGGGATCGATAGATGAGAAAGATAGACAGAATGAAATAGAAAGAAAGGAAGAAGAAAAAGAAGGAAAGAAAGTAAGAGGATGGATGTACAGATGTGGATGAAATAATGGAAGAAAGAGATAGTGAGAGAAAGAAAGAAAGAAGATGGATAGATAGATGAGAATGAAAGAAACAGGATGGATAAATAGATGAGAAAGAAAGAAAGAAAGAAGGGAAGAGAGTGAGAAAGAAAGAGAGAGAGAAAGAAAGAAAGAGGATCGATAGATGATGGATGGATAGATGAGAAAGAAAGGAAGGAAAAAAGAGGATGAGAAAGAAAAAAGAGGGTGGATGGGCAGAAGAGAAAGAAAGAAATAGAGAGATAGATAGAAATATGGAAAGAAAGGAAGAATGAAAGAAGAAAGAAGGAAAGAGAATGGATGGACATAAGAATGAAAGAGGCCAACACCGAAACCAAATTGACTACATACTCTGCAGCCAAAGATGGAGAACCTCCATACAATCAGCAAAAACAAGACCTGGAGCACACTGTGGCTCAGATCACAACCTACTGATCGCAAAATTCAGGTTAAGACTAAAGAAAATAGGGAAAACAAGAAGACCAGACAGATATCACCTAGACAGCATCCCTAAAGAATACACGGTGGAGGTGATGAACAGATATAATGGCCTGGACGCAATAGACAGAGTGCCAGAAGAATTATGGACAGAGATAAAGGACATCATGCAGGAAGCAGCAAAGAAAACCATACCAAAAGAAAAGAAGCGTAAGAAAGCAAAATGGTTGTCTGATGAGGCTCTTAAAATAGCAGAGGAAAGAAGGAAGGCAAAAGTCAAAAGAGAAAGGAAAAAATACAACCTTCTGAACACAGAATTTCAAAGAAAAGCAAGGAGAGATAAGGAAAACTACCTAAAAGAACAGTGCAAAGAAATGGAGGAAAACAACAAAAGAGGCAGGACTAGAGATCTCTTCAGAAAAATCGGGGAAATAAAGGGAACATTTAAAGCAAAAATGACCATGATAAGGGACAAAGACGGAAAAGAGCTAGCTGATGCAGAAGAGATAAAGAAAAGATGGAAAGAGTACACAGAGGAACTCTACAAAAAGGACCTCAACACTCCTGATAACCACAATGATGAAAAAACTGAACTCGAGCCAGACATCCTGGAGAGCGAAGTTATAAAGGCCCTAAAGAGCACTGCAAACAACAAAGCTAGTGGATATGATGGTATCCCAGTCGAATTTTTCAAAGCGCTAAAAGATGATGGCGTCAAATTACTGCACTCAATATGCCAGCAAATCTGGAAAACAAAACAGTGGCCACAGGATTGGAAAAGATCAGTATACGTCCCAATCCCAAAAAAGGGCAACGCCAAAGAATGCTCAAATTACCGAACAATTGCACTCATCCCACACGCCAGCAAGGTGATGCTCAAGATAATACAGGACAGACTTCAGCAACATGTGGAGAGAGAACTACCAGAGGTGCAGGCCGGTTTCAGAAGAGGCAGGGGGACTAGAGACCACATTGCCAACATACGTTGGATCATGGAGAAAACAAAGGAATACCAGAAACAAGTTTACTTTTGTTTCATTGATTACAGTAAGGCATTTGACTGTGTGGACCACAACAAGATGTGGCAAGTAATTAAAGAGATGGGAATACCAGAGCACATCATATGCCTCCTGAGAAATCTGTACATGAACCAAGAAGCAACAGTTAGGACAGAACATGGAATGACAGAGTGGTTTGGAATAGGAAAAGGAGTAAGACAAGGCTGCATTTTATCACCCTGCTTATTCAATCTATACACAGAGCACATAATGCGAAATGCAGGGATGGAGGAATCACAATATGGGATTAAAATTGCTGGGAGAAACATAAACAATCTGAGATATGCAGACGATACCACCCTAATGGCAGAAAGTGAGGAAGACCTAAAGAACCTCTTGATTGGGCTGAAGGAGGAGAGTGCAAAAGCTGGTTTGAGACTCAATATCAAGAAAACCAAGGTAATGGCAACAGGCCCAATCAGTTCCTGGAAAATAGATGGGGAAGAAGTAGAAGCAGTGACAGATTTTACTTTCCTGGGATCAAAGATCACGGCAGATGGGGATTGCAGCCATGAAATAAAAAGGCGACTGATTCTTGGGAGACAAACCATGAGAAACCTGGGGAACATAGTGAAAAGCAGAGACATCACATTGCAAACAAAAATTAGAATAGTCAAAGCAATGGTATTCCCAGTGGTAATGTACGGATGTGAGAGCTGGACAATTAGGAAAGCTGAACGCAGAAGAATAGATGCCTTTGAAATGTGGTGTTGGAGGAGAGTTTTGAGAGTACCCTGGACAGCGAGGAGAACAAATAGGTCAATCTTAGAAGAAATCAACACTGACTGCTCATTGGAAGGGCTAATAGTAAAGACGAAGCTAAAGTATTTTGGACATCAAATGAGAAGGGAGGATTCACTTGAGAAGGCCCTGATGTTGGGAAAGGTGGAGGGCAAAAGAAGAAGGGGGAGGCCAAAGATGAGATGGCTAGATGGTATTGTAGACACAACGGGCACAGAACTGGGAGTGCTGAGGGGGATGGTGGAGGACAGAGGTGCCTGGAGAACAATGGTCCATAGGGTCGCAAAGGGTCGGAACCGACTGTGCGACTGAACAACAAGAATGAAAGAAAGGGAGAGAGAGATAGTAAGAAAGAAAGAAAGAAAGAAAGAGAGTTGATGGACAGATGGGAATGAAAAAAGAAAGACAGAAAGAGAGAAAGAAGATGGATGTAAAGATGAAAAAGAGAAAGAAAGAGAGTGAATGAATGAAAGAAAGAAAGAAAGAATGAGGATGGGTAGATGTGAATGAAAGAAAGAGAGAAAGAAAGAAAGAGAGAGAAATAGAAAGAGAGAAGGAAAGAATGAGAGAAAGAAAGTGAGAAACATAGAAAGAAGATGGATAGATGAGAAAGAAAGAAAGAGGATGGATGTATACATAAGGATGAAAGAATGAAAGAACGTGAGAGAGAGAAAGAAAGAAAGAGGATAGATGGATAGATAAGAAAAAATTGAAGAAAGAGAGAGAAAGAATGAAAGAGGATAGATAGATGAGAATGAAAGAACGAAAAAGAGAAAGAAGGAAAGAGAGAGAAAGTATGAGAGAGAAAGAAAGAAGATGGGTAGATGGGAAAGAAAGATAGAAAGAGAGAGATGGGAAAGAATAAGACAATGGATGGATAGAGGAGAAAGAAAGGAAGAAAGAAGGAAAGAGGATGAGAAAGAAAAAAAGAGAATGGATGGATAGAAGAGAAAGAAATAGAGAGATAGAAAGATTGAAAGAAAGGAAGAAAGAAAGAAAGAAAGAATGAGAATGGATGTATAGATGAGAAAGAAAGAAAGAGAGATAAAAAGAGCGAGTGTGAGAATGAGGATGGATGTATAGATGAGAATGAAAGAAAGAAAGTGAGAGAAAGAGAGAGAACGAAAGAAAGACAATTGATGGACAGATGAGAATGAAAGATAGTAAGAAAGATAGAAAGAGAGAATGAGAGAAAGAGGATAAGTAGATGAGAAAAAAAGAAAGACAGATGAGAAAGAAATAATGAAAGAGAAAGAGAGAGAAAGAAAGAGGATCGATAGATGAGAAAGAAATATACAGAGAAAGAAAGAAAGAAAGAAGTTGGGTAGATGAGAAAGAATGAAAGAAGGGAAGAGAGTGACAGAAAGAAAGAAAGGAAGAGAGAGAGAGAGAGAGAAAGAAAGAGCATCAATGGATAGATGAGAAAGAAAGAAGATGGATAGACAGATGGGAGAGAAAAAAGAAAGAGAGAGAGAGAAAGAGAGAGAAAGAGTGAATGAAAGAAAGAAAGAAAGAGGATGGGTAGATGAGAACAAGAGAGAGAGAGAGAAGAATGAGAGAAAAATGAGAGAGAGAAAGAGAAAGTATGTGATGGATAGATGAGAATGAAAGAATGAAAGAAAGAAAGAGAGCGAAAAAACAAAGAAAGAAGATGGATAGATGAGAGAAAGAGGATGGATGTATAGATAAGGAGGAAAGAATGAAAGAAAGAGAGAGAGAGAGAAAGAATGAAAGAGAGAAAGAAAGAAGAGAGTGACAGAAAGAAAGAAAGACAGAGTGAAAGAAAGGGAGAGAAAGAAAGAGGATAGATGGATAGATGAGAAAGAAAGAGAGAGAGAGAGAAGATGGACAGATGGGAAAGAAAGAGAGAAAGAGAGAGAAAGAAAGATGATAGATAGATAGGTGAGAATGAAAGAACAAAATAGAGAGTGAAAGAAATAAAGAAGATCGACAGATGGGAAAGAAAGATAGAGAGAGAGTGAGAGAAAGAAGGGGTAAAGAGTATGGATGGATGGATGAGAACGAAAGAGAGAGAGATGGAAAGAGAAAGAGGATGGATGGATAGAAGAGAAAGAAAGAAATAGAGAGAGAGAAAGATATAGAAAGAAAGTGAGAAAGAAAGAGGAAAAAGAGAGAAAGAAAGAAAGAGAGAAAGGAAAGAAAGAGGATAAGTAGATGAGAAAAAAAGAAAGAAAGAAAGATGGATAGATGAGAAAGAAATAATGAATAAAAGAGAGAGATAGAAAGAAAGGAAGAGAATGGTTTGACAGATGAGAATGATGTAAAGATGAGAATGAAAGAAAGAGAGAGAAAGAGAGAGAGGAAGAAAGAAGATGGATAGATGAGAAAGAAATAATGAAAGAGAAAGAGAGAGAGAGAGAGAAAGAGGATCGATAGATGATAAAGAAAGAGGATGGATGGATATATGGGGAAAAAGAAAGAGAGGGAAAGAAGAGAGAGAAAGAATGAGAGAGAGAGAAAGAAGATGGATAGGTGAGAAAGAAAGTTAGAAAGGGAGAGAGATGGAAAGAAAGAGGATGGATAGATGAGAAAAAAGAAAGGAAGAAAAAGAAAGAAATAGGATGGAAGGATACATTAAAAAAGGGGATGGATGGGTAGAAGAAAAATAAATAAATAGAGAGAAAAAAGATAGATAGAAAGAACGTGAGAAAGAAAGAGAAAAAGAGAGAAAGAAAGAGGGAGATAGAAAGAAAGAAAGAGATTAAGAAGAAAGATGGATAGAAAGAAATAATGAAAGAGAGAGAGATAGAAAGGAAGGAAGGAAGGAAGGAAGAGAATGGATGGACAGATGAGAAAGAAAGAAAGTTAGAAAGAGAGAGTGAGAGAAAGAGGATGGATGTAAAGATGAGAACGAAAGAAAAAGAGAGAGAAAGCGAGAGAGAGAAAGAAAGAAGATGGATAGATCAGAAAGAAATAATGAAAGAGAAAGAGAGAGAAAGAAAGAAAGAGGATCGATAGATGAGAAAGAAAGATAGACAGAGAGATAGAAAGAAAAGAAGAAATAAAGAAGAAAAGAGAATGAAAGAAAGGATGGAATGATGAGGATGAAAGAATAAAAGAAAGAGAGAGAGAGAAACAAGGAAAGAGAGAAAGAAAGAAAGAAAGAAGATGGATAGATGGATGAGAAAGAAAGAAAGAAGGGAAGAGAGTGACAGAATCAGAGAAAGAGAGAGAGAGGACAGGTGGTTAGATGAGAAAGAAAGAAGATGGATGGATAGAGAAAGGAAGAAAGAAAGAAAAGGAAAGAGAGAGGGGGAGAGAGAAAGAATGAAAGAAAAGAAAGAGAATGGATGGACAGATGAGAATGAAAGAAAGAGAGAGAAAGAGAGAGACAGTAAGAAAGATGAATAGATGAGAAAGAAATAATGAAAAAGAGAGAGAAAGAAAGGATCGATAGAACAGAAAGAAAGATAGACAGAGAGAGAAAGGAAGGAAGGAAGAAAGAAGAAAAAAGAAAGAGGATGGATGGATGAGTAAGAAAGAAAGAGGATGGATGGATAGATGAGAAAGAATGAAAGAAAGAAAGAAAGAGAAAGAGAAAGAAAGAAAGAGAGAGAGATGATGGATGTATTGATAAGAAAGAAAGAGGATGAATGAATAGATGAAGAAGAATGAGAGAAAGAAAGAGAGAGAGAGAAAGAAAGAGAAAGAAAGAAGATGGATAAAAAAGAAAGAGGATGGATGGATAGATGAGAAAGAATGAGAGAAAGAAAGAAAGAGAAAGAAAGATAGAAAGAGAGAGTGATATGGAGAGGATTGATGTAAAGATGAGAATGAAAGAAAGAAAGAAAGCAAGAGGGCGGATGGATAGATGAGAAAAAAGAACGAGGATGGATGGATATATTAGAAAGAAACACAGAAAGACAGAAAGAAAGAGAGGGAGAAATATTGAAAAAGAAAGAAGATGGATAGAAAGGAAAGAAAGATGAATGAAAGAAAGAAAGAAACTGGATGGATAAATAGATGAGAAAAAAGAGGGAAAGAGAGTGACAGAAAGAAAGAGAGAAAGAAAATGGATTTATAGATGAGAAAGAGAGATAGAAAGAGAGAGTGTGAGAAAGAGAATAGATGTATAGATGAGAACAAAAGAAAGAAAGAGAGAGAGAGAGAGAAAGAGAATGGATGGACAGTTGAGAATGAAAGAAAGAAAGATAGAAAGAGAGAGTGGGAGAAAGAGGATGGATGTAAAGATGAGAACAAAAGAAAAAGAGAGCGAGAGAGAGTGAGAGAAAGACAGAAAGAGAGAGAGAAAGAAAGAAAGAGGATGGATGGATAGATGAGAAAGAGAGGATGGATGGATAGATGAGGACGAGAGAATGAAAGAAAGAGAGAGAGAGAAAGTGTGAGAGAAAGACAGAAAGAGAGAGAAAGAAAGAGGATGGATGGATAGATGAGGACGAAAGAATGAAAGAAAGAGAGAGAGAGTGAAAGAAAGAAAGAAAGAAAGAGAAAAAAGAAGAAGGATAGATAGATGAGAAAGAAACAGGATGGTTAAATAGATGAGAAAGAAAGAAGAGAGTGACAGAAAGAAAGAAAGAGAGAAAGAAAGAAGATTGATAGATGAGATAGAAAGAAAGAAAGGTTTAAAGAAAAAAGAAAGAAAGAGAATGTATGTATAGATGAGAAAGAAAGAAAGAGAGATAGAAAGAGGGAGCGTTAGAAAGAGGATGGATGTATAGATTAGAATGAAAAAAAGAAAGAAAGTGAGAGAGAAAAAGAGAGAGAGAGAGAAAGAAAGAGAATGGATGTACAGAGAATGAAAGAAAGAGAGAGAGAGAGAGAGGGGAAGAAAGATGGATAGATGAGAACGGAATAATAAAAGAGAAAGAGAGAGAAAGAAAGAAAGAGAATCGATAGATGAGAAAGAAAGATAGACAGAGATAGAAAGGAAGAAAGAAAGAAGAAGAAAAAAGGGAAAAGAGGATGGATGTAATAATGAGGACGAAAGAATGAAAGAAAGAGAGAGAGTAAGAGAAAGAAAGAAGATGGATAGATAGACGAGAAAGAAACAGGATGGATAAATAGATGAGAAAGAAAGAAAGAAAGGAGAGTGAGAAAGAAAGAAAGACAGAGAGAAAAAAAGAGGATCGATAGAAACAAGGAAAGAAAGAGAGAAAGAAAGAAAGATGGATAGATGGATGAGAAAGAAAGAGAGTGACAGAAAGAAAGAGGGAGAGAGAAAGAAAGACGATAGATGGATAGAGTAAGAAAGAAAGAAGATGGATAGATGAGAAAGAAAGAGGATGGATGTAAAGATGAGAATGAAAGAGAGAGAGATGGAGAGAAAGAAGATGGATAGATGAGAAAGAAATAATGAAAGAGAAAGAGAGAGAAAGAAAGAGGATCGATAGTTGAGAAAAAAGGAAGACAGAGAGAGATAGAAAGGAAGAATTAAAGAAGAAAAAAGAAGGAAAGAAAGAGGATGGATGTAATGATGAGGACGAAAGAATGAAAGAGAGAGAGAGAGAGAAACAAGGAAAGAAAAAGAGAAAGAAAGAAAGAAGATGGATAGATGGATGAGAAAGAAAGAAAGGAAGAGAGTGACAGAAAGAAAGAAAGAAAGAGAGAAAAAGAAAGACGATAGATGGATAGAGTAAGAAAGAAAGAAGATGGATAGATGAGGAAGAAAGAGGATGGATGGATAGATGGGAAAGAGAAAGAAAGAGAGAGAGAGAGAAAAAGAAGGAAAGAAAGAAGATGGAAAGAAAGAAAGAGGATGGATGGATAGATGAGTAAGAAACAAAGAGGATGGATGGATAGATGAGAAAGAAAGAAAGAAACAAGATGGATGGATAGATGAGGAATGAAAGAAAGAAAGAAAGAGAGAGAAAGAAGAAAAGAGAAAGAAAGAAGATGGATAAAGAAAGAAAGAGGATGGATGGATCGGTAAGAATGAATGAAAGAAAGAAAGACAGAAAGAGAAAGAAAGAGAGATGATGGATTTATTGGTGAGAAAGAAAGAGAATGGATGGATAGATGAGGAAGAATGAAAGAAAGAGAGAGAAATAAATAAATAAATAAGATGGAAAGATGAGAAAGAAGGAAAGAAGGAAAGAGAGTGACAGAAAGAAAGAGAGAGAGAGAGAAAGAGCATCAATGGATAGATGAGAAAGAAAGAAGATGGAAAAATAATTTGCAGAGAAAAAAGAAAGAGAGAGGATGGATGTATAGAGAATGAAAGAAAGAGAGAAAAAGAAAGAAAGAAAGAAAGATGGATAGATAGATGAGAAAGAAAGAAACAGGATGGGTAAATAGATGAGAAAGAAAGAAGGGAAGAGCGTGACAGAAAGAATGAAAGAGAGAGAGCGAAAGAGAGAATGAGGATAGATGGATAGATGGAAACGAAGCATAGAAAGAATGAAAGTGAATACATAGATAGATGAGAATGAAAGAACAAAAGAGAGAGAGAGAGAGAAATAAAAAAGATCGATACATGGGAAAGAAAGAAAGAGAGAGTGAGAGAAAGAAAGAGAGAAAGAAGGGGTAAAGAGTATGGCTGGATGGATGAGAAAGAAAGAGAGAGAGATGGAAAGAGAAAGAGGATGGATGGGAAATAAATAAATAGAATGAGAGAAAGCAAGATAGATAGAAAGAACGTGAGAAAGAAAGAGAGAAAAAGAGAGAAAGAAAGAGGGAGGGAGAGAGAAAGAAAGAGAGAGAGAGAAAGAAAGAACGAAGATGGATAGATGAGAAAGAAATAATGAATGAAACAGAGAGAGAGAAAGAAAGAAAGGAAGGAAGAGAATGGATTGACAGATGAAAATGAACAAAGTAAGATAGAGTGAGAGAAAGAGGATGGATGTAAAGATGAGAACGAAAGAAAGAGTGAGAGAGAAAGAGGGATGGAGGAAGAAAGAAGATGATAGATGAGAAAGAAATAATGAAAGAGAAAGAGAGAGAAAGAAAGAAAGAGTATAGATAGATAGATGAGAATGAAAGAACAAAAGATAGAGAGAAAAAGAATGAAAGAGAGAAAGAAAGAAAGAAGGTAGGTAGATGAGAAAAAAGAAAGAAGATGGATAAATGGGAAAGAAGGAGAGAGAAAGAAGATAGATAGGTGGGAAAGAAGTATAGAAATTAAGGGTGAGTGAGAAAAAGAAAGAAAGAGAGAGAGAAAGAAGGGAAAGAGTATGGATGGATAGATGAGAAAGAAATAATGAATGAAAGAGAGAGATAGAAAGAAAGGAAGAGATTGGATGGACAGATGAAAATGAAAGAAAGAAAGAAAGCTAGAAAGAGAGAGTGAGAGAAAGAGGATGGATGTAAAGATGAGAATGAAAGAAAGAGAGAAAGAGAGAGAGAGAAAGAATGAGAGAAAAAGAAGAGAGAGAGAGAGAGAATGCGGATGGATAGATGAGAATGAAAGAAAGACAAAAAGAAAAAAGAAAAATAGTAAAAAAAGAGGATGGATGTATAGATAAGGACAAAAGAATGAAAGAAAGAGAGAGAAAGTGAGAGAAAGAAAGAGAGAGAGATAGAAAGAAGATGGCTAGATAAATGAGAAAGAAACAGGATGGGTAAAAATGAGGATAAATGGATAAATGAGAAAGAAATGAAGAAAGAGAGAAAGAAGATGGATAGATGGGAACGAAAGATAGAAAGAGAGAGAAAGAATGAAGGTGGATAGATAGATGAGAATGAAAGAACGAAAGAGAGAGAGAGAGAAATAAAGAAGACTGATATATGGGAAAGAAAGATAGAAAGAGTAAGAGAAAGAAAGAGAGAAAGAAGGGGTAAAGAGTATGGATGGATGGATGAGAAAGAAAGAGAGATGGAAATATAAAAGGATGGATGGATAGAAGAGAAAGAAAGAAATAGAGAGAGAGAGAGAGATAGAAAGAAAGTGTGAAAGAAAGAGAGTGAGAAAGAAAGAGGATAAGTAGATGGGGAAAAGAAAGAGAGAAAGAAAGATGGATAGATGTGAAAGGAAGAAAGAGAGAGAGAGAGGGTAGATAGATGAGAATGAATGAACAAAAAAAGAGAGAAAGAAAGAAAGAGAGAAAGATGGAAAGAAAGAGGATGGAAGGATAGATGAGAAAGAAAAGAAGAAGATGGTTGGATAGATGAGAAAGAAAGGAAGGAAGGAAGGAAGAGGATGAAAAAGAAAAAAGATGATAGACGGATAGAAGGGAAAGAAAGAAAGAGAGATAGACAGATAGAAATATTGAAAGAAAGGAAGAATGAAAAAAGAAAGAAAGAAAGAAAGAGAATGGATGTATAGATGAGAAATACAGAGAGAGAGAGAAAGAGGGAGTGTGAGAAAGATGGATGTATAGATTAGAATGAAAGAAAGAAAGGAAATGAGAGAGAAAGAGAGAGAGAGATAGAAAGAAAGAGAATGGATGGACAGATGAGAATGAAAGAAAGAGAGAAAGAAAGAGAGAAAGATGGATAGATGAGAAAGAAATAATGAAAGAGAAAGAGAGAGAGAGAAAGAAAGGGAATCTATAGATGAGAAAAAAGAGGATGGATGGATCAATGGGAAAGAAAAAAACGAGAGAGAGAGAGATAAAAAGGAAGAAAGAAAGAAGAAAGAAAAAAAGAAAGAAGAGAATGAATGGATACATGAGAAAGAAAAAAGAGAAAGAAGATGGATAGATGGGAAAGAAAGAAAGACAAAGAATGAAAGAGAGAAAGAAAGAAGATAGGTAGATGAGAAAGAAAAAAAGAAGATGGATAGTGAAAGAAAGAGCGAGAGAAAGAATGAGGATAGAGATAGATCAGAACGAAAGAGAGGAAAAAGAAACAAGATGGATAGATCTTAAAGAATGATAGAAATTTAGAGAGTGACAGAAAGAAAGAGAGAAAGAAGGGAAGGAGTATGGATGGATAGATAAGAAATAAAGAAAGAGAGAGATGGAAAGAAAGAAAGAGTATTAATAGATGAGAAATAAAGAAAGGAAGAAGAAAGTAAGAAAGAGGATGGAAGGATACATGATAAAGAAAAAAGAGGATGGATGGATAGAAGAGAAATAAATAAACAGAGAGAGAGAAAAAGAAAGAAAGAAGATGGATAGGTGAGATAGAAAGAAAGAAAGGAAAAAAGAAAGAAGAAAGAAAGAGAATGGATGTATAGGTGAGAAAGGAAGATAGAAAGAGAGAGAGAAAGAAAGAATATGGATGAGAAAGAAAGATAGACAGAGAAAGATAGAAAGAAAGAAAGAGATGGAAAGAAAGAAGATGGATAGATGGGAAAGAAAGATAGAAAGAGAGAGATAGAAAGGAAGAAAGAAGAAAGAGAATGGATGGGCTGATGAGAAAGAATGAAAGAAAGGGAGAGAGAAAGAGAGCGAGAGAGAAAGAAAGAAGGAAAGAGAAAGAATGGACAGATGAGAATGAAAGAAAGAGAGAGAGAGAAAGGAAGGAAGGAAGGAAGAAGAAAGAAA
Source organism: Bradypodion ventrale (assembly GCA_035047345.1). Taxonomy (NCBI): domain Eukaryota; kingdom Metazoa; phylum Chordata; class Lepidosauria; order Squamata; family Chamaeleonidae; genus Bradypodion; species Bradypodion ventrale. Next base: position 21,728,315 of record JAWDJE010000012.1, read on the forward strand.
GAAAGAAAGTGAAAGGATGGACAGATATGAAAATAAGGAAAGAAAGGGAGAAAAAAAGAGAGAGATAGAAAGAAAGAAAGAAAGAAAGAAAGAGAAAGGATGGACAGATGAGAATGAAAGAAAGAGAAAGAGAGAGAGAAGATTGATAAATGAGAAAGAAATAATGAAAGAGAGAGAAAGAAAGAAAGAGGATCGACAGATGAGAAAGGAAGATAGAAAGAAAGACGATGGATGTATAGATAAGGACGAAAGAGAGAGAAAGAAAGAGAGAAGGAAAAAAGAGTATGGATGGATAGATGGGAAAGAAAGAAAAAGAGAGAGATGGAAAGAAAGAAAGAGTATGGACAGATGAGAAAAATAGAAAGGAAGAAGAAAGAAAAGAAGAGGATGGTTTGATAGAAGAGAAAGAAAGAAATAGAACTAGAAAGTAAGAGAGATAAATAGATAGAAAGAAAGTGAGAAAGAAAAAGAGAAAGAGAAAGGAAGGAAGAAAGAAAGAAAGTGAATGGATGTACAGATCAGAAAGAAAGAGAGATAGAGAGAGTGAGAGAAAGATGGATGTATAGAGAACAAAAGAAAGAAAGAGAGACATAAAAAAGAAAGAAGGAAAGAGGACCGATAGATAAGAAAGAAAGATAGACAGTCAGAGAGAGTTAGAAAGAAAGGAAGAAAGAAAGAAGATGGATAGATAGATGGGAAAGAAAAAAAGAAAGAAACAGAGGGAAAGAAAGAGAGAGAAAGAATGAGAGAGAAAGAAAGAAAGAAGATGGACAGATGGGAAAGAAAGATAGAGAGAGAAAGAATGAAAGAGAGAAAGAAAGAAAGAAGATAGGTAGATGAGACAGAAAGAAAGGAGATGGATAGATGAGAAAGAAAGAAAGAAGGGAGGAGAGTGACAGAAAGAATGAAAGAGAGAGAGAGAAGATGGATAGATGGGAAAGAAAGATAGAAATAAAGAAAGTGAGAAAGAAAGAAAGAGAGAGAGAAATGGGAAAAAGAGTATGAATGGATAGATGAGAAAGAAAGAAAGATAGAGATGGAAAGAAAGAGGATGGATAGATGAGAAAAAAGAAAGAAAGAAGAAAGAGGATGGAAGGATAGATGAGAAAGAAAAGAAGAGGATAGATGGATTGAAAAATAAAGAAATAGAGAAAGAATGATCGATAGATTTGAAAGAAAGAGGATGGATGGATAGATGGGGAAAAAAGAAAGAGAGGTAAAGAAAGAGAAAGAATGAGAGAGAAAGAAAGAAGTTGGCTAGGTGGGAAAGAAAGATAGAAAGAGAGAGAGATAGAAAGGAAGAAAGAAAGGAAGAAGGAAAGAAAGAAAGAAAGAGATGGATGGATACAAGAGAAAGAAAAAAAGAGATAGAAAGAAGATGGATAGATGGGAAAGAGAGAGAGAGAGAAAGAAAGAGGATAGATAGATGAGAATGAAAGAACAAAAGATAGAGAGAAAAAGAATGAAAGAGAGAAAGAAAGAAGGTAGGTAGATGAGAAAAAAGAGAAAGAAGAAAGAGGATGGAAGGATAGATGAGAAAGAAAAGAAGAAGATGGATGGATAGATGAGAAAGAAAGAAAGAGGATGAAAAAGAAAAAAGAGGTTGGATAGAAGAGAAAGAAATAGAGAGATAGAAATAATGAAAGAAAGGAAGAATGAAAGAAGAAAGAAAGTAAGAAAGAAAGAAAGAGAATGGATGTATAGATGAGTAAGAAAGAGAGAGATAGAAAGAAAGAAAGAGAGATATTATAGAAAGAGAGAGAAAGAAAGATGGATGAGAAAGAAATAATGAAAGAGAAAGAAAGAAAGAGAATCTATAGATGAGAAAAAAAGAGGATGGATGGATAGATGGGAAAGAAAAAACAAAAGAGAGAGAGATAAAAAGGAAGAAAGAAAGGAGGAAGGAAAGAAAGAAGAGAATGAATGGATACATGAGAAAGAAAAGAGAGAAAGAAGATGGGAAAGAAAGAAAGAGAAAGAATGAAAGAAAGAAAGAAGATAGGTAGATGAGAAAGAAAGAAGATGGATAGATGTGAAAGAACGACAGAGAGAAATAATGAGGATAGAGACAGATGAGAATGAAATAACGAAAGAGAGGAAAAAGAAACAAGATGGATAGATGGTAAAGAATGATAGAAATTTAGAGAGTGAGAGAAAGAAAGAGAGAGAGAAAGAAGGGAAGGAGTATGGATGGATAGATGAGAAATAAAGAAAAAGAGAGAGATGGAAAGAAAAAAAGAGGATTGATAGATGAGAAATAAAGAAAGGAAGAAGAAAGAAAGAGGATGAAAGGATAGATGATAAAGAAAAAAGAGGATGGATGGATAGAAGAGAAATAAATAAACAGAGAGAGAAAAAGAAAGAAAGAAGATGGATAGGTGAGATAGAAAAAAAGAAAAGAAAGAAGAAAGAAAGAAAAAAGATTGAAAGATGAGAAAGAAAGAAGGGAGGAGAGTGACAGAAAGAATGAAAGAGAGAGAGAAAGAAAGAAAGAGAAAGAAAGAAAGAAAGAAGATGGATAGATGGGAAAGAAAGATAGAAAGAAAGTGAGAAAGAAAGAAAGAGAGAAAGAAAAGGGAAGAATATGAATGGATAGATGAGAAAGAAAGAAAGAGAGAGATGGAAAGAAAGAGGATGGATAGATGAGAAAAATAGAAAGGAAGAAAGAAAGAAAGAGGGTGGCAGGATAGATGAGAAAGAAAAGAAGAGGATGGTTTGATAGAAGAGAAAGAAAGAAATAGACCGTGAAAGTAAGAAAGCTAAATAGAAAGAAAGTGAGAAAGAAAGAAAGAGAAAAAGAGAGAAAGAGAAAGGAAGGAAGAAGGAAGAAAGAAAGAAAGAAGGAAAGAGGATCGATAGATAAGAAAGAAAGATAGACAGTCAGAGAGAGATAGAAAGAAAGGAAGAAAGAAAGAAGAAAAAAGGAGAGAAAGAAAGAAGATGGATGTATAGATGAGGATGAAAAAATGAAAGAAAGAGAAAGTGAGAGAAAGAAAGAAAGTAAGAAAGAAGATGGAAAAAGAGTATGAATGGATAGATGAGAAAGAAAGAAAGAGATGGAAAGAAAGAGGATGGATAGATGAGAAAAATTGAAAGGAAGAAAGAAAGAAAGAGGATGGCAGGATAGATGAGAAAGAAAAGAAGAGGATGGTTTGATAGAAGAGAAAGAATGAAATAGAACGAGAAAGTAAGAAAGCTAAATAGAAAGAAAGAGAGAAAGAAAGAGAAAAAGAGAGAAAGAGAAAGGAAGGAAGGAAGAAAGAAAGAAAATGGATGTACAGATCAGAAAGAAAGAGAGATAGAAAGAGAGAAAGAGGATGGATGTATAGAGGAGAACAAAGGAAAGAAAGAGAGAAAGAAAGAAGGAAGGAAAGAGGATCGATAGATATGAAAGAAAGATAGACAGGCAGAGAGAGATAGAAAGAAAGGAAGGAAGGAAGAAGAAAAAGAAGGAGAGAAAGAAAGAGGATGGATGTATAGATGAGGATGAAAAAATGAAAGAAAGAGAAAGTGAGAGAAAGAAAGAAAGTAAGAAAGAAGATGGATAGATAGATGGGAAAGAAAAAAAGAAAGAGAGAGAGGGAAAGTAAGAGAGAAAGAATGAGAGAGAAAGAAAGAAGATGGATAGATGTGAAAGAAAGAGAGAGAAAGAAAGAAAAAAGATGGATAGATGAGAAAGAAAGAAAGAAAGAAGGGAGGAGAGTGACAGAAAGAGTGAAAGAGAGAGTGAGAGAAAGAAAGAGAGAGAGAAAGAAAGATGATGGATAGATGGGAAAGAAAGATAGAAAGAAAGAAAGTGAGAAAGAAAGAAAGAGAGAGAAAAGGGAAAAAGAGTATGAATGGATAGATGAGAAAGAAAGAGAGAGATGGAAAGAAAGAGGATGGATAGATGAGAAAAAAGAAAGAAAGAAGAAAGAGGATGGAAGGATAGATGAGAAAGAAAAGAAGAGGATAGATGGACTGAAGAGAAATAAATAAATATATAGAGAAAGACAGATAGAAAGAACGTGAGAAAGAAAGAGAAAAAGAGAAAGAAAGAGAAAGAAAGAAGATGGATAGATAGATGAGAAAGAAACAGGATGGGTAAATAGATGAGAAAGAAAGAAAGAAGGGAAGAGAGTCACAGAAAGAAAGAAAGAGAGAGAAAGAAAGAAAGAAAGAAGATAGATGGATAGATGAGAAAGTAATGAAGAAAGAGAGAGAGAAAGAAAGAAAGAAAGAAAGAAAGAGAATGGATGTATAGATGAGAAAGAAAGAAAGAGAGAGAGAAAGAAGGAAAGAGAAAGAACGAAGATGGATAAAGAAAGAAAGAGGATGGATGGATTGAAGAGAAATAAATAAATAGAGAGAGAGAGAGAGAGAAAGAAGATGGACAGATAGATGAGAAAGAAAGAAACAGGGTGGGTAAATAGATGAGAAACAAAGAAAGAAATAAGGGAAGAGAGTGACAGAGAGAAAGAAAGAGAGAGAAAGAAAGAGGATAGATGGATAGATGAGAAAAAAATTGAAGAAAGAGAGAGAAAGAATGAAAGAGGATAGATAGATGAGAATGAAAGAACGAAAAAGAGAAAGAAGGAAAGAGAGAGAAAGCATGAGAGAGAAAGAAAGAAGATGGATAGATGGGAAAGAAAGATAGAAAGAGAGAGATGGGAAAGAAAGAGAGAGAGAGATATAAAGGAAGGAAGGAAGGAAGAAGAAAGAAGGAAAGAAAGAGAATGGATGGATACATGAGAAATGAAAAGAGAGAGAGAAAGAATGAAAGAGAGAAAGAAAGAAGATAGGTAGATGAGAATGAAAAAGAGAGAAAGAAAGAAGATGGATAGATGGGAAAGTAAGATAGAAAGAGTGAGAGAAAGAAAGAAAGAGAGAGAGAGAGAAAGAAGAGGTACAGAGTATGGATGGATGGATGGATAGGAGAAAGAAAGAGAGAGAAAGAAAGAGGATGGAAGGATAGATAAGAAAGAAAAGAAGAAGATTGATGGATCGAAGAGAAAGAAAGAAATAGAGAATGAAACAAAGATAGATAGAAAGACAGTAGAAAGAAAGAGGATCAATAGATGAGAAAGAAATATAGACAGAGAGACAAAGAACGAAAGGAAAAAAGAAAGAAGAAAAAAGAAGGAAAGAAAGGATAGATATATAGATGAGAATGAAAGAGAGAGAGAGAAAGTGAGAGAAACAAGGAAAGAAAGAAAGAGAGAAAGAAAGAAGATGGATAGATGAGAAAGAAAGAAGGGAAGAGAGTGACAGAAAAAATTAAGAAAGAGAGAGAGAAAGAAGATGGATCAATGGGAAAGAGATAGAAAGAGTGAGTGAAAGAAAGAAAGAGAGAGAGAAGGGAAAAAGACAATGGATGGATAGAGGAGAAAGGAAGAAAGAAGGAAAGAGGATGAGAAAGAAAAAAAGAGAATGGATGGATAGAAGAGAAAGAAAGAAATAGAGAGATAGAAAGATAGAAAGATTGAAAGAAGAAGAAAAAAAGAATGAAAATGGATGTATAGATGAGAAAGAAAGAAAGAAAGAGAGAGAGAGATAAAAAGAAGGAGTGTGAGAATGAGGATGGATGTATAGATTAGAATGAAAGAAAGAAAATGAGAGAAAGAGAGAGATAGAAAGAAAGAAAGAGAATTGATGGACAGATGAGAATGAAAGATAGAAAGATAGAAAGAAAGATAGAAAGAGAGAATGAGAGAAAGAGTGAGAGAGAAAGAAAGAAGATGGATAGATGAGAAAGAAATAATGAAAGAGAAAGAGAGAAAGAAAGAGGATCGATAGATGAGAAAGAAATATACAGAGAAAGAAAGAAAGAAGATGGGTAGATGAGAAAGAATGAAAGAAGTGAAGAGAGTGACAGAAAGAAAGAAAGGAAGAAAGAGAGAAAGAGAGAGAGAGAGAGAGAGAGAGAAAGAGCATCGATGGATAGATGAGAAAGAAAGATGATGGATAGACAGATGGGAGAGAAAAAAGAGAGAGAGAGTGTGAAAGAAAGAAAGAAAGAAAGAGGATGGGTAGATGAGAACAAAAGAGAGAAAGAGAAGAATGAGAGAAAAAGAAGAGAGAGAGAATGAGAAAGTATGTGATGGATAGATGAGAATGAAAGAAAGAGAGCGAGAAACAAAGAAAGAAGATGGATAGATGAGATAGAAAGAAAGAGGATAAATGTATAGATAAGGACGAAAGAATGAAAGAAAGAGAGAGAAAAAGAAAGAAGATGGATAGATAGATGAGAAAGAAGGGAAGAGAGTGACAGAAATAATGAAAGAGAGAGTGAAAGAAAGGGAGAGAAAGAAAGATGATAGATGGATAGATTAGGAAGAAATGAAGAAAGAGAGAGAGAAAGAAGATGGACAGATGGGAAAGAAAGATAGAAAGAGAGAGAAAGAATGAAAGAGGATAGATAGATAGGTGAGAATGAAAGAACAAAAGAGAGAGAGAAAAATAAAGAAGAATGATAGATGGGAAAGAAAGATAGAGAGAGAGTGAGAGAAAGAAGGGGTAAAGAGTATGGATGGATGGATGAGAATGAAAGAGAGAGAGATGGAAAGAGAAAGAGGATGGATGTATAGATGAGAAAGAAAGAGAAATAGAAAGAGAGTGTGAGGAAAAGGATGGATGTATATATTAGAATGAACAAAAGAAAGAAAGTGAGAGAGAAAGAGAGAGAGAGAAAGAAAGAAAGAGAATAAAGGACAGAAAGATAGAAAGAAATAAAGAAAGAGAATGGAGGACAGATGAGAATAAAAGAAAGAAAGAGAGAGAGAAAGAGAGAGAGAGAAAGAAGATGGATATATGAGAAAGAAATAATGAAAGAGAGATTAAGAAAGAAAGAGGATTGAGAGATGAGAAAGAAAGACAGAGAGATAGAAAGAAAGAGATGAAAAAAAGATGGATAGATGGGAAAGAAAGAGAGAGAGAGAGAAAGGAAGAAAGAAGAAAAAAAGAAGGAAAGAGAATCGATGGACAGATGAGAAAGAATGAAAGAAAGGGAGAAAGCGAGAGAGAGAGAGAAAAAGAAAGAGAATGGATGGACAGATGAAAATGAAAGAAAGTAAGAAAGAAAGGAAGGAAGGAAGGAAGAAGAAAGAAAGAAAGCGAATGGATGGACAGATAAGTAAGAATGAAAGAAAGAGAGAGAGATAGAAAGAAAGAAAATGGATGGACATATGAGAATGAAAGAAAGATAGAAAGAGAGAGTGAGAGAGAGAGGATGGATGTAAAGATGAGAACAAAAGAGAGAAAGAAAGAGAGAAAGAATGAGAGAGAGAAAGAAGATAGTCAGATGTGAAAGAAAGATAGAAAGAGAGAGAGCTAGAAAGGAAGAAAGAAAGAAAGAAGGAAGGAAAGAAAGATGGATAGATGAGAAAGAAATAATGAAAGAGAAAGAGAGAAAGAGAAAGAAAGAGGATCGACAGATGAGAAAGAAAGATAGACAGAGATAGAAAGAAAGAGATGGAAAGAAAAAGATGGATAGATGGGAAAGAAAGATAGAAAGACAGAGAGAGTGAGAGAAAAAGAGAGAGAGAAAAGGGGAAAAGTATGGATGGATAGATGAGAAAAAAGAGAGAAAGATGGAAAGAAAGAAAGAGGATGGATAGATGAGGAAAAAAGACAGAAAGAAGAAAGAAAGGGATGGGAGGATAGATGAGAAAGAAAAGAAGATGATGGATAGAAGAGAAAGGAAGAAATAGAGAGAGAGAAAGATAGATAGATAGACAGTAGAAAGAAAGAGAGAGAGAAAGAAATAATGAAAGAGAAAGAAAGAAAGAAAGAGAATCGATAGATGAGAAAGATATAGGATGGATGGATAGATGAGAACGAAAGAAAAGAGAGAGATAAAATGTAAGAAAGAAAGAAGAAAGAATGAAAGAGAATGGATGGATATATGAGAAAGAAATAAAAAGAGAGAAAGACGATGGATAGATGGGAAAGAAAGATAGAGAGAAAGAATGAAAGAGAGAAAGAAAGAAGATAGGTAGATGAGAAAGAAAGAAGATGGATAGATGTTAAAGAAAGAGAGAGAGAAAGAATGAGGATATAGATGAGAATGAAAGAACAAGAGAGGGAGAAAAAGAAAAAAAAGATGGATAGATGGGAATGAATGATAGAAACTTAGAGAGTGAGAGAACAAATAGGTCAATATTAGAAGAAATCAACCCTGACTGTTCATTGGAGGGACAAATAGTGAAGATGAAGCTAAAGTACTTTGGACATCAAATGAGAAGGGAGGACTCACTTGAGAAGGCTTTGATGCTGGGAAAGGTGGAGGGCAAGAGAAGAAGGGGGTGGCCAAAGATGAGATGGTATTGTAGAGGCAATGGGTACAGAGCTGGGCGGTCTGAGGAGGATGGTGGAAGACTGAGGGGCCTGGAGCACAATGGTCCATGGGGTCGCGAAGGGTCGGAATCGACTGGTGGGGAGATGGAGTTTGTAGTCCCAACGAGTCTCTCTTCGTTTTCCCACGCCTGGGGGTCCCAAACCAGCCCAACCTGCTCCCCCCAACCCCAGCCAAACGAACCCCACTCCACACACACACATTTAAATAAGGATAACATTAAAATAAGGATGAAAACGTACTAATAAATAAAATACCCGGACGTCCCGTAACTGCAGCAAAAGACAGTGATATTGAGGAGCCTTGGAAGGGAGAGATTGATTTTGGGGGAAAAGAAAAAGGAGGGAGTTTGAAACACCTTCCAGGTGCGCCTCAAACAGCACGGACTACACTTCCCAGGAGTCTAGGCGCAGCCTAACTGATGGGGGGCATTCTGGGAATTGTAGTAGGGGGGGAAGAGAGAGACGCTTTTGGTTTTGAGGCTTGCCAAAGGCGTTCCTGGCCCCCTATCTCTTCTTCAGAGGCGAGTTACAATAGGTGTGTAACCTCGTATCCCCTGCGGTTCGAGTCCCGAGTGCTGCCTGATGGAATGAGCCGCCGCCTTCTGTCCCAGCTCCCGCCAACCTAGCAGGTTCGAAAAAGCAACTCGTTACACGTAGACAAATAGGGACCACTTCGGCAGGAAAGGGAACAGTGTCCCTTGTCTAGTCATGCCTGCCTGGTGGCCACGGAAACGTTTTGCTGTGAAACGAAGAACTGCGTATAAGTGTCAACGTTGACTTGTGAAAGACGGAGCAACCAAATAAGGCTTAAAATAAATGTCTTTTTTTCCCCTTCATAATTATCAATGCGGTGGACCCCTCCTTACTCTTTCGTAGTTCTATGGGTTTCTGAACATTTTAAGCAAAACAAACAGGTTTCCGGTCTATCTGGGCTTTCTTCCGGTGGGCAGCGGCGGCGCTGTGGTGAAAAGGCGCCCTTTACGGCTTTTCGCGACGGAGTGGCGGAAGCGGCCAGGTGAGTGGCTTAGGTGCGTGGCGGCGGCTCTTTACGGCAGTTGCAGGATGAATTTCTACGACCTTTTTCGGGGTTTCTTGGGCTTTCCCGGGGAACGAAGGTAAGGAATATTGACGGGGGAGTGGGGGGGGGGGGTCTGGCCACCCTCCATGTGCATTTCGGAGAGGGCAGACAGAAATCCCACCGGTGCAGCTTTGCTCTGTTTGTCTATCCTGAAGCCACACCGGTGGAGCTTCTGCCTGCTTCTCCAACTTCTCAAGACAGACATAAATCCTTAATCCAAACCAGGGGCTCCTAACCTTGGGGATCCCCACGATCTCCTTGGGCTACAACTCCCAGCAGTCTTCTCTGTGTGCGTGTGCGTACGCGTCTCTGTTAATAGCCAAAGAACCAGATCTGTCTGTGTCTGCAGCGTCGTTTCCATGGTCATGCGGCAGGCATGCCTGTACCTTCCACGCCGAAGTGGTACCTATTTATCTCACCCTGTCCTGCAGCACTCGGGTTTCGAACTGCTGACCTGCCGACCATGCCTGTCAAGCGCGGCTCTGGACAATACGGGACCTGCGCAGAACGGTTCTGCGCAGGTCCGTTTTACGCATGCGTAAAAGCCGTTTATGCACGCGTACAACAGACCTGCGCAGAACCGTTCTGTGCATGTCCATTCTACGCATGCATAGAAGGCTTTTACGCATGCGTATAATGGACCTGCGCAAAACCGTTCTGCGCTGGTCGGTTCTATGCATGCGTAGAAAAGTTCTTTGCATGCGTAGAAAGTACCTGCGCAGAAGGGATGCGCAGTAACTCCTTTCCCCCCGCTGCCAAGATCCGGGATAGCTGCAGCTCCGGGCGGGAAAGGACGAAAATCGGCGCCGAAATACGGGAAATCCCGGCCAATCTGGGATACTTGACAGGTATGCTGCCGACCCTTCCAGTTGTCAAATTCAGTGTCTTAACCACTAAGTTACTGCAGTCCATGCCCTGCATAGCTGTCAAGTTTTGGATTTGAAAATAAGGGAAATTTCCCAGCCAAAACAGAATACTTGACAGCTATGCTTATCCTGTGCAGCCTTCCAGTGGTGGCATTAGGGCATTGCAGTGTAACTAATACGGGAGGACGGCGGAAAAGAGGGTAAAATACGGGAGTTTCCCGGCCAATACGGGAGACTCGACAGCTATGATGCCCTGGGACCTCTATAAAATCCTCCTATTCCTCCTTCCTTCCCCATCTTTTCTCTCTTCCTTAGGCCTCTTTTTGGGGGGATCACCCGGGATGACGATGAAGACGACGAAGACGACCCAATGGGCCATTTTGGCTTTGGCCTAGGCGAGACCTACTTCCACATGTTTCGGGAATTTGACAACTTTTTCAGGGAGATGGGAACCATGCGCTTGCCTCCTCAAGGTAAGTGGTTGGGCACGTGGGATCGGGCCTCGGAAAGCTGCCTAGACCTAGGTTTGTCAACTTGGGTCTAAACCCGTTGTATCCGGGCCTTGCGTTGTCACATTTCTCGGTGGGCTGCTAGGCACGGGGTTCTTCGATTGTTTTTCCAGACTCCACATCCCACAACCTTCCGTTCTGGGAGTTTGACCTGGATTTCCCACAATATACTGGGAGTAAAGGTCTAGCTGAGACTGAGTTCCAGATGGAAAGACATGAAGCGGTTCCCAAGGCTAGCTTTGAATGTCTTTTCCAAACTTGAGCTTTGCCCGATGGGTAGAGAGAGGCTTCGGCAAACTGGGCAAACCGAACAAATTTGGAAAAGACGCACGCTCCTGGCTAGTTTTGGAACCACTTCTTGTCTGCATAGGAGGTTAGACTGGTGCTCACCCTAGGCTAAGCCTTTCCTCCCTGGCGAGCCTAGTTTTGACTTTGTTGGGTAGAAATCCTAGACTTTAGCCAATCCCAGCTCCTGCCAACCTAGGAGTTCGAAAGCAAGGAATTACAAGTAGATAAATAGGTACCACTTCAGTGGAAAAAGTAACAGTGTCCCGTGCGTTCTGGTGTTGAGGCATGCCTGCCATATGTCCATGGAAACATCTGCAGACGCAGACAGCACTGGCTCTTTGGCTAGTGCTAAACAGAGCTGAGCACTGAACCCTAGAGTAGGATACGACTGGCTTTCGAGCAAGGGCAACCTTTACCTTTACTAGGAAGGAAATTGGTCAATTTATGCAGTGCTTGCACCAAACGGATGGGTATAAATGTGAATTTAATAAATAAATTGATTGGCACCAATTCATCCTCTTCCAGGCACAGAGTTTCCTCGCACAGAAGCGTTGCCGCCGGGAGAACAGAAGAGCCGGACTGTGAGGGATTCAATGCTGAAATACCCCGATAGCCACAAATCCAACACGAGATTATTTGAGGATGATGCAGGACCTTCTTCTCCGGAGATAAAAGGGGTGTGTGACTGATGCCATTTATCCTGGCATCATCTTTAAAGATTTCTTGCTATGATTTCATGGGAAGTAGCTTCCTCTTTAATCTGAGGAACGGAATGTCATGGGAAGTGAGGGCTCAGCATCTCAACATCCATAGAAAAGTTCACTCATTCCTGCCAATTGTGAAGCACTGCCATTAGTACAAAACAGAAGTGACCAGAAGCTCATGTCTGGATTTGTAAAAATGGTTTATTTTCCCCATGCACTGTTGAGTCATTTCTGACTTACAATAACCCTAGTAATTTGTGGTCTCCAAAAAGCCACCCCTCGCTGACACTTTCACCAACCAAAAGTCGTGGTTTCCTTGACTGAGTTGGTCCATCTAACATTAGTCCTTCTTTTTCTGCTGCTGTCTGTTTTGTTTCTCCAAAACATGTCCAAAATGCAACTACTGTACCTCAGTTTGTTTCCGCTTCTGTTTTCACAGCCTCGAGAGAGGCAGCCGCCTCTCGCAGACAGCCCCAGAGAGGACGGAGGTGAGAGGCTAACTGTTGGAAGGGGAAGAAGGGAAGCTATAAATCCAGAAAATCCGTGTATTTATGGAGAAACTTTTTTGAAGCTGATCCCAAGTCTTGTCTTGCAGATTTGGATTCACACGTCACCTCTGGACGCCTTGAAATGATTCTTCCACCAGCCGAATCCAACTCTTACTTCAAAAGTGTCTCGATCACAAAAGTGATGTCCCCAGATGGGGTGAGTTGAAGGACTAGAATGGATTCTCAACCTGTGGCCCGCGGCACCATTTCATGTGGGCCCCCCACCGCCTCCACCACACCAGGAAGTGCCATGTGGTGGAGGAAGGGCAAAATGGCCGTCCAGCCACTGAAGCTGTCTGAGGGAGCATGACCCGGCCCCCGGCTTTAAAAGGTTGAGAACTCCTGGACTAGAAGCTTCAGGTTTCTAGTCCTCAAGGAGGAAAACACAAGTTTTTTCAGCTCACAGATCAAAAGGAATTCTGCAACTAAGCTTGGGGGAAATCTAGTTGGAGTCATATTGGGGTTTTTCCCCCAAGAGTTGAGTATTTCTAGAATTTTAGCTGTTTTTGCTTCTTTAGACAGTGGAAGAACGCCGGACGGTGCGTGACAGCAGAGGCCACGAGGAGACCGTCGTCACCATCCAGGGTGGAGGAAACCCAGTTCTGGGTCTTGATGGGAACCCGAAAGGAGAAACTGGTGAGTTGTGAGAAAGAAGGAGAAAATCCTCTTAAGAACATTGGGAATAAAAAGTTCATTAAAGCAGAGAGGAAAATAGTACAGATGCGCACCCGTATCCACGGTATCCTGAAATTTGTAATGGATACTTGAAATTGTGGATAACAACAAACCCTATATTTTACATTTCAGACAGTGGCCAACTCTGATAATGCACCATAGAAGCATACTCTATGTTGTACCTGTATGTATTTCAGTATTTTTCTTGAATATTTTTATCTTTGTGGATAACTGAACAGCGACTATTGAACCCGCAGATAGAGAGGGCAACCTGTATATATTCTCTGGAGCTATATAAAATAGGTGGAATTCTGCACTCCAAAAAACATTATGTTTTGCTTTGCTTTTATCTTTTGAGAAAGTTTTTAATCCCTGCAATTTCAGCATCTGGACAAACGCGGAAAAGCAAACAAAAAAAACAGTGAAGTGCAGTTTTGGATAGAGATTTTAATTTTGAGCCTCAGCTGCCTAGCTTGCTGGTTGTTTTATTTAAAACCTAAGTTTCCCCCTGCTAATTGTTGTAAATTGTAGGTTTGTGAGTTCGTGAGCTATACTTTGTGACATTTCAAAGAGCCTGAATGATGTGTTTACTGCAGTTTTCTTAAGTGGGGGAAGATCTTTTTTTAAAAGCAGAACTAAGCTTTTACTTTTTAGTGCCGCACCGGCTGGGAGGTTTGGTGAAAACTCGTTAAAAAGTAGATAATTTCTAGTTCACAACTCGCAGCCTGTCTCTCTTTCTCTGTGTATGTATGTTTCTGATTTTAAAACTCAATTTATTGAGCTTTTGCTTCTGCGAGTATAAGTTGAACCTTTCCACTGAAGCAGTACCTATTTGTCTACTTGCAATTTCTTGCTTTCAAACTGTTAGGTGGGCAGGATCTGGGACAGACGATGGGAGCTCACTCCGCCGTGCAGCACTTGGGTCTGCTGACCTACCGACCTTCCAGGAAATTAACTTAGGCTTCTGGGAATCGAAGTCCAAAAACCAAAGGTTGGGAAACACTAGGTTAATGCTTGTTGTTTTGATTTTTTTAAAAAATTCAATGCAGGATTAGAACTTAGGAGTGTTGCTTTTCTATTTTTAAACCAGTCTTCGTGGTTAAAAGCCACCGAGAGGCTGGTGCCTAACGTGGGATCAAATAGAGTTAGCAATATTTGATGTGGGTACAAAGTGACTTTTTTCTCATGACGTCTTGAATGAAATGAATCGTTCCAGCGGCCCGTAAGAAGCCAGCCAGTCATCCGTGGCCCGTTTAGGAACACTCTGTTCCGCTTCACCTTTTCATCTGTTTCTCAACCAATTCCCTGAAGAAACAATCAGGATTCAATTTGGGATTGTTTTGGGGTTCCTTTTTCTTCTTCTGTTATTTCTGCCTCTGTATCCCCCCCCCCCCAATTTCTGCCACAAAGTTGGGCATTTCTGATAAGTGATATTTGTGGATGGATAGATTGCTTTAAAAAATGGGCTTATGAAGGGAGGACTCACTTGAGAAGGCCTTGATGCTGGGAAAGGTGGAGGGCAAGAGAAGAAGGGGGCGTCCAAAGATGAGATGGCTAGATGGTATTGTGGATGCAATGGGCACAGAGCAGGGCGGGCTGAGGAGGATGGTGGAGGACAACAGAGGTGCCTGGAGGAGAATGGTCCATGGGTCGCAAAGGGTCGGAATCGACTGCGACTGAACAGCAACAAACATGTTTGGGGGCCACAGTGGCTTTATGGTGAAGACGCTGAGTTTGATGACCAGAAGGCTGTCATATCAGCAGTTTGAGACCCGAGTCTTGCACGACAGAATGAACTCCCGTCGTCTGTCCCAGCTCCTGCCAACCTAGCAGTTCGAAAGCCAGAAATTGCAAGTAGATAAATAGGTATTCGGTGGAAAGGTAACAGCGTTCCGTGCATTCCGGTGTCTAGACATGCTTGCCACATGTCCAATGGAAACATCTGCAGACACAGACAGTGCTGGCTCTTTTGGCCGTAAACGGAAATGAGCACTGAACCCTAGAGTCGGATATGACTGGCTTTCGAGCTAGAGCGGCCTTGACCTAACGTA
Organism: Bradypodion ventrale; assembly: GCA_035047345.1. NCBI lineage: Eukaryota > Metazoa > Chordata > Lepidosauria > Squamata > Chamaeleonidae > Bradypodion > Bradypodion ventrale. Next base: position 21,743,368 of record JAWDJE010000012.1, read on the forward strand.
TCCCAGGTGGACTTTCTAGGATGGGGACGGTCAACGATTTGGGATTAATTTGGCAATTTCTTTTGCAGGATCCTTGCTCCACCGTGGTGGCTGGTCTTCCCTCCTGGACCGATTCTTTTGACGCCGGTTCCTGCGCCGGTACGGCCGCTCCGTGGTTAGCGTTGGAGGTGAGCCGGAATAATTCTGGATTTTTTTCCCCCCTTGGATGGTCTTTTGAGCCCAGTCGGCCTTTCTAGAGCTGCTTTCTCTCTTCGTTCCAAGGCACGGCATAAAAACTCTGTCCTTCCCAATGTGGCTGCATTCCACTCCACTCCCATCATCCCCAGCCAAAGGTCAAGGTCGATGGACACCGGAGTCCTGCAAATTTTGAGGGTTTTTTTTTTAAAATAATAATAATTCTGTTTATACTTTCAGTATTTATTTACATTTATACCTGGCGTATCGGCATCCAGATTTTTTTGTGGTTATATTTATGCCCCACTTCTCTTCCCTTATGCTCAGGGCGTGATCGCACCTGGAATTGTTTGGTTTTTATTTGGAAGCATGATTTGCGATTGCGTTACCCTAATGCAGGAGTTCTCAACCTTTTAAAGCCCGGGGGCCTGGTCAGGGGCCTGATGGCCATTTTGCCCTTCCTCCAACACATGGCACTTCCTGGTGTGGTGGTGGTGGGCAAGAAATGATGCCATGGGGCGCATCCGGCCCATGAGCCACAAGTTGAGAATCCTTACCCTAATGGAAAGATGATTGGTGAGCCAGACGGGCAATTTCAAATCACGGGAAGAAAGCCGGGCTGCGTCCAGAGGAAGGTCGCGTGAATTTTAAAGTCTTTTATATTTATTTCCTCTATCTTGGGGCGCTAGATGAATCCTGGGGTGTAATGTGAATTTTGTTTTTAAATTCCAGCTTTCAAACCTTCTCTCTCTTTCTCTCCTGCCCTTTCTCTTCTTCTTTTCCAGGTTTATGGACTTCTTCTGGACCGAGTCTGCATCCCATGCCAAAGGCAACCCATTGTGGTTGGGCTTCTCTCTTAGATTCTTTCTTCGGCCAATTCCCTTCCATCCTCGACAGAGGCCGTGTGGTTCAGAAAAATAAGGATAAATAAAAATCTCTATGGATTTACTCCCAAGGTTGTCTGCGTGCTCTTTCCGCCCCTCTATCTGCTTCTAAGCCTCTTTCTTGCTAAGAGGCTTAGATAAAAAGCGACAAGTTCCCTTGCTAACCACCAGTTGCTTCTCCTTTGTCTCCATCGATTAAGCGCTTAGCCATTTTAATATATATACCCCGTTAATTAGGTTTTGAAGAAAGCTCTCCCTTGTTTAAAAGCCAATCATATCTGACTCTAGGGTTCAGTCCTCATCTCCGTTTACAGCCAAAGAGCCAGCTCTGTTTGCATCTGCAGACATTTCCATGGTCATGTGGCAGGCATGACTAAACACCGGAATGTCGTTACCTTTCATGCCCAAGTGGTACCTTGCTTTCGAGCTGCTAGGTTGGCAGGAGCTGGGACAGGCAACGGGTGCTCGCTCCATCACGCAGCCCTCAGGTCACAAACTGCTGACCTTCCAGTCCTCAAGTTCAGCATCTTAGCCACTATCCACCGTTGTCCCTCTTTATTATTGAGGTCGAAACCAGTAACTTTTTGCTTGGTTGAGTCTCCGAGCATTGAGAAATTTGTCACACGGGCGTTTTCTACAATGGCTTGTGGAACTTCTGGCCACAAGATATTTCAGAGACATCTGGCCATAAAAAGGAAGCCCCTTTTAGCCATAGTTCTGTGACTTCCCAAAGAGCTTCCGGAGGTGGGGGTTGTTACTTATTTTCAGGGTCTAAATATAGGACCCCACCGCAGGGACTGGTTGTATACAAATGCCCGCCGCAATGCACCAAAAATGTAGAATCGATCGCTCTCTTGACCAGGGATATGTTTAGTGGATTTTGCTTTTTTCTTAAAGCCACTTGTGTGTGCTTGTTTACCTATGGCAAGAGCACTTGTGTCCAACACACCCTATGCAAAAATCACACACCCGTCGGCAAGCGAATCGGGGTGAGTTGCGTACTGGAGTGTATTTGTGTCTCACATACCACCGACACTTGAGGTAGGGAACCTGTGGCCCTCTGATACAACGGTGGTACTCTGATGTCCATCATCCCCTGCCAGCATGACTTAATGCCCAAGGATAATGGGAGCTGGAACCCAAGACTGTGTCAAGGTACTGTACCTCATTTCCCCGATTCCATTCATTAAGAACCTTGGTGGCCTCTGTGCAAAACCTTGGCTTGCAAAAGACCCAAATTTGGTTCCATTTGTGGGCACTACCCCTTTATCAGGCTATGAGCAAAACTCACGCAGAGGCTCCCCGCACGGCTGGAATGTGCCAGTTGGCTAACTGCGAGGTCATAATCCATTAGTGGGAAAGTCCAAAGGGGCTAGAGTATTATCTCAGCCCTGCTGCTGCCAAACGGCGATCTCGGTTGTTGTGCCACTGTGTCCTTTTGCTCTTAACGGAGGTAGGTAGGCAGGCAATTAAATCTCTTGCGTGGGGAGTTATTAGTGATTCCTTATCACCGATTGCAAGAGATCAGCAGGGGTGCAGGGAACGAGGGTATATAAGCTCCCTCGGGGAGGCGTTTCTTCGTTGTGTGCTTGTGTGTTTTCCCCGGCATCGACGCTGTGCCCACTCCGTGCCAATCTGGCGATGGGCTACGCTCACATCTTGACCCGGGCAAGAGCCCGGCTCCGGGTTCGAAACCTCCTCCTCCGCCAGTGCCTCGCCGAGCTCCTCGGAGTCTTTGTCTTGATGGTGAGTCTTGGGTTCAAATCCCAAATGCTTCGTTTGGGGAAGTCTTGCAGCTGCCTTGACAGAATCAGCTTTGTCCCTGCTCTGTTTACTGTGGATGCTGGAAACTGTAGTCCAAAACATCTGGAGTGTACAAGGTTGGGAAAGGTGGGAGAGATCGTCATTGAAGGATCAGTTTTCAAAGCGAATCATTGCTGTTCCACTTAAAACTTTTTCTTCTTTACTTTCTCTTCTACCCCTTTGGGCATTTTGGGAGCCCTTCAAAGTAACTTTTTAATTGTTGCTGTGTGCCCGCAAATCCTCTCTGCCTTAATTATAATTAATAACTTCCTGGCAAAACTGAGAGTCCTTCGCAGGTCTTTCAACTTTAAATCCAGGGTTTCCCATTACAGAGTCTGTCCTTTTCACCTAAGGGCTTCTTCTCCTACTGTACTTTCCGCTTCTGCTAGCATTACATCTCGTAATTTCAATTAACCCATAGGTATTTCATACTTAATTATCACAGTGTGTTCAATCCAAGCTGGCCAGATACTGTTTATTGAGTTTTGTAGCACTTGAAAGACTCGCAGGTTGTATTGGGGGATAAACTTTGAATTAAGCACAATAAAACTTTCATAGCTTTCAAGGAGTCCCAAGACCCTTCAAAAGTCCTACTTAGAGAAAAACTTATTTTTCCTGTTCAACACAATTAAAAAGCCAATTCAATCAGTTGCTTCTCATGAACTATCATTTATTATGAAAAGCCCAGTTGAATTCAAGGTTATTATTATCTCCTGGTTCCTCCAGGACTGACAAAGTAACATGTTACAAATGATATTTCCAAGTTTAGAGGGTAGGAGACAGAAATTATTATTCTTTCTGACCTTCGTCCAAGCAACAAGCATGAAGTTTCAGCTCCGCAAATTGGAGTCTCAATTTTCCCTTCTCTCTCTAATAACAGGTGCCGATTTAGAGTAAAAAAATATCCTTTTTCTCCTTTAAATGTTTCTAGAGTGATTTTTATCGTGCAACATGCAGGTTTGTGTCCAAAATAAACTTCAGAGACTGGAGCTGATAAGATTGAACTGATCTCTCTTTATTTCTCTGTGTTCTTGGTTTTTATTCTCTACCTCCTACTCTGCTGACTAAAGAGAATAATCAAAAGAGGAACAAAAACCCCTAATAAATGATGGGCAAGGCAGAATAACTTAGTTTAAAGAGATAGCAAAGAGGTAGTTTGGGAGGGCAACAACTGAATTATTTGCAATAATTGTAATACCCAATAATATTGAATTATTTGCAATACTGTAATGGAATATTCAGTAATTTTGAATTATTTGCAGGAATGCAATATTCAATCATGCTGAATTATTTGCAGAAATGCAATATTCAATCATATTGAATTATTTGCAGAAATGCAATATTCAATCATATTGAATTATTTGCAGGAATGCAATATTCAATCATATTGAATTATTGCGGTGGCTTAGTGGTTAAGAAGCTTGCCTTGTTAGCTGGAAGGCTGGCAAGTCGGCACTTCGAGACCCGGGTACTGCATGATGGATTGAGTGCCCGTCTCTGTCCCAGCTCTTGGGGACATGAAAGGAGTCTCATTTGGGGGTCCCCTGAGCGAAGTTTCTCCAGCAAAAATCCAGAATAATTTCTGACACAAAATTATTATCATTGAATTATTTGCAGGAATGCAATATTCAATCATATTGAGTTATTTGCAATAATTCAATATTCAATCACATTGAATTATTGCAATACAGTATATATTTTTGCAGGGTACAGGGTGTCATTTAAGCTCTGTTGGGTTCTTTGTTTCTGTTGACTCAGGAAGTGCGATTAGTATCCCTAAAAGTCATTTCCGGCTTGGGTGGTCACATAATATAACAATCCACCCTTCCTGGAAGATGCTAGGAATCAGATTTGCGTTATTTCACACACAAGGCAGGGACCCTGCTATTAATGTACAGCTCACCCTATAGAAATAGTGTTGACACCTTAGTATCTCCAAGCCAGGGTTTCCCAACCTAAGGCCCATGGGCCAGGTCCGGCCTGGGTTGCCATTTCATGTGTCTCACCCCTCCAAGGGCATTTGAGAAACAGGGTCGGAAGCTGTTGGCCAGCCCTATCATGCAGGCAGGGCAAAATGGCCATCCGGCCCTCAAAGCTGACTGAGAGAGCGTGACCTAGCCCCTGGCTTGAAAAGGTTGGGAACCCCTGCATCAAGCCATATGTCCTCTGGAACAGCTCCAGTGCTTCGTTATGCTTTGATGCCTTTTTAAGAATTAAGGTCGGGCTGTCTCACCTCACGGCATCCGACCCTGGAGCAACGACGGCTGGAAAAGCAAAGTCCACGGTCCCAAAGGTTGGTTTGTTCTACTTTGGCGACGTGTTTGAAAGCAATAAATTGCAAGTAGATAACTAGGTTCCACTTTGGTGGGAAGGTAAACAGAGTTCTGTGCACTCTGGTGTCTAGTCATGCCTGCCACATGTCCATGGAAATGTCTGCAGATGCAGACAGTGTTGGCTCTTTGACTATAAAGAGAGATGAGCACTGAACCCTAGAGTCGGATATGACTGGCTTTCGAGCAAGGGCGACAGAACCAATATATATTGAAACCTGAGCCATGATTGGCTGAGCTGCTGTGATGTCACAGAGACCTGGGGCAGGCAGAAGGCATCCGATTGCTAAAGCCCGTGAGCAATTGATCTAGCGCTATTCAAAGGTGTCAGAAAAGCATGGAGGAAGGATGGACCAGGAAAACAGGACGACGGAGAACCCCCTAAGTGTTAATGAGGGCTCTCAGAAAGAAGTCTTGGGTCTTGATCAACCTTCTCCATAAATTTTGGGAGATCTTTAGGGTTCACCCTCCCCAGAAAAAGTAACTATTCCTGCCCCTCTTTTGGAAGTCCAGATGGGGTTATTCCATCGAGTGGATTTTGCTCCCCATAACTATCTCTCCATTCATCTCGTCCTTCTTTCGTATGGATTTGTGTGCAGCTTGACCATCTGTTACTCCTCTCTCAACCGAGGTATATTTCAATCCAGCACCAAGGATTCACCACTTTGATTCCCCCCTCCCCCCCCGTTTGTTTCCCCTCCAGCTGATCACGCTGGGCTCGGTCGCTCAGACGGTCACCAGCGAGGGGGCAAAGGGGGACTATTTCAGCTCTGCTGTGGCCAGCGGCGTGGCTGTGATGGTGGCGATCTACGTTTCGGGCGGTGTTTCAGGTGAGCCAAAGGAACGGAATGTTTCAGTGTCCTTATGGAGTGTTTATATGAGCTCTAATTGCGATTCTGTTTCGTTGCCACTTGCTTTTCAGCTGAGTTTTCCGTCCCTTATCTCCTCCGGAGTTCTAATCTCCTATGCTCTTATCTCCTACACTCTTATCTCCGCTGGCCTTAGCTCCTGGGATGATCTCACACCTATCTCAGCCACCGCATGACAACAAACCAGGGGCCATAAATGAGGCTAGCAGGAGGCCAGAATCTCACAGCTCACCCAGCCTCTGGGGAATGATGGGCACTGTAGTCTGCCGAAATAAACTTCCAAATCTCCATTCTCTTTCTCTAATTCTCCTCTCGTTTTTTCCCCGCAGGGGGGCATCTGAACCCAGCCTTCTCCCTGGCGATGTGCCTGCTTGCTCAGTGTCCCTGGTGGAAATTGCCCATCTTTTCCGTCTTCCAGATCCTCGGCGCATTTTTTGGCGCAGGGACGGTTTACGTCTTATATTACGGTAAAGCAGGAGCTCAGCATTTTTCAGCCGTGGGCCAGCCCACACCCCCTCAGACAGCTGAGTGGGCCAGACTGGTGCCATAAAACTCATCCACAGCTGTCATAACTGCCACGGACTCATTTATGAGTGTAGTAAACACGTTAACGACGGCCTCAAACTCATTTACAGCAGCAGCTGTGGGGTTAACGAGTGAGGTCAGGGGTCAAATTATTTGGCCCCATGAGTCAGATCCAGCCCAAGGGCCGTAGGTTGCAAACCCTTGCGGTAACGGCTCATTTTCCAAAAATTGTGAGGGGAAAACAGGAAACACAGGCTGCAAAACTCTGGGATAGCTCCCTTTACCACCACCGCTGTTTATACTTTCAGCGGCCGCTCTGGATTTATTTACCTGGCGTCAGTTTTGCCGAAACTCGTCAAGGCTGCTGCCGCTTTGTGTTAAAAATATCCTAAATGGCCTTCAAACCGATTATTGATCGGGGGGAAACAGATCTCGTCAGCATTTACAGAATGGTTGGAGGATCCGGTGACAATTGGAGTTCCCAGGAAGGACACCTTTTTCCATCATGGGTTTATCCCGTCTGCCATGTGCAGGAGACAATTTGTCTACAGGGTTTCAGCTAATTGTAATTTCTCTTTTTAAAATATTTACTTCCCAGTTTCTGGTCACTACATCCCAGTGCAGCTGGGGGAGAACTTTCTTTCTGTTCATTTCCAAATAATTGTTCAGCAAATGCTTAAATCTTTAGGAAGGAAGGATTTTTTTAAACAATGTTTTTAAAGGGGTGGACTAGATGGCCTTGGGTTGGATTCTAGTTCTATGATTCTAAGATTTTTGTTCCCTGACCGATGATATTGGCATCATCCTTCACCTTAAGCTAATTTTCCCCCTTTATCCACTAGAAAATTAGATTTATAGCAACTGTAAAAGACGTATGTGATCGTAAGTGAAACCATAGGTTCGAGACACGAATACTGAACGATGGAGTAAGCTCCCGTCTCTGTCCATGTTCCTGCCAACCTAGCAGTTAGAAGACAAGACATTGCAAGGAGATAAATAGGGACCACTTCGGTGGGAAGGTAACCAGCATTCAATGTGCTCCGGTGTCTAGTCATGCCTGCCACATGTCCATGGAAATGTCTGCAGATGCAGACAGTATTGACTCTTTGGCTATAAGCAGAGATGAGCACTGAACCCTAGAGTCAGATACCAATGGCTTTCAAGCAAGGTTGACCTATATATATATATTTCTATACACATTACCAGAGCTGGCCACTAGAGGCTACTGTCTCCAATGTAAAATACAGAGCTTGGTGTTATTCACAGTTTCGGGTAGCCACAGTAGATGGCAGAAAATATCCCTGTGGATTGGGTGGGGGAGAAGCAATCTGTATCACTATGACTCTTAATTCACAATGTTATGCAACATATCCTAGATATGCAGTATTAAAATGTAAAAATAAACAATTAAAAATCTTTGCTATATTTTTAAGTTCAATAAGGCTCATTTAACTTTTTTATATCAACTGTGATGGGGGGAAACCCATTTCTTACTTTAAAACAACCACTTACTAAGCTTTTGAGTTTTTATTGATAGATTCCAATGCACAGAGCTGATTGTACCATTTAAATTTTTTAATTACACACCTTTTTTTAAAAAAAAATGCCATTGTTGGGAGAGAGGCAGATGGTGGTGAAGGAGAACTGGAGGAATAATAATAATAATAATAATAATAATAATAATAATAATAATAATAATAATAATAATAATAATAATAATAATAATAATAATAATAATAATAATAATAATAATAATAATAATAATAATAATAATAACCTTTTTGATGCTGGGAAAAATAACCCATTTCCTCTTTCGTACCAGCAGACGCCATCCACAGTTACAGCAACGGGAGTCTTACTGTCACTGGACCCCGAGAAACTGCATCCATTTTTGCCACTTACCCGGCTCCTTACCTGTCTCTCCTCAATGGATTTTTTGACCAGGTAGGACCAAATCCCTTGTTCGGAGCAGCAGAATCGTTCCTTCAAGCTGTTCCGCAATCTCATCTGCCTCGTCCTACGGTAGGGCCAGGCACTTTGTTTTCAGTATATTGATGATCTCCTTCTTGGCAGGTGCTGGGGGCGGCCGTTCTGATTCTGAGCATCCTCGCGATTATCGACTCCCGCAACAAACGGGTCCCTCAAGGGCTGGAGCCGGTGGCCGTCGGCCTCTTGGTCCTCTCCCTCAGTCTGGCCATGGGGGTCAACAGCGGCTGCGCCATCAATCCAGCCAGAGATCTGGGACCCCGGCTCTTCACCTACGTGGCTGGATGGGGCCCCAAGGTGTTCAGGTGGGTGCAGGAAGTGAGCATGGTGAGCCCTCCTGGGGGGAAAAGTGGGTTGGTTTTCACCAGGTCTCCCAAACCTTCCTCAAACATGTAATTCAAGGCTGGAGATGTTTATTATCCAGCTTAACATCTGGTTTATGTTCTGGGTTGGATGTCTCATGTTCTCCCACTAGGAGAGATTGACGGTTAGGGGGGCTTCAAGATAATGCGGTGGAACTGCTCTGGGTTTTACTCCAAACTTGAAATGTGCGGTTGTGGTCATGGGGTGTGTGTGTGCATGTATGAGGGTTTATTTAAAATGTTTTTACACACACACACACTTCAATAGTCTTAATAAATCAATCGCTGCCTCTTGATTCTTCCAGAGCCCGAGATTCATTTTCACAGCTTCGGGATGTGCCATTTGGACGTGCTCAGAGGCACCCTTGACTCTTTTGCTGTTCTGTTTCCAAAGAAGTAGATATTTTAATATTTTATTTGGTGTGCTGTTAAAACTATAGGGGAAGAAGGGAGAAATGTTGTAGCAGTTTACATATTGTTGACGAAGTGGACTCGATCCACTTAGCTAACGTTAAAATACTTTATCAAACTCTGCTATACAGATTAACAGACAGTCTTTAAAGTTAGCTTTTAAAAGCCTCCGAAGTGCTATTTTTTTCTTTTAATTTCTTTTAATTTTTCCTTTCTTTTTCACCAACACCTAATCATGCTGGAACTGCTCATGCTCACCTGAATAGGTAAATGTAAAGGTCACCCATGCTTGAAAGCCAATCATATCTGACTCTAAGTTCAGTGCTCATCTCTGTTTATAGCCAAAGAGCAAGCGCTGTCTGCATTTGCGGACGATTCCGTGGACATGTGGCAGGCATGACTAAACACCAGAATGCACGGAACGCTGTTTGCCTTCCCACCGAAGTGGTACCTATTTATCTACTTGCAAATTATTATTATTATTATTATTTTGCTTTGGAACTGCTAGGTTGGTGGGAGCTGGGACAGAGACAGGTGTTCACTCGGTCGTGCAGGTATCTAACTCTGACCTTCCAGTCTTGAAGTTCAGCATCTTACTGGACTAAAAACATACCTTTTTTCCCCTAGTGCTGGAAATTGCTGGTGGTGGGTGCCTGTTGTGGCCCCGATGGTCGGAGCAGCAACCGGGACGGTCGTGTATGAACTCGGGATTGAGTTTCATCACCCGCCGACGCGAGAGGAATTGGAGAGGGAGGACGCCATCTCTAATGCGGAGAAAAATCAGCAGAGAGGAGAGAAAGATTTGGAAATCCCTGTTTTCGCTGTGAATAAATATGCAGAGTCTTGGATTGGCACAAGCTGATGGGGAAGATATTGCCCAATTGGACTTCAGATCTGTGTGAAAATAGGAGCGGCGGGGTGCGAGGGGTGGCCTTTTTTGCAGTGGCCCCCGGAAATTTGAAATGGCCTCTTGGGAAACCCCAGGTTCCAACTCCTTGGTGCAGAAAGGTGAAAGCTCAAGGCTTTGGGTTGGGAAAAATGGGTCCTAAATTTTGGGAAACCGCTAGACTAGATAGACTGAAAGTCTGGTGTGATATTATGCAAGTTTCGGGCATCTACGTTATCAACTGCCCTGCCAAACTGGTGGTGGTGGTGGGCCGCTGTATGATTTTAAAATCAGTTTTAACTTGTATACTCTAAATCCATTCATTCTCAATGGGGTGTCAAAAAGTAGGGACACCTCTGGGTTTGCAAAGTAATAGTCCACGCCGCTCTGCCCAGCAGCCTAATGGGAGAGCTTCCTACCTCCCCCCAGCACAGAGTTTGCCCCGCCCCTCTGGCCAGCTGTCCAATGGGAGCGCTTCCTCCCTCCCTCCAGCGCTTAGTTCACCCCACCCCTCTGCCCAGCAGTCCAATTGCAGTGGAACCTCATACAACAATCGCCCCATATAGCAATGAAATAAAATAACAATTGGGTTTTGGGGGGAAATGGCGTCCCGCAAAACAATTTTCCCTATGGGGGGAAAAAACCGTACAACCATTTTTCAATGGGAAAAACCACTTAGCAAAATATATATATATATATATATATATATATATATATATATATATATATATATATATATATATATATATATATATATATATATATATATATATATATATATATATATATATATATATATATATATATATATATCGTACGAAGCATCCCATAGGGAAAATCGCTATACGATGAATGCATCGCATAACAATTGTATCGTACAACAACGAGCCCCATGGAACGGATTAAAAACATTGAACATTGTCCAAAAGTAACTGTGAACTTCGGGAAGTAACACTTGAAGGAATGCAATTACAAAGTTTGGTGCAATCCACAAAAGTTCCTTTTCCCCACGATTCCGCCGGAGAGCCGACGCTTAGAAAAAACGTCCTTGAGCAAGATAGTCTCTTAACGGTTTTTGCACCGGTAAGAAATCATTTACTCCGTTGAATTGCCTGATCAGCTGCACGGAAAGCAAAATACTGTAAGAGGAAAAGCTGATGGAGAAAGTTTCTCGCTGGTGTTATCCATTAAAGGCTGAGGCTCTAATTAGTATATCACAGTCACGGAAGTTCAAGAATCACACGGTGACTGGGGAGTTTGGATACCGTTCCTGTATGAGCTGAATTGGCACTTGCGAGAGAGTCGAGTTGAAAATTAAACCATCGTTCCTCTCGGGCCATTTTTGCAACCTGCTTTTTTAATTTCTGTTTTCGTTAGATAAGTGTCTGAGCGATAGACCTTCCTGGCGAAAAGAAAGTACTGTACACATAAAAGTCTCCGGAGGGGCAGAAATCTATTCCAAACAAACTAGATAAATAAAGTTGCAGACACATAAATGAAGAGGGAATACTAGTCAGCCTTTAGCGTGCCACTAGATTGTAGACTTCTGTTAGATTGCAAGATTAATTTTTTAAGAAAACTATTGCTTCTTTTCGATTCTAGGATCGCGGCGGCTTAGTGGTTAAGACGCCGAACTTGGCGACTGGAAGGTCGGCAGGTCAGCAGTTCGAGACCTGTGCGCGGAGTGAGCTCCCGTCGTCTATCCCGGCTCCTGCCAACCTAGCATTTCAAAAGCAAGAAATTGCAAGTAGAGAAATAGGTGCCACTTCGGCAGGAAAGGTAACAGTGTTCTGTGGGCCAGGGCTGCCATCAGAAATTTCTGGGCCCCATACTGAGCAATCCTATTGCCACCCCCTTTACACACATAGTAATGTCAGTGTTATGGCGGCGGCAGGGCCCCTGTCAGCTTGGGGCCCTATACGGCAGTACTGGTAGTACTGCCCTGATGGCGGCCCTGCTGTGGGCTTCTGCATCTAGTCCTACCTGCCACATGACCCCAGAAACATTTGCCGGCCCGACAGACAGTACTTGTTCTTTGGCTGTAAATAGAGATGAGCACTGAACCTTAGAGTCAGATACGACTGGCTTTTGAGAAAGGGAGACTTTTTCTTTTGGATTGTAGTTTTTTAAAAAAATCCTGAAGAGATCTGTTTATAGCTTCTCTCAAAATAAAGGAAGGAAGGATGCAAGGAGGGAAGGATAGATGAGAGAGAGAAAGAAAGAAAAAGGATGGATGGATGAATAGATGGATGGTGAGAAAGCAAGCAAGCAAGAATGGATCGATAGATTGATGGATAGATAGATGTAGATCAGGAGGGTCCAAACTATGGCTTGTGGGCTGGATCCGACCCCTGACACCAATTCATCTGTCCTGTGTCACCCTTGTGGGCGCATTTTACTTCCACTTCCAGGAGTGGCAAGGGTGGTGTGGGCCGGATCCGGTCCATGGGCCATAGTTTGGGCACCCCTGCTATGAGCAGAGAAAATGTCAGCCTAAAAATCTATCTCATCCAGTTGCAAAACAGATTGCAAGGCGCGTTTTACTTCCACTTCTGTTGGGAGGAACCATGTGGCCGGCCTGCTGAACCACATGACCGGCCCGCTGAACTACATGTTTGGCCATCCCCGATACAGATAGGTAGAAAGGATGAACGGGTGGATGAAGAATGGATGGATGAGAAAGGGAATGAAGAAAGCAAAGGGGAAAAACCCAGCACTTGGAAACAGCTCTTTGGCAGTGTTATTTTTTTTTTAATGTATAAAAAACCCTTGATTTTGCACCGTCTGCTTCAACGCACCCAGCGTATCTTGGCACCTAGCCGGGGTACGGTGGACCCGGTCCCAAAAACTAGGGAAAGCAGACAAAGGCGGGAGTCTGGAAACATTTCTGCCGCTAGAGGTGGCAGCCTGGAAAAAGTGATATGCCGGCCCTCGGCTAGGCTTGCCACGACCTGCAGGCCCACTCCAGGAATGCCGGCTGTCGGGCTTTGGGGAACGGTTGTGGCTCGTTGTTCCTGCCCACCAGACCCTGTGCCGATCACAACAATTTCGAACAATTTCAAAAAGTTCTTCCTTCTTGAAGAGCGGAAGTTTCTTTCTTAGGAAGGTCGATTTTTAAGACAGTTTCCTTTAGGAAGAAGGAGGTCCGGAGACAATTTCAGTGCATCCGGAGAGATTTAATTAACGTCGCATTTATGTGCGTGCAATTTATGGCCCGGAGGGACTGCGGATGGTTTAGAGGTTAAGGCGCTGAACTTGATGATCGGAAGGTCAGCGGGTCAGCAGTTTGAGACCCGAGCGAGATCCCATCTCTGTCCTAAGCTCCTGCAGTACGAAAGCAAGAAATTGCAAGTAGATAAATAGGTACCCCTTGGGCGGGGAAGGTAACTCTGGTGTCTAGTCATGCCTGCCATATGTCCACGGAAACGTCTGAAGATGCAGACAGCACTTTGGCTATAAACAGATGAGCACTGAACCCTAGAGTCGGATACGACTGGCTTTTGAGCAGGGGAGAGCTTGAGCCTAACCTAGAAGAATTAATAGAAGAATTGATGTATAGACTAGGAAGGGTTCCTTAAGAGGTCATTTAGTTTGCCCTCACCTGTCAATGGTCGGATTATAGGGAGAAATAAATCCACCCATGTTTTAACTCCTTTTAAAACCAGTCCTCCTCACCCCGAACCTCCCTGGCCTTCTGAACACAAAAAACTCCGAGGGTGTAGCAATTACAAAACCAGATTTATTTCGGCTGCCAGTTGTCTTTGCACGGGAGTGTTTTTATTATCGCTAATCCCCTTCTTTAGAAAAATATGCTTTATTCGATGTTTGCAGTCTTTTTTTTTGCTTTGAAAAGCATTTTAAAAAAACTTTATTCCTCTTTCTGCTCTAGTTTATCTTTCCCTGTCATTTGAGTGCCCTGAAATTGGCCTGCCTGGATTTGCTTCTGCAAAGGAGGATGAGGGGGAATACGCTTGTCCCGGCCGCAGTACCCATCATCCACCGCATTGGGGCATAGGGGATGTGTAGTCCGATGCCTGGGGAAAGGGCTGCATTTGTGGGGTGGGGAGTGGGGCTTTTGTTTGGGGTGGGTGAAGAGACATCAGACTGTCAGGGAAGGGGTGGTGGTGGGCGGAGAGGGCTGTTGTTTTCCTGCCTCAGGTGGCAAAATGACTTGGGCTGCCCACCCCAACTAAAACCTTACCACCTACTGACTTCAGAATAAAGCCTTTTGCTTAGAATGGAGCCAGGGACAGATCCAAAATTCTGGCCTTTGGCTCAGGAAGCGCCTTCTTCCTCCAGGGTGCTTGCAGAGAGAGATGCTCAGGGGCGATTCATGCCCATTCCTCAGCCTTGGGCCATCCCCTCCAATCTGCTGCCCGAGGCAGCCACATCCCTCTCCCATCTAGACTTTCTTTCTTCTCCTGTAGCTTTTCTTCCTTCCTTCCATCAGGGCCATAGCCGGGGGTGGCCAGGGGGTGGATGAGCCCCCTCCCCACAGCTAATAGCCCACCCCAGGCAAAGTTCCATTTCTCTTTTTCATAGATCCATCCTTCCCTCCAGCTTTTCTTTCATTTCTTCACCTGTAGCTTTTCTTTCCTTCTGTTCCTCTTCTCTGCCTTTCTCTTTCCTTACTTCTTTCATTTCTTCTCCTGTAACTTTCCTTTCTTTCTGTTCCTCTTTTCTTCCTTCCTTTCTGTTCCTCTTTTCTTCCTTCCTGTTCCTCTTCTCTGCCTTTCTCTTTCCTTCCTTCTTTCATTGCTTTTCCTGTAGCTTTCCTTCCTTTCTGTTCCTTTTCTCTTCCTTCCTTTCTGTTCCTCTTCTTTGCCTTTCTCTTTCCTTCCTTCTTTCATTGCTTCTCCTGTAGCTTTCCTTCCTTTCTGTTCCTTTTCTCTTCCTTCCTTTCTGTTCCTCTTCTCTTCCATCCTCCCTGTTCCTCTTCTTTGCCTTTCTCTTTCCTTCCTTCTTTCATTGCTTCTCCTGTAGCTTTCCTTCCTTTCTGTTCCTTTTCTCTTCCTTCCTTTCTGTTCCTCTTCTCTTCCATCCTCCCTGTTCCTCTTCTTTGCCTTTCTCTTTCCTTCCTTCTTTCATTGCTTCTCCTGTAGCTTTCCTTCCTTTCTGTTCCTTTTCTCTTCCTTCCTTTCTGTTCCTTTTCTCTTCCTTCCTTTCTGTTCCTCTTCTCTTCCATCCTCCCTGTTCCTCTTCTTTGCCTTTCTCTTTCCTTCCTTCTTTCATTTCTTCTCCTGTGGCTTTTCTTTCTTTCTGTTCCTCTTCTCTTCCTTCCTTCCTGTTCCTCTTCTCTGCCTTTCTCTTTCCTTCCTTCTTTCATTTCTTCTGTAGCTTTCCTTCCTTTCTGTTCCTCTCCTCTGCCTTCCTCCCTGTTCCTCTTCTCCTGTCGATGATGCGCACCTTCTCCTCTGCCCTTCTTCTTTTCTCTCTTTCTGTTCTTCTTCTCTTCCTTCTGCCTTTCCCTTCCTTCCTTCCTTCCTTCCTCCCCTCCTTCCACCCGGAGCTGCTTCGCCCAGGCGCCTCCTCTCCCCCCCCCTTTTCTCTCCTCCATCTCGGCGGCCCCTTCCATCACTTCCTTCCCCCCCCTCCCTCCATGCCTTCCTCCTCCTCCTCCTCCTCCTCCTCCTTCCCCGCCCAAGCCAGGCAGCCAAGCCATCCGGGGCCGGGGCTGGGTGGCTGGAAGAAGAAAGACGGACCCAAAGGAGCACTTCAGGCCGGATCCCAGTCCCTCCCAGTCCCTCCAGCATCCCAGGTGCGCATCATCTCCCCAGCCGGACAGGATCGCGGGCGCAGGCGAGGAGGCGCCAATGCCATCCATGGCCAGGCTTTGCGCGCAGCAGGGGGAGGAGGAGAGCCGCGCTTGCGGCCACGGCGGCTGCCTCGGCACCCCCGGCGGCCTTCTTTGCGCACGGGATGGCGCCGCCCGGGCGTAGCTAGCCGCCCTGGCCGGCGGATGGGGCACAGCGGAGGCGGCCACCGAGACCCAGCGAGGAGCCCGGCGGAGGCGGCTCGTTAAGGTGAGGCGTCGGGATCGCGCGCAACGAAGCTAGTAGCAGGGCTGCCTGGCTGTGCGCAGCCTTGGAGAGGCAGAGGGAGGACGCGCAGCAGCCAGCAGGAGGGTCCTGGCTGGGGAAGAGGCAGAAGATTGGGCGCAGGGGAGCCCTGGATCGGGGTGGGTGGGAGGGGGAGAAGACTCCAGCTTTGGGAGAAGAGGAGGGGGCGCAAAGTTTGGGGGCAGGGAGCTCAGGATCTGGGGTGGGGGTGCGCGCCAGGATTGGAGGAAGAGGCGTGTAAAGTTCGGGGCAGGGAGCTCAGGATCTGGGAGAGATTTAAAGCAGGGGTGTCCAAACTGTGGCCGAGGGGGGAAGATCCAGGCTCCCCCCGTGGGGGCCATAAGTGACCACCTCCCTGAACCACGTCCCGGAAAGTTTTGGGCACCCCTGATTTAAAGCCTAGGATGCAAAATTTGGAGGCAAGGATCTTGGGAAGGATTTTGGGGGGAGGGTTCAGGATTTGAAAGGAGGGCGCAGAAGATTTGGAGGCCACCCCTCCCCGTTGGAAAACAGCCCAAAAATGACCTGGGAAAAAAACCCTTTCCCACCCCCCACTCCAACTAACTTTCAGGTTTTTAATCTCTTTCACACACCTTTTCACACACCTTTGATTTTTTTTTCCTTTTCTCCTCTCCTCCCCTCCTGCATGATAGGGCCCACTCCCCAACTTTCAGTAGTGCCCCCACCAACTTTCCTTTAAGTTTTAGGCAAATCAGGGTTGGCCAGGCTCGAACCCCGGCTCGGACAGATGTCCCTGGGAAGGCCTCTCCATTCAGTGGGAGACCCCAAAAGCATAGAATGGCAACCTTAAAAATCATTTCCCCACCACCACCCAAGTTTCCCCTCCTTCTTGACTCTCCCTCTCTCTTCCCTTAATAGGACCCTCCCCCAAACTGATACCAAGAGGTCTACACACACATATGTTTTAACAAACCCACTTATTGGTCCAACATCTGTATTTTTCTGTTTCTACAAATATCTTCCGACCTGCCCTCAGAAAGATCTTATAAACTTTTCCCCCTTTCCTTTTTCTGGCTTGGGAGACCCTACTAAGACTGGTTCTTTCTTTTTCTTATTCCATATCTCCACCCACCCCCATCCCCATTTGAGCCCCTTTCCTTTCCTCCACCCCCCCCTTCTCCCCAGTTATTTTCCATGCCATTCCTTGGACTCTGCCCCTCCTTGGTTCATAAGATCCGATCTTCATGCCTTCATGGAAAATTTTTCAGACTCACTCTCTTCTCTTTCTGAGTTTCTGCTTTCTTCCATTCGCCAGATGTTTTCGTTCCCCACCACCACCACCACCACCACATGTGAGCCCTTTAATCTCCCCCATCCCTGAATTTTCTGCAAGAAAAACAGCTTGATGATGCCGAGATATCCTATACTGTACCCAAATATTTGGGGTCTCTTTCCTCTCCATTTTCTCTTCTCCTGTTTCTGGGGTTCGCTTTCCTTCCAATATCACAAACTCCTTAATATCCCCCCTCCCCGTTTTTTTACCCACCCACGACCCTTTTCCATCATCCGGATCTGCTTGAAATCTACATCCTTTTCGTTTTTCCTCTTGGCACAATGCCACCGGTCCCTGTCTGGCATTTATCTCTAGGACTGGGATTCTCAACCTGTGGCCTGCGGGCTGGATGCAGCCCACAACACCATTTCATGTGCCTCCCACTGCCTCCACCACACCAGGAAGTGCCATGTGGTGGAGGAAGGGCAAAATGGCCATCCGGCCCCTGAAGCTGTCTGAGGGAGTGTGACCCGGCCCCTGGCTTTAAAAGGTTGAGAACCACTCTAGGATCTTGCTTTCTGGGGTCAGCTAAACTTCAAAATCCCCTCTTCCTTTCAACCACCCTCCCTTCAACCCAATGCCCTCACAGCTGGGCAGATGTTTGAGGCCTACCTAACAGCTGGGCAGATGTTTGAGGCTTCTTTTTGCAGTTGGACAAGTGTTCAAGGCCACCTTTACAACTGGACAGGTGTTTGAGGCCTAACTCACAGCTGCACATATGCTCGAGACTGGCCACACAGCCGGACAGATGTTCAGGGTTGCCTCTTGTGGCTGGACAGATGTTCCAATCCACTGTTACATCTGGACAGATTTTGAAGTCCTAACTCACAGCTGGACAGATGCTTGAGGCCTGCCTCACAGCTGGACGTATGTTTAAGGCAACCTCTTGTAGCTGGACAGATGTTCCAGACGCACCTAATAGCTGGACAGATGTTCCAGGCATGCCTAACAGCTGGACAGGTATTCCAGGCCTACCTCGCAGACAGGAATGTTTTCTCCCTCCTCCTCGGAAACTCAGATCCCAAACTACCAAAGGTGAACACTTTTCCCGGTACCTCTAAACATAAGTCAAGTAACCACCTTTGCATAGAAAAGGCGGGGATGATTTTTGGGTATGAGATCCAGCAGGGTGTATCAGACAGAGGACTCCAGAGTTCTGAGTTCAAATCCCCGCTCAGCCATGGAGCCTCAGCTTACTGTGTCTCTCCTCCTTTGAAAACAGCTGCCATAAACTGGAAAATAAAAAGCTAAATAGCCCTAAACATGAGATCTTTGGCCCATTATGTTTTAAATCTATTTCTAACCTGCATCCCTTTAATTTCTGTGCTCAGGGCAGGTGCCGAATTATTCTTCACGGTCCTTTAGCGCAAACACATCCCTGCCTTCTCCAGGTGCCCATTTCACAGATGTAACCATCAAGGGACCACTCTCGATTATTGTTGGAGTCAATAATGGACTTTCAACCTCCCTAGGTCTCTTTCTCCTTTTCCGCCCCAAAATGTCCCCCAAATTATAGAAGGAATGACATGAAAACAACCAGTAATTTATATGCCTTTTGGTTAACTCCCCCCTTTAAAGCTGCTCGTCTATTCCAGATGTTTTGTTTGTGTCTGAGTTTATTTTTAATCTGACATTTCCAGAGCTTGGGAAAGTTGATGTCCGGGCGGAGATTCAAAATCTAGTGTCCCCAGGACATGGATGGATTGGGCACACCGAATCCCTCCATTTGGGGTTGAGTTGGGTGGGTTTTTGATGTTCCCTTCTGCCTCTTCTATGCTGGGTTACGATTATTTTTATTTATTTAATACATTTATGTCTCACATCTGGGACATTCTCCGGGCAGCGAGTCTCAGTTTTAGGGAGCCTTGAATGACATTTCCCACTTTAGAAACAAGTTTTTTTTTTTATTTGTCTGTGCCTGTTTGGTACCGGAAACTTTTCTGTGGTTTCCCACCCCCCTGTTCTTTTCTGGAATCAAATGCTTAGGCGAAAAGCAGCAATTTGATTTTATCTGTCAGCGGTTCTTTATGGGGCGATTTGTTCGAGCCTCCTGCCCACGCTGGAATCAAAACCAAAGTCTGGGACCTCATTTCGCCTCGTCTGCTATATCTGATTCTGGCAACGTGGCTGTCGACTGTCTATCCAGAGCCAGATTTGCAGCTGGATTTTCCTTTCCTTTCCTGTGGCGAGCCGGAACATATTCCAGTCAACCAAGAGTGAGGTTCATCTTCAAAATTAGACACCAAAGTCCACTTTCTGGCCAGATGTTTCTCCTGCTTGTTCAATGCGGTGGGTTTTTTTATATAAAAAAATCATCCGCTGCAACACCCCCCCACCCCCGCTGTTTGTTGGGTAGTATTGTTTAATGGTAAGAGCAGGGGTTCCCAACCTTTTCAAGCCGTGGGCCGGGTCACGCTCTTTCAGTCAGCTTCGAGAACCAGACAGCCGTTTTGCCCTGCCTGTACAACGGGGTGGCCATTTTGTCCCAGCAGCTTTAAAGGGGTGGCCATTTTGTTTCTCAAGTGCCTTTGGAGGGTTGGGGGGCACATGAAACAGTGCTGCAGGCCAGATCTGGCCCACGGGCCTTAGGTTGTGAACCCATGGGTTAGAAAGCCAGAATTGCACCCAAATGATGAATCTCATGGTGGAAACTGGGATCATTTTTTCTTCCTCTCCTTCAACCGTCCGTAAACGGTCGGTTGAATGGGACTAAGGGGAATACATCCTCGGGTGGCGACGTGAGACACAAACTGGGGACTGGGAAGATCCGGGTTCGAATCCACCCAGAGGAACCCTCAGATCACCTCCTATTTGAGTCTCCATCATAGGGCCATTGTGGGGATAAAGTAGAGCTCACTGGAAGAAACAGAACATAGCTTTGTAGAGATATCGAGCTATAAAAAGGACACCTTGCAGCATTTTTTAAAATTTTCCCCATGCTCCAAAATGTCGGCCAACGGAGAAGTCTCAAATCCACAATGGGTGGGCTCGATCCATCGTGCCGGGTAACCCTCTTGGCCCATCCCACCACGAAACTCCCTGATAGGCGACCAAGGACATCCGGGGTCAACGGGTACCATTTGAAAGTGCGCCAAGCCTCAATTTTAACACTTTCACGAAGCTGTCGGGAATTAATGCAAAATTCTTATACCCTGACATGTTCAGGATGATGGTTTTCACACCCTGACTCTTCGAAACATGGCAGACAGAAGTTCAGATCCCGGTCAAGAATCGAAAACTGCAGGACCGTCTCTCGAATTTTGGCCACCCGAGGCAGGAAAGCAGAATTCCTCTACCAACACCCCCGGGCATGGTATATACTGTAATATCTATTTCATCATCTTAAATCCCCAAACGACTTCTGTGGCTCGCTGGCTGTTAAAAATGCACTAGTCACGAGGATGAAGGTGGCTTAGGGCTCTGTTTTTCTCCTGATACTTGATGTTTGGAAATGGAGTGTTTTTCAAATACAACTCCTGGCGGCGTGCTGGGCAGTGGATTCTGGGAATTGTAGTCCAAACCCATCACAGATCTGAACTCAGAAAGTGTTGAGATGGGGTGTTTTACAAAGTTGGAAGAAAGTTGCTCTCTCTTTTCCTCCCTCTCATTTTAATTTTATTTTCAGGAGTCTGTTTTTTTTTAAAAAAAAATTAAAATACAAACACAGGATGCAAACTGAAATAAACATGGCAACTGCGATTCTTGCTTTCCGAAGCAAGAATTTTAATTTTTTTCGGCTTCGTGAGCTGCAGGGCTTGGATCGGAGAGGAACGTGATCAAAGTTGCAGACACATTTTTTTAAAAAAATAAATTATTTTAGAAACTTTTTTCAACATGTTTCACTCGCACCGCCAGGTTTCAGGATGTACCGCGAACATGGCTTCGAAAAGGAAAGAACTGAAGGGGGAAATATACAGAATATGCGGCTGAAACCCAGTTTCATCAGCTGTGAAATAGAGGAGCATAGGATCTGGTTACACATCAAAGGTGCATCCTTCAGGCCTGTCTCTCCTAGCCATAGTCGGGGTCACCGCAAAGCTGCTAGCAGAACAGGAAGTTTCTTACAGGAAGCCTCGCTCCCCGAACGAGGTGTCTGTCACGGACAGAAGTGCTCGCCCGATCGTCCAGGGCAAGCAGGAGTCCTGGGCAGGTGAGGACACGGTCATCAGGAAATCTATGCGGGGACGGACGTGGCCCAGTCCAACTCAGTCTTGTTGGCAAGGCGAAGCTGGCGTTCAACATCTGCCACGCCACATCTGGAGGGAGCTAAGGAGCCTCTAGAACACTGTTTCCCAACGGTGTGGCCCAGGCCCCACCGTGGGACTTCAGTTCCCAGAAGCCTAAGTCAGTACATTGGCTGATCAGTGCTCTGGGGGAATTGACTTAGGCTTCTGGGAATTGGAAGTCCAAAAACCAAAGGTTGTGAAACACAGCTATGAATTTATCTCTGAACGTTTCTTTTTTGATTAGATTATTTTTGCTCTGGTTGCTTATGATATTGTATTTTATATACCTTGTATACCTTGTATGTATTTTTTGCATATTTGCTGTACTTATGCCTTTATTGCCCTATGTTGCTGATATTGTATCTGACATATTGTGGTCGTTGAGTTACCTCCGACCGTGCCTTCGTCGTGACTAGTATATTGTGCCTTGCTTACTTGGTGATACTATGACGAATGTGTAGATTTTTGTTGTATTTTGTTTTTCTTTGCTTTTGTACTTTTGATACGTATGACTGTATATTTTTTACTGTATAATTCTGTATTTTTATATTGTGAACCGCTTTGAGTTATTTTTAAATAAGAAAAGCGGTATATAAATAAAACATACAATACAATACAATGTTCCAAGTCCTCAGTGTGGTTTTGTATAATGTCTTCGACACTGTCATTTGAGCAGGAAGGCGAGGCGCTGAGAGTATGTTTTGGATCAAAAAATGCCTGCCACGTGACCATGGAAACGTCTGCAGAAGCAGACAGCGCTGTCTCTTCGGCTTTGAAACAGAGTTGAGCACTGAGCCCTAGAGTCAGATATGACTGGCTTTCGAACACGGGAAATGCCTTCTACATTGCTTTGAGTACAACGAGGTGAATATTTCTCTAGCAGAGAAGGGGGAACCAACCCGTTTATTTTCCATCCTGATTTTTTTAGGATGCCAATACAGACGGCAAAATATAACCAAGAGCAGGGCTCTCCAGATGTTCTTGGACTTCAATTCCCAGAAGCCCAAGTCAGAACTCCTGCTGATCAAGGCTTCTGGAAATTGAAGTTCAAGAACATCTGGAGTGCCAAGGTGTGCCATTACTGGTCTAGGTGCTCCAGTAACCCAGTGGGAAGAAAGCAGATGCAAAGCGGTTCACATGTTAATTAGCATTTTGCCCCCAACATGCTGGGTACTCATTTTACCAACCTTGGAAGGATGGGGGGAAAGATTTATCCAAGCTTTATCCCACTGAGAATAACGGTGACAGTAATATGTAAAGGTTTGATCCTGTTTCCTGCTAAGCAAAGGGGCGCGCATTGGTTTATTTATTTTTGGCCTCGTTTTTTTCCCCCTTCTAATTCTTATTTCCTTTCCTTTTGTCCTGTCTCACAATC
This sequence comes from Bradypodion ventrale, assembly GCA_035047345.1. Classification (NCBI taxonomy): domain Eukaryota; kingdom Metazoa; phylum Chordata; class Lepidosauria; order Squamata; family Chamaeleonidae; genus Bradypodion; species Bradypodion ventrale. Next base: position 21,766,552 of record JAWDJE010000012.1, read on the forward strand.
GCAGCATCTCCCATGGGCCTGTTTAGTTGCTGCCAAATGCCATGGACCTTTGTGCGAAGAAACATCCCCCAGGTAAGCAACCCTGGTTCGTGTGGACGGGCGCAACGTTGAGCATGGAAAGCTCCTTTTTCTTAAGACGGGCGCTTGCTCTTTCCCCCAAGCAAAGTTTTAAGAACCGCAAGCAAATGCTATTTAATTTCACTCCGCGTTTTAGGATCACTGTTTTGTGGTTGTTTTTTAAGCGGCGACGCTCGCTCGCTCAATGGTGCGTTAGGGCTACGTTGCGCTGCTTGCAATGTGGTACAGTAAAACCCCGACTTACATATACCTCAAGTTACATAAAATTCGACTTACATAATGATTTTGTGCTAAAACCATGTCACAATTTACACAATTTCCTATGGGTTTGCTTCGAGTTACATAAAGATTCTTTTTCCTATGGGTTGGCTTCGAGTTACATAAAAAACCGATTTAAGCAAACCTCTATGGCCTTCTGAACACAAAAAAAAAACCTCAGAGGGTGTAACAGTTACAAAACCAGAGCATGGGAAAGTTTTTATTTTCACTAATTCCCTGCAATTGTATTTCTTTTTTGTTAAAAAAATTGCTTTATTTGACGTTTGCGGTCTCTTTTGTTTGATTTATTCCTCAGTCACATTCTTTTTACAATGTAATTAAAAAAAAAGTTTATTCTTCTTTCTGCTTCTGTAACTTGTGCGTCCTGAAACTGACCTGCCTGGATTTGCTTCTGCAAAGGAGGATGAGGGGGAATACGCTTGTCCCGGCCGCAGCACCCATCATCCAGTGCATGCATGGGGCATATGGGATGTGTAGTCCAATGCCTGGGAGGAGGGATGCATTTGTGGAGAGGGGGATTGGGCTTTTGTTTGGGATGGGTGAAGAGACAAGAGACAGTCTGCCTGGGAAGGGGTGGGCGGGCGGAGAGGCCTTTTGTTTTCCTGCCTCAGGTGGCAAAATGACTTGGGCTGCCCACCCGAAATAAAACCTTTCCACCTTCTGAGTTCAGAGTAAAGCCTTTTGCTTTGAATGGAGCCAGGGATGGGTCAAGCTCATGAAGAGCCTTCTCCCTCGAAGGGCGTTTGCAGAGAGAGATGCTCAGGGACCATCCGAGCCCCTTCCCCAGACTTGGACCATCACCCCCTCTCAACTGCTGCCTGAGGCAACCACATCCCTCTCCCATCTAAACTTTGAATCTTTCTTTCTTTCTCTCTCCGTCCCTCCCTCCCTTCCATCCATCCATCCATCCATCCTTCCATCCATCCATCCATCCCTCCTTCTTCCTAGTGCTAGAAGCGAAATAAAATATAGCATAGGGTTAAGAACACCCCCTTTTTTTATTTAAGGCCCGTCATTTCCCCCTTCAGGTTGCTAACTTTTAAACCGGACTTTGCTCCTGCGGGGTCACCTCGCAGGGGTGTTGTGCCAATGAAGAGATGAGAGGCGAATCGCAGGAGACGGGGTTGGGGGGATGTTTAATGAGCAATGAGAAATTGGTTTTGTAAATATATTTGTTGCCGAGGGGAGGTTTGTTTTGTAGATCTTTCTCTTAGGATGTTGTGGGGGGGGGGGAGGAAAGATGATCATACACACCGTCCTCCCCGCACATCCGTTGCCTAGGCGATGCCTTCCTTTCCCCGCATTGGCTGCTGTGTGTTGATGGGCACCCCCTCCTTGAATGTCAGGCCGGAGTGGGGAGGGGGGGGGAAAGCCCAGGATGAAGATGATGATAATGATGATGATAGGGGGTACAGACCAGAGGGGCACCTCCACTGCTGCCTGAACTCAGCCCCCTCCCCTTTCCTGGACATTTCCCCCCTGGCATCAGAGGACCCGAGAGGCGGTTGCTATGACGATCCCCAAGGAGATGCCAGAGAAATGGCCCTGGGTTGCCGTGGTGACCAGCAGCCGCATCCCAGCGCCTGGGGGGACAGGTACCTCGGATGTGCGGTGGGGTCTCCTTAGTGGTTGGGAAAGTTTCGGGGAGATTGGGGGGGCGCGTTCCTGGCCGAACCGTCCCAGGTTTTGACTGACCTCTCCGGCGACGCTGGCATTGCGGTTGTTTCCAAACCATTACCTCATCCGTTCCTTCTTTTCTCTCTCCCTCCGGATCCACTTTCTGCCTTTGTGCACCGAGACAGAAATATATATATATATATATATATTTTGGGGGGGGGGGTCCCCATTGCCTTACCAAAACAGCCCCCACCCTGCTTTCCATCCTACCCACCGTTGTCCCTTTTCCGACCTTGCTTGGAGGACGGACGAAACCTCAAGCCGGGAATCAGCGATGGAGAAACCTTAAAAGAAACAGGCTTTGGGGGCACCCAGGAGTCGGGGTGGGTGGGGAGATAATTTTTTTTGGGGGGGGTGTTAAATGCAACTTTTGAGGCAAGATTTTGGGGATTTTCCCTCCCCTATTCTCCGTTTGATGTAGGGACTGGGAAGAAATGGCTAAAGAAATAATAGATCAAGGCCAGGACGTCAACATTTGCATCAAATGTGTAACAGGGTGGGGTGGGGGGTATCTAGGGGTGGCAAATGAAGATGGGATGGGGGGGGGATGGTTTTTTTGGGGGATTTATGTCTGCAACTGACTTGGGTCTTGTTTCTTTCCAGAGGAGGAAAGGCGGGTGAAGGCGAACGCACGCGAATACAACGAAAAGTTTCAATATGCGGTGAGTGTCGCCGCGGAGGAGAGAAAGACCACATGGGTGTGCAAATAGTGACCCGGTTATTAGGACCAGTTTTGTCTGAACCCGGCACAACTGACCAGGAGGGGAGATTTAATCTGCCCCATCTGGGATATTTCCCCACTCTGGGCGGATTACACTGTTATTATTTAAAATAAAAATAAAAACTTCTTTACAATAGAAAACTAGATAAATAAATTATAAATAGCAACAAAATAAACCCCAAAATGGTTTAGTGGTTCAAGCGCCGAGAGACCGGAAGGTCGGTAGGTCAGCAGTTTGGGACCTGAGTGCTGCGCAACGGAGTGAGCTCTCCTGCCAAGCTAGCAGTTCGAAAGCAAGAAAGTAGATAAATAGGTTCCAAGGACTGCTGTGGCTTAGTGGTTAAGACGCTGAATTTGCCGACTGGAAGGTGGGCAGGTCAGCAGTTCAAGACCCGAGTGCCGCACGACAGAGTTTGCACCCATCTCTGTCCCAGCTCCTGCCAACCTCGCAATTCGAAAGCAAGAAATTTGCAAGTAGGCGGGGAAGGTCACCGCGTTCCGTGCGCTTCTAGGCATGCCTGCCACGTGACCACGGAAACGTCTGCAGGGGCAGACAGCGCCGGCTCTTTGGCTGCAAAGAATCGGATATGACTGGCTTTTTGAGCAAGGGAGACTTTGAAACCTTGGTTTGAATGTTGTGGTTTAAATAGACTCGGGAGACCCCGAAATGTTTTGCTCACGTCAGAGGCAACGGTCAAAACTGCATCTCCGAAACTCGGGGTGCTGTCTGGGAAAACGGCCCGTGGGTCCTGTGACCCAAGGCTTCACCCCACTGCGATCTTCACCCCCCCATACCGCTTGGAGACCTGACTCGCCTCCCACCCCCTGATCACGGTCATGCCCAGGGACAACCGCCAACCCTGCAGTTATAAATAGTGACCCCAGGAAAGACGGCCGGAGACGGACAATTCCAGGAAAAACAGTTGTGGGGTGGACGACAACACACAATGGGCTGTGTAGGGTGTAATTCTTTTCCCGCTGGAGAGGGACGGCTCAAAGCTGCTGCTGTCTGTTCAGTGCCATAGAACAATCCGGGGGAAAGAGGTGACCATAAGTTAGGATTGCGTGAGAAGAAATCTGGATCCGTCCCATTCCCTATGTATTCAATTTCTCTTGTTCCTCAACCGGCCTGTAGACACTTTAGTCCAGAATTGAGAAACGGCTCAGTATCCTGGTAAAGCCAGTCGCATCCGACTCTAGGGTTCAGTGCTCATCCTTGTTTTATAGCCGAAGAGCCAGCGATGTCTGCTTTCTGCAGATGTTTCCGTGTTCATGTGGCAGGCACGATTAGACACAGGAGCGCTGTTTACCTTCTCCACCAAAGTGGTCCCTATTTATCTACTTTCTTGCTTTTGAACTGCTAGGTTGGCAGGACTCAATATCCTAGAATGGGGTTTAGTGTGTGTTTGTGTTTTTAAATTTTTTGTTTTCAATGCATCTGGAAATGTAAAAAGTTTGGCGTGGATAGTGGAGGGATTGCTAAGGAGTCAGCAGGGAGACACTTTTCAGGGGGTCCCTCTGGCCCATAAAACCCGCTAACCAGGTTTTTCAGGTAAAGGGAGATTAAATCTCTCCACTTCAGTTATGCCATTTCTGCTTCCGGTTCTTATTTGTTTATTCATTTTTCTTCTCTCTCCTCCTCTTTCCCTTCTACAGAATAACTGCATCAAGACGTCCAAATATAACGTGGTCACTTTCCTCCCCATCAACCTCTTTGAGCAATTCCAAGAAGTGGCCAATACTTACTTTCTCTTCCTCCTCATCCTCCAGGTGAGAATATATTTTGGGATGGAGGGGGGGGGGTGTCATTTATTTATTTTTTTGGGGGATGAACTATGATCGTCGCCGGAGTGGTGAGGGTCATGGGGCAGTGCATTCTCACAAACATTTGGGCTTTGGTTTGAGTGAGCGCTCAGCTCCTGCCAACCTAGCAATTCGAAAGCAAGAAAATTGCAAGTAGATAAAGAGGTACCGTTTCAGCGGGAAAGGTAACAGCGTTCCGTGCTCTTCGGTGCCTAGTCGTGCCTGCCACATGACCATGGGAATGTCTGCAGACGCAGACAGCACTGGTTTTTTGGCCGTCAATGGATATGAGCACCGACCCCTCGAGTCGGACACGACTGGCTTTCGAGCAAGGGAGACGTTCACCTTGGTTTTGGGGTTGGAAGGACCACAGAAGGGAGGCTGGGTGCGGAAGCTCTGCCTTTGCTGACCCCCTTCCCTCTTTCCTTCCACAACAGCTGATCCCACAAATCTCCTCTCTCTCGTGGTTCACCACCATAGTGCCTTTAGTCCTCGTGCTCACGATCACAGCGGTCAAGGATGCGACGGACGACTACGTAAGCAGGGTTGGGAAATAGGGGATGGGCAGCCGGATGGAGCGGGTCCAGGATCTAAGGTCCAAAAGATAAAACCCTGTCTGTATTTTGGGTCAGGACTGGGCTAAATACAAGGTTTTGGGATGTTGCTTTTGCCTAGCACTCAGGATGCGTTCTTCGAAAACTGATTTAGGTTCTGAAAGGAGTTGTTTAATGTTCTGGTTTATCCCTCCAAGGGATAAACCAAGTAGATAAATAGGTACCATTTCGGTGGGAAGGTCAACAGCGTTCCGTGCACTCTGCTGTTGAGGCATGCCTGCCGCATGTCCCTGGAAACATTTGCAGACCCAGACAGCACTGATGAGCACTGAACCCTAGAGTTGGATACGACTGGCTATCGAAGAAGGGTGGGCTTGCCCTTTTCTGGGGGTGCTGATGCTGGCCTTTCCTTCCTTAGTTTCGCCACAAGAGTGACAACCAGGTGAACAACCGCCAGTCTCAAGTGCTTATCAATGGAATGTGAGTATCGCCCCCCCGGGTATTGTGGACCTATCGGAGACTGGTGACTGAAAAGTGTGTGATCCTCCGGGTCACAGGATATCTCGTCAAAGCCATTGCCCTGGGTTCGAATCATAGGGACGTCAAGAGGGAGAGGGTTATGGCTTTCACACACACATCCCACACACATACCCTGGCCCCGGGATGGATTTTGGTTGAAAAGTGGATTTGTAAGCAAAGTAAAGCAAAGCCATTACCCATTAGCACTTAGCGCACTCTCTGGGCAGTTCACAAGTTAATTAGCAATTCCCTCCCCCCATCCTGACAAACGTGCTGGGTACTTATTTTACCGACCAAAGGCTTGAGTCAACCTTGGACGCTGGCCGGGATCCATCGAACTCACAGCCTTTGGGTTGCAGCACAGCTGTTTAACCACTGTGCCGCCAGTGTAAGCAAAATGGAATAAGATCCTGCCATTATCGTAGGCTGGGACAATCCCACAGTGTCTTGGGAAAGTTTCATTTCCGGTGTGTAAACAGCTTTTTTACCTCTGGGTAAAAAAGCCGGGCTGGCTCGCCGGACAGTTCAGGAGCCTCGGTCCCGCCGGCAAAGGGCCGTCACAAACCAGGCTTTGTCGCTTCCTGCAACTAGTGCTGAGCTTAGAAAAGTTACTTTTTTTGGCCTTAAAAACTCCAGAGCTGTGTACCATTTCATGTGGCCCACATCGCTGCCACCAGAAACGGACGTGTTTACGACAGTTGTAAAAGCGCCCACGGCTGTCGCAAACGGGGGGAAACCGCCAGTCCGGCCCGCTCAGGGGCCATGGCCTGGCCCGCGGCTTTAAAAGGTCGAGAACCACTGCCATATTCTTCCTTTTCCCCTTCAGTCTCCAGGAGGAACCGTGGATGCACGTACGGGTTGGGGACATCATCAAGTTGGAGAACAACCAATTTGTGGCGGTGAGTCGCGGCCGAGACGGCAGGGAGTGGGCAGGGAGGGAACAGGGAGACCCATTTCTGTGTTTTCTCTAGCCAGAAAACACCAGAAAGGGTCACTGTAAGCCAGAATTGACTTGGTGACACACCATTATTATTATTATTATTATTATTATTATTATTATTATTATTATTATTATTATTATTATTATTATTATTATTGTTATTGTTATTATTGTTATTATTATTATTATTATTATTATTATTATTATTATTATCTTTCTCTGTTTTCAGGCTGACCTGCTCCTTCTGTCTAGCAGTGAACCTCACGGGCTCTGCTACATCGAGACGTCAGAACTCGACGGGTGAGTGGAGGGTCCGTTTTATGCGCTCAACAATATTCACGGAGGAGATTGCTCTCCGCAGGCTGTGGTCCTGACATCTCGGAAGCAGAGTCCCACGTGATCCTGAATTCACAGCGTTGCTCGACAGCCGGATTTCCGCTCGTCCGGACGGGATCTCCCCAAGTCCAGGAACCCTTCTGTGAGATCTCCAGCACTTGACGCTGGTGGCTCGTTTTTTAGGATGGGGGTAAAATCCACTCTGGGTTTAAGATGGGATGAGTCTACTCTCTCCTCGAAGTTACGCAGCTGGAAATGGTGCTGGTCACATTTTTTGGGGGGTGCTAAATTAAAATCTTGCTCAATTTCTTTATTTGTGCCAGACGCACCACCAGGGTATAATAACATATGAAACTAAAATTATCACATCTAAAACAAAATAGAATTAAAAAGGGCTGAATGACATCCATCCAGGGGTTCCCAACCTTTTCAAGCGGGGACCGGGGCACACTCTCTCAGTCAGCTTCGAGGGCCGGATGGCCCTTTTGCCCTGCCTACATGATGGGGTGTGTGTGTGTGGCCATTTTGTCCCAACAGCTTCAAAGGGGGTGGCCATTTTGTTTCTCGAATGCCGTTGGAGGAGTGGGGGGGGCATGAAATGGTGCCGGAGGCTGGATCTGGCCCATGGGCCTTAGGTTGGGAACCCCTTGTTTTAAACCTTTCTACACAGGCCATGGTTGTTCTTGGCCAGGCGGTAGAGAGTCGTGTGGTTCTGCCCGTATTTGAAACTTAACAATCATACTTTGTGGCGAGTTTTCCCTCCTTTAATTTTCTTCCATTTCTAGGAATCCATTTAAAACACCGAGAAACAGCATTTTAACAATTATACCGATTCTTTTTAGCAACCCTTTCCCAGTCTCCCGTGTTGAAATATGTAAAGACATGTTAATTTAGCTTAGTAATACCATCCAGTGTTCTTTCTTGTATGTGTTATTTGGCAGATTGTTATTGCCCTTTTCTGTATCGTGTATTCTTATTTAGATAAACCTTGTAAAATTATTATTATTTCTAAAAAAAAATCCATAGAATCATACCCCACAAACCCATCAAAAATTATGACTGAGAAGCAAAGGGGAAAAATGGCTAAAAAATTTAATAGGATCACCCTTTATGATTAATTTAACTGAAATAAGAAGGCATTTATTTTATGGATGTTTGGTATAAGTCTGGCCAGGTGAACCTGCTATGGTGATAGAGTAGACCCTACTGCCAGCAACTAAACGCCGAGTGTCATGCAGCGGTTAACTAACCTGAAACACCCTGAGGACTAATGGTCTTGGGTGCCAAAGTCCACAGGGAAGGATGATGGTCCCCCAGTGGATTAAATCCCACTTGAATCCCTCTTGATGGAGGGCAGCAGCTTCATCAATACTGGCCTGGGAATGATGATGATGAGGACTTTGTGTGCTAAAAGGGCTTAGGACCAGAAAGTGACTCACGGAACTGGATCCGTGGTACTATGGGTGTCACGCTGCAATGTGGAAGGCAGGTAAAAGGCCACAGTATTATATTCTCAGGACAGTCTTCATGGCTGATCGCCATGAGGATCGCCACTATTCGGATTTGGCTACAGCAGAACAACAACAAGAAGAAAGAAAGCATTCTCAATATAGCATGTGAACAGAAATTGTTTTCTATTTTTTTCCAAGTTATGGGGTCAGGGATTCGAACCCAGGACCTCCAGAGATTTTCTGTGCTCCTCATCCTCCCATTTCCGTGTTTAACGCTGCTCCACTCTTCCGTCTTTAGGGAGACGAATATGAAAGTCCGGCAAGCCATTCCGGGGACGTCCGAGCTGAGTGACACCAGCAAATTAGCACAATTTGACGGTGAGGGGTGGTGGTGGCGGCGTTTTTTTTGTTTTTGTTTTTTGTTTTTTTTAGGGGAGGTCATTTGGGGGGCCATTTGTGGCAGGATTTCCGACAGTCCCGAAAGTTCCCAGTTTATCCTCTTTTTTTTCCTTAGGGGAGGTGATTTGTGAACCGCCGAACAACAAACTGGACAAATTCAGCGGGACGCTCTACTGGAAAGAGTGCAAGTACCCCCTTAGCAACCAGAACATGCTCTTGCGGGGTTGCGTCCTGCGCAACACGGAGTGGTGCTTCGGCCTCGTCATATTTGCAGGTGGGGCCGGACGTACGGATTTATCCTTATACAGAAAAGTAGGTGACTCCAATGCGTGGCACCTGTAAGGCAAACTAAGGCCCACAGGTTGGATCTGGCCCACAGCACCATTTCATGTCCCCCCCGACCTTTGTTTCTTCAGGCCCCGATACCAAATTGATGCAAAACAGCGGCCGCACAAAATTCAAGAGGACGAGTATCGATCGTTTGATGAACACTCTGGTGCTTTGGGTATGGAACCGCCTATCGTCTTCCCCCATCCTTCGCACGCCTTTCAAACAAGAGGCTGTTTTTCTGGCTTCGTAACAGTTTGAACTGGCACATGGGAACATCAGCGGGATCGGTTGAGACCCCGAATCTCTTGTAAGAATTTTCTTGTTGGGGGGGCGGCATACCCGGAGGTCATCTAGCCCAACCCCATCCAGTGTGGGAAGCACAAGCCGATTATTGTTGCTTTTGTTCAGTCGCACAGTTGAGCATGACTCTTCATGGCCCCATGGACCACTGCACGCCAGGCACCCCTATCCTCCACCATCCACCGCAGCTGCTTAGTTCTATGACAATATAGGTTGGCTTTTGAGATTTCAGAACATGATGTGGTGGGGGGTTTCTCCCTGAAGCGGTGGCTTGCATGACCGTGGGGGCGGCCAAAAATGAGATGGCTAGATGGTATTCATCATCATCATATTTATGTTTGTATACCGCTTTTCTTATCGGAATAACTCAAAGCGGTTTCCAAGAATCAACGTAATAACAGAGCATAAAAATACAGGAAATAAAAATAACAATAAGAACATTAAACATGTCAATTACATATCAAAGGTATAAAATACAAAGGCAATAAGAGCAAAAGTACAACAAAAAATACAATATTGATAACCATACCATAGAGCAAAATACATTGTAGATGCAAGCGGCACAGAGCAGGGCGGGTTGTGTAGGATGGTGGAGGACAGAGGCGCCTGGTGGACAATGGTCCGTAGGGTCGCAAAGGGTCGGAATTGACTGTGCGACTGAACAACAACAAGAGATGAGCACTGAACCCTAGAGTCGTATATGACTGGCTTTCGAGCAAGGGCAACCTTTCTTCTTTTGCCTTATCTGAATCCGAATATTGGCGATCCTCATGGCAATCAGCCGTGAAGACTCCTGAGAATATAATGCAGTGGCCTTTCATCTGCCGTCTGAATCTTTACCTTCACTTTTACCGTCCCTCTTTGACATGAATAACTGAAGTAGATCCCTGCCCCGAGGAGCTTACAAATGCCGAGACCTGTCCTAATCCTAGATGGTAGGGTTACAACGGCAGCGCCATGAGGGTTATAGCCTTCCTACTTGTCTTGTCGTTCAACCTTCATTTTGTTAACTCTCTCCTGCAGATTTTTGGCTTCCTCGTCTGTATGGGTGTGATCCTGGCCATCGGGAACTCCATCTGGGAATACGAAGTGGGGGTCTGTTTCCAGATCTACTTGCCCTGGGACGAGGCGGTCGACAGTGCCTTCTTCTCCGGCTTCCTCTCTTTCTGGTCCTACATCATCATCCTCAACACCGTTGTTCCCATCTCCCTTTACGTCAGGTAAAGTGGGGCCGCTCTCCTTCCGCCCCGAACTCCTCCCCATTGACTGCCCCACAGAGCAAAAGGGATTCACCGTAACAGGGGAGGCGCGGTGGACCAGTCAGGGTGTCCGAATGAGGATTAAGAGACCCAGGTTCAAATCCCCCCTGATCTTGTTCATTTTTGGGCTGATCTACCTCGTAGGGTTGTTGTGGATCGAAAAGAATCGGGGAGCTGCCGAGAGCTAGAGTGTTTAAATCAGCTAATTTCTGCCTTTTAGCACCTTTCCCATATTTTAAGCCTTTATTTAGTTGCTTTCCATTCCTTGTTCCCTTTTATTTTATTTAAAATGCCCTTTTAATTTCTCTTTTTCTTTTGGTCTCTTCAGCATGAATTCCTCTTTCTTTCTCTTTTAGCCCCCAGGTAAGAGCACACACACCTGTCCTGTTTCCGCCTCCTCCCCAGAATCCCAGTTTTGCTCAAGTTCTGGCAGGATGTGGTGGGGTGGGATTGAATGGATTAAATAGGTCATTGCTGGCGAACCTATGGCTGGCACATGTGCCAGAGGGGGGCACTCAAAGCCCTCTTGTGTGCACATGTGCGCCCAGTAACCCAGTGGGAACACTTCCTCCCTCCCGTAGCACAGAGTTCACCCCACCCCTCTGCCCAGCAGTCCAATGGGAGTGCTTCCTCCCTCCCCCAGTACAGAGTTCGCCCCGCCCCTCTGTTTGGGCACTCAGTCTCTAAAAGGTTCGCCATCACTGGGATAGGTGGTAAGATCCTTTGAACCCCGAAATCCCAGACAGCAACCTCCAGAGGTCTAGAAACTCTAACCATTACAATTTCAGAGGGCCACCTCAATTTTGGACTTTAAAAAATAAGAATACAATAATATGATCTTTTGATGGATCCAAGAAAAACCTTGCGACTGCCTCGTGTCATTGGACTCCAAATCCCATTAGTCCCTCATGTTGTTGGACTCCAAATCCCATTGAGGGGGATTTGAAGGGTTCAGATGCCTAAATAGGACTGGCCTCCTCAGTAGCTTTTTCGAAAGACCTGAGGAGGATCTTGTTGCTGGATTCCAAATCCCATCAGTCCTGCTAATCGTTGGCGAAGATGGGAGTTGTAGTCCAGCCACATCCGAGGAGGGAGCGTAGGTTGCCTACAGGAACGGAGCACCTCCAACAGAGGATTCTGGACATTAGAGTCCCCCAAAGTCCCAAATTTAGGGAATAAGCTAATTTATACCCATTTTTCAGCACCGAAAGTCGTTATAATAATCTAGGGTTGATCTGATACTTAGCAGTACAGTATGTAGATTCCTGGGTGTGTGTTTTGCCTGCCATTCGTTCTAGCAGTAGTTTGACAAATCATCTTCCATCATCCTTAACCCCATAACTTCTAGGTCCGTGTTGAAAGTCTGTAATCTAGCTTTCCACCCGATCTGCCTCTTGTCTGTTTGCCTGCTATTATTTATTTTATTTTTATTTATTACATTTATATTTTGCTCATCTGGGATATTCTCCCACTCTGGGCGGTGTACAACAGATGCACTTTTTTGTTATAGTAACAATATAAAATTAAACATAATTTGACCTCCTGGCTACAGATCTTTGTGTTTCAAAAGCGTCTGGATAGACCAAGGGTCTATTTGAGATTTCCCAACCGCCTCCAGATAAGTTCAACTACAAAGCCCATTCTCCCCAGCCTGAGTTGCTTGGTGGGTGATGATGGAGGCTGTAGTCCAGAGGGGTGAGAAACCACCACTCTTGGTCTTTGTTTCTTTCCAGTGTGGAGGTGATCCGTCTTGGCCACAGCTACTTCATCAACTGGGACAAGAAAATGTTTTGTACCAAGTGGCGCATGCCGGCCGAGGCCCGGACCACGACCCTAAACGAGGAGCTGGGGCAGGTGGAGTACATTTTTTCGGACAAGACGGGCACCCTAACACAGAACATCATGGTCTTCAGCAAGTGTTCGGTGAACGGACGCAGCTATGGTAAGCCTCTGTTCAGGGACAGTCTATGAGACAGCAGGGACATATATATGAGTTTCTAGACTTGATGCATGCAGTACCAACTTCAGCCACTAGATGGAAGACTCCCCTAACCAATGTATAGTTTTGTAATCATTACAGTTTGAACCCCAGGGGAAGATGACAGGGCTATAGGGCTGTTTCCTGACAACGTGCTGTGGGTCAACAGTTCCTTCTCGAGACCCCAAGAGTACATAGGAGCAGTGGGTGTGTCCCCACGTCCTAGCAGCCGTGGCTGTACCAGATGGTATAGGCACGTTACGTCAAACTTCACTTGACATACCAATGCAAAATATTTATTTTAGTAATCTTTCAAATATTTCTCAAGATGGTGCATCAATACTAATCTTTTCCTGCCTGTGGAAAAGTTGAAAACTTTCTCTTTTGTTTTGTAGGTGATGTTTTGGATGTGTTGGGTTACAAAGCCGAGCTTGGAGAGGTAAGGACCTTGGCAAATTGGACGTCTTACATGAAATATTTTTCTGGCTGGCTTTATGATTGCCTTCTATTATGTGCCATCAGGTGGCTTTTGGCTTGAATTACGGACCCCCCAAAATCCTCTCATTAACAATTCTGTTTTTACAAAGTTGAACCAGTGGTTCCCTTATTGAGCCAATCCATCTCATGTTCAGTTCTCCTCTTTCTCTACTGCCTTCAATTCTTTTTACCCTGATTGTCTTTCCTAGTGAGCATTATTTTTCCACAATGTGTCCAAAATAGGATAGCCTCACTTTAGCCATTTTTTTTGCTTCTGGACAGAATTGAGGCTTGATGCGATCTAGAACCATGTTTTCAGGATATCTGTTAAGTTCACCCCATTTTGAATGACTTGATTTTTGTGGTTTTCTGGGAGTTGCAGTCCAAAAATTCACAAATAAAGGCATATTTTTATCTCTGGTAGTTCCGGGCAGATCAGGAAAGCTCCCCAAAAACCCTAAGAAATCTGTGCTTATCCAACCCCAAGAGGAGAAGAGTCCTGCCAGATCCGTAAACTCACTAAACTCTGGGAAGATCCTAAGACTGAGTTCTTCTCCTACAATCTCCCATGTAAAGCATTCGTATCTTCTTTGGCCAGCCTCTCCCAGGGTTAAGAAATGCCAGACTTTGGTGAGATCTTACATGGTTTTTTAATAACCTTTTCTCCGGCAGAAGCCAGAACCGGTGGACTTCTCCTTCAACCCTTTGGCAGACCCCGTGTTCACCTTCTGGGACGTTGGTCTCTTAGAAGCGGTCAAGTTGGGTGATCCACATGTCCATGAGTTCTTCCGCCTCCTCTCGCTCTGCCACACCGTCATGTCGGAAGAGAAGAACCCAGGTTGGCATCGTGGGACTTGGGAAAGTTAGCGGAATGGAGAGATTGAGTTTCAAATTTGAGTGGGTCCTTAAGAACTGGATGGATGGATGAAAATAGGTAGATGTGACTAGATCAGGTATTCCCAACTTTTTCAAGCTGGGGGCCAGGTTATGCTTTCTCAGTCAGGGTCAAGGGCCAGATGACCATTTTGCCTTGCCTGCATGATGGGGGCATCCATTTTGTCCCAACAGCTTCAAAGGGGCAGCCATTTTGTTTCTCGAATGCCCTTGGAGGGGTGGGGGCCACATGAAATGGTGTTGCAGGTCAGATCCAGCCCATGGGCCTTAGGTTGGGAACCCCTGGACTAGATCGACAGATGAATTGGATGGATGGATGGATTAAAATAAGTACTGTAGATGTGACTAGACCAGTGGTGGCGAACCTTTTAGAGACCGAGTGCCCAAACTGCAACCCAAAAACCACTTATTTATTTATTGCAAAATGCCAACACAGTAACAAGGGAGGAAGAAAACTCTGTGCTGGGGGGGAGGGAGGAAGCTCTCCCATTGGGCTGCTGGGCAGAGGAGCGGGTGAACTCTGTGCTGGGGTGACTACATGGGTGCTCACAGAGAGGGCTCCGAGTGCCACCTCTGGCACACATGCCATAGGCTCCCCACCACTGGACTAGATGGACAGACAGAATGGATGGATGGATGGATGGGCGGGTGAACAGCCCATCCATCTGCTGTTTTCATCACACTGATTTCAACATTTTCCCGGAACATGCTTTGCTTTCAAACAGAAAGGAAACTAAGAAGTCAGATTTATTAGTACCTGTAATGGTAACATGAATCATAAAAGAATAATAATAATCGTATGCCGTCAAATCAGTTCTGATTTATGACAACCCTTTCCAGGGTTTTCTAGGTAGAAATTACACAGACATGGTTTATCATTCCCTCCCTGGTGTTTGCAGCTTGTCTAAGGAGATCTCCTCCCAGGAGGCAAAGTGGGGATTCAAACTCCCAACCTAGACCACTGAGCAATCTCGCCAGCTAACTTTCTTGCGGCTCCACTTTTCGAAGCAGAGAAACACTTACATTCTGGGGTTTCAGCTTCCTTCTCAACACCTCTTCCTTCCCCATCCTCCCAGGGGAATTATACTACAAAGCCCAGTCGCCCGACGAGGGGGCCTTGGTCACCGCCGCCCGCAATTTTGGCTTCGTGTTCCGTGGGCGCACTCCGAAGACCATCACTGTGCACGAACTGGGGCAGCCCGTCACCTACCAGCTTTTGGCCATCCTGGACTTCAACAACGTCCGCAAACGCATGTCCGTCATCGGTGAGAAAAGGGCGAAGGGGTGGCCCAAAAGAGGGGGTGGGGGCAAAGTTTGGAGGTAGGAAGAGAGGCTTCTACCAAAAGGAGAAGCCCAGCTAGATTGCTTCTGGATATGGAGGTTCCACTGTGTTTAATGCCTAGTCTATCTGCAGTGATCCTAGTCCTAGAATTGTATAGATTCGTTGGGAGGCAGGGCGGGAAGAGATTATCTATCTATCTATCTATCTATCTATCTATCTATCTATCCATCCTAATTGCCTGCCTGCCTGCCTGTCTTCCTTTGGCCTTGAAGCTCACTCAGGCCTTGGTCATTTTCCTACCTTGTGGGGTCGTTGTGTGGATCAAAAACAATGGTGAACTGAGCTTTCAGGAGATGTTTGGAAGATACACATGATGAAAGAATAAGCACTAATACATGTATTCTCCCCCCCCCTTCTCATTTATTTATTTCAATTTTTATGCCGCCCACTCATTTCCGCCCCTGCCCCCCCAGTACGGAACCATGAAGGCCTCATCCGCCTTTACTGCAAAGGAGCCGACACTATTTTACTGGAGCGGCTTCATCCTGGCAACCAGGAGATGTACAACATTACCACCGACCATTTGAATGTGAGTGGATCACGGAGGGGTGGAATAAGTGACTACCTGCTGGGTTTGGGGTGGGCATGTGTAAGTGGTAGAGGACTGTGGTGGTTTAATGGTTAAGACGCTGAACTTGACGACTGGAGGGTCGGCAGGTCAGCAGTTCAAGACCCGAGTGCTGCACGACAGAGTGAGCTCCCGTCTCTGTCCCAGCTCCTGCCAACCTAGCAGTTCGAAAGCAAGAAATTGCAAGTAGATAAAGAGGTAACACTTCGGTGGGAAAGGTAACAGCATTCCGTGCTCTCCGGTGTCTAGTCTTGCCTGCCACGTGTCCATGGAAACGTCCACAAACGCAGATAGCACTAGCTCTTTGGCTATAAACAGAGATGCAGTAGTCCAGGATATGGCAAAACCGGTACATGAACAGCAAAATCGAGGGGAAAAAATATATATATATACACGCACGCACGCACACACACACGCACACACACACACACACACCCCTTGCAGGGGTGTTAGGAAGATGAAATCGGGCAAGGAGAGAGATGGCTCTTTACCACTTTGAGGTTGTTGTTTTTTCCCCTGCCCCCAGGAATATGCTGGGGAGGGTCTACGGACGTTGGTGCTGGCCTACCGAGACCTCGACGAGAGTTACTATGCCAGCTGGGCCGAGCGGTTGCAGCGCGCCAGCCTGGCTGGGGAAGCCCGAGAGGAGAGGGTGGCCCAGCTGTACGAGGAGGTGGAGAATGACATGATGGTAGGTCTTTCTCAACCGCTTTGGGCACTCGTCTGCTCCGGTTTATGCTCCGAACCACCACCCTACGAGGTAGGACGGGCTGGGATCATGTGACTAATGTTGTCTCTCTGTTGCTGGAAAGCTTGTTCATTCAACCCTAATGACAATTAACAGTTTCCCTTTGTTAACTTATGAGTAGCTGGGGTGACTTGTTTGGGTGGGATTGGAGCCACTCTCCTAGGACCCATATGAATTACAAAAACCCCGCTTCCCACTGAAACTACGGGTACTGTAACTGGAATGTCATAATTATTATTATTTTTTCCATTTCCCAAACACAAACCTTAGATGAGTTTGAAAAATGCCTCCTAGAAATTCTCATCCTCTGAGCAACTATTAGATATGGAGTAACATCTGGAAGGATGTTACATATTTACACCAAAAAAATTAAGTTTGTAACTACTTTGTTATACTGTTTTGGCTGTGAAGTTACTCATTACATAGCTCGGAATGTAACTGTGTTACTTGTGAGTAGTTCCTTCCAGGTTTTCTGCCAAAATCAGCCTTCCGCTGCCTAGCAGTCGTCCCAATGGGGCACCCCAAATAGTTGCTTCGTGTCTAGTGTAACTAGAGGGCATTTAGTCTGACCCAACTTTGGGAAGACGAGCAGTGGCTCAGTTGTCCCTCCATCTTTCCTTCCAAGCTGCTGGGTGCCACTGCGATTGAAGATAAGTTACAGCAGGGAGTTCCGGAGACCATCGCCCTTCTCACGTTGGCCAACATCAAGATCTGGGTGTTGACGGGAGACAAGCAAGGTAGAGTGATTTCTGTGTCTCCCGATTAACCGCGGAAGGGCTGTCTTTCAACCCCCTGGGGTTCTTTCATCCAGGCCAGTGTGCAAACGTAAATAAATAGAAAGGTATTTATTTGTGACCCCCTGTGGCTGGGGTTCTCAACCTTTTCAAGCTGAAGGCCAGGTCACGCTCCCTCGGACAGCTTCGGGGGCCGGATGGCCATTTTGCCCTGCCTGCCACACATGGCACTTTTGGGTGTGGTGGTGGGGGCACATGTAATGGTGTCGTGGGCCGCAGACGACCCATGGGTCATAGGTTGAGAACCCTTGTCCTATGGGTTAGTGGTTACGATGCTGAGCTTGACAAACGGAAGGTTGGCAGATCATCAGTTCAAGACCTGAGTGCGGCACGACGGATTGATTCAGTGCCCATCTCCGTCCCAGCTCCTGCCAACCTAGCAGTTTGGAAAGCAAGATTTTGCAAGTAGATAAACCACTTGGGCGGGAAAGGTAACAGTGTTCCATGCATTCTTTACCTAAGAATCCCATGGATATGGGTTTTATGCTTTCATGAACTTCCCAATAGCTGTCCATCCTGCACATGTTAGCTTCAGCACCTTTGGAGAAGAGTCTAGCTGCCTGAATAGTTTGGACTAAAACCCGGTTGGGTATTCAGAGTTGAAGGCCTCCACTGGCTTTTCTGGGAGGTCAATCTTGGGTTACCACTTCCATCATCCTCAGCTCATAAAATGGGATCGAACAGTCCTGTGGTCTCTGAAGGTCTTCTCCCCTCTTTCTCCCACAGAAACAGCGGTGAACATTGGATACTCCTGCAAAATGCTCACGGACGAGATGACGGAGGTGTTTATAATCACAGGACACACCGTCCTCGAAGTGCGGCAGGAGTTGCGGTGAGTGATGGCCCACCGGCGTGGTCTTCTCGGTGGTGGCATCACCAAAACATCCCTCTCTCTTTCCGCTCATCTTGGGCCAAAGTAGTGCCTTACTAGTGCCATGTGGCCTAATGGTTATTCAGCTGTGACGTTTGTCGGGGAACCAAGCATACAGGTTTCCCTCCCCATATCCACAGGTTCTTCACTATCCATGGTTTCTGTTACCCACGGACATAAAAATATTCAAATATTTCAGCCGGCGTTTCCAAGCCGAGGGTTCCTTTTGACGGCCAACACTTTTTGTTTCTCCTTCTGCTCTGCTGTCAGGAAGGCGCGAGAGAAATTGGTGGAGTCCTCCCGGTCCATGGGGAACGGTTTCGCCTACCAGGAGAAACTCTCGGCCTCGAAGCTGACGTCGGTCCTGGAGGCCGTCGCCGGGGAGTACGCCTTGGTCATCAGCGGGCACAGTTTGGTGAGCCCTGGAAAGAGGGAGCCAGCGGGAAGGTGGGGGCAGACAATGATACGGATGGGTGAGAAGTCCATCTTTGCATGCTGCAACACCTGGAAACAACTACAATCTTGGGTGCGCCGATTTCGTATGTTGGGGACTACAATATCCATTATCCTCCATCCTGGGAGTTCTACTTGTGGAGAAGCATTTCAGGATCTCCTTGAAAACTTGCCCAAACTTGCCCGTTTTCGAATGTGTTACCTTTCCCACTGAAGTGTTACCTGTTTAACTGCTTAAGTGTTAACTGTCGATCTGCTGATCTTCCATTCGTCAAGTTCAGCGTCTTAACCACTAAGCCACTGTAGTCCCACCCCATAATTCCTCACTCTTCCCTCCTGCAGGCCCACGCTCTCGAAGCCGACATGGAGCTGGAATTCCTGGAGACGGCGTGCGCCTGCAAAGCTGTCATCTGCTGCCGCGTCACCCCGCTGCAGAAGGCCCAGGTGGTGGAGCTGGTGAAGAAGTACAAAAAAGCCGTCACCTTAGCCATCGGCGATGGAGCCAACGATGTCAGCATGATCAAAAGTGAGTCTCTGGCCGCGGGCAGAAGGGAAAAAGAATAAAGAGCGGAGTAGAAATCCATGCCAAGGTTACTAGAAAAAAAAGGACTTTTGCCAGTTAGCACAGCAAACACATATGTTTTGTTTGACGTTGCGAAATGTTTGTTTTGATTCGGGGCAGAGGGGAGGCTTCTGACCGCAGCTCCACACCTATGGGGTTTAGTTGTAGGGCAGCCGTCATCCTTTAGCTCTACTGCCGCTGTAATGTAGTAAAGCGTCAATCCTCCCACACACACCCTGGCCATTTGTGTGTGCATAGCTCATTGACCTTCTCTACCCAGCCAGCCAGCTAGCCAATCAACCAACCAACCAACCACCTCAGCCGGCCAGCCAACCAGCCATATTTAGTCAGTCAGTCAACCAACCAAACAACCAATCAACCAGCCAACCAACCATATTTAGTCAACCAACCAACCAACCAACCAACCACCCTACCCCAGCCAGCCAGCCAACCAACCAACGGACCAACCAACCAACCATACTTAGTCAGTCAACCAACCAACGGACCGACCAACCACCTCAGTCAACCGACTGACCGACCGACCGACCAGCCAACCAACCATGTTGCTAACTCAGATTGGACAGATCTGATGGGCTTTTTTAGGATCTTAGAGACAAACGTAGCATATTTAGAGACAGCGAGCAAGTAATACAAGAAATAGAAATACAGAGCGGAGGGAAATCTAGAAAATTTGATTAGTCCAATATTGAGAAGAGCCATTAAAAAAGAAAGTCAGAAAAGGAGGAGAAAGCATTACACCAATGGCTGGGGGAAGAAGAAGCCAAGGCCGGTTGAGGACTTTGCCACCCCTCCCCCTGATCCCCCATCAACAAATTGTAATGTATTGTTTGTAAGCCACCCTGAGTCGCTACGGCGAGTGGACGGCAATATAAATTTGAACTAATAAATAAATAAGTACAGAAATGCTTTGAGTCTTAGAAAGACAGGAAGCTAGGTTGTTGATGCTTCCCTTAACGTCTTTTGCTTCTCTTTCTGTTTTCTATCCCAGCGGCTCACATTGGAGTTGGCATCAGCGGCCAGGAAGGCATTCAGGCAGTTTTAGCATCCGATTACTCCTTCTCGCAGTTCAAGTTCCTGCAGCGTCTCCTGCTGGTGCATGGACGGTGGTCCTATTTACGCATGTGCAAATTCCTCTGCTACTTCTTCTACAAGAACTTTGCCTTCACCATGGTGCATTTCTGGTTCGGCTTCTTCTGCGGCTTCTCCGCGCAGGTGCTGATGCGGAGATGGGCGCGGGGGTGGGGGGTGGCGGCGGCAGCGGCAGATTGGATGGATATGTTGTGGCGCAGGGGCGGTTCGGTGGACCTTAAAATGACCCACCGTTCTGTGCTGGGTTAAAGAACCCAAACCCAGTTTGGTAGCGAAAGCGGCTGTGGATGCTTGGAAGCTATTTGCAAAAGTATTTGGAAAAGTTCCTTTTTTTGGGTGGGGAGGGGTCTCTTAGCACCCCAACCAACATGCTTCGTAGAAGGATTCTTTGCGATGGGTGGCCACGTAACCCAACTGGGTAGCCACATTGATGGTCAAGCTTGTAGGTTGCAGCACATGCAACCAAAAGCAAACAGCTTAGTCATGGTTCCTTATAAAGCCTACTACCCGAATCTTGTTAGTTTAAACCAATGTTTCCCAGTGTTTCTGGGAATTGAAGTCCTAACTAAGTCAGTACAATGTACTAAGTGCATTGGCCGATCAGTGCGTTGGGGAATTGACTTACCACGATTGATCAAAATGTCCAGCAATGAGGACTTCCCCAATTCGTGGGGTACTGATTTCTCTCCTTGTCTTCCTTTGGCAACAAAAGACTGTCTACGACCAGTATTTCATCACGCTCTACAACATTGTCTATACCTCGCTTCCGGTTCTTGCCATGGGTGTCTTTGACCAGGTCAGTTTCTTCTGCTTTTGAGGTTATTGTGGGGGTGGCGATGGAAAGAAAAGGGAAAGAGGGTTGTAAACTGTGGAAAGAGCCCATTGCTATGTCATGTTTGGAGCGGCACCTGTGTTTATGGAGGCACATCAGACAAGAAGCAAAACAAGAGTCAAAATGAACAGACACACACAGATTAAAGACCAGAGCATTGTGGCATTTTCGACTAGCGGATGTATTTTAATGTGAGCTTTTGTGGATCAATTCCAGGAATCATTATTTTTATTTTATAAAATGGAATATATTACCCCCAATCTGTCTGTCTGTCTGTTTCCACCATCCATCCATCCATCTATTTTGATTGATTGATTGCCTGCCTATCTACTTTGATTGCCAGTCTATCTGTCCTTATGTCTGTCCATCCATCCATCCAACCAACCAACCAACCAACCAACTAAACTAACTAACTAAACTAACTAACTGACATCCCAGGAATAATGCTTATTTAAACCAGTTCAGGTTTAAGCACAGAGCGCATGCCCTCAGCAGCGCTTGGAAAAGTTACATTTTTTGGTCTCTAAAATCTGCAGGATTCAACCTCGTTCTCTCCCGCCCGCTTTGAAACGTAGACACTCTTGTCCAGGGATCCTCAACCTGTGGCCCGTGGGCCAGATGCAGCCCATGTCACCATTTCATGTGCCCCCCCATCGCCTCCACCACACCAGGAACGGCCATGGGGTGGAGGGAGGGCAAAATGGCCATCCGGCCCCCGAAGCTGTCTGAGGAAGCGTGGCCCGGCCCCCGGCTTGAAAAGTTTGAGAACTCCTGCTCTTGCCCAATGTGCGAACGGTTTCTTTATCCCCATGGGGTGAATTTGAGCAAAATTTTGTCCTGCTTTGTGATTAATTGGGGCCGGGGGGGGGGGTGAAGCGGGTGGCGGGGCGAGGAAGGATGATGCTGATGAAGAAAATGTCCAACCTACAGATGGATATGCCAAACGCCCTGCTCTTGTATATCCCCCCAGGACGTGCCTGAGCACCGCAGTCTGGAATACCCGAAGTTGTACGAACCGGGTCAACTCAACCTCCTTTTCAACAAGCGGGAATTCTTCATCTGCATCGCCCAAGGGATTTACACCTCCGTTTTCATGTTCTTCATCCCTTACGGGGTTTTCAGCGACGACACCCTCCTCTACGACTACCAATCCTTCGCTGTGACTGTCGCCACCTCCCTCGTCATTGTCGTCAGTGTGCAGGTAGGAGTGGGGGCTCCAAATTCGAATTCTGAAAGAACCCGTTCCCCCCAAGAATTAGATTACAGGTTGCCCTATATATGCGGGTTCAGTATACACAGCTTCAGTTATTTGTGGCTCTAAATCAGGGGTTCCCAACCATTTCGAGCCAGGGGCTGGGTCATGCTCTCTCA
Organism: Bradypodion ventrale; assembly: GCA_035047345.1. Taxonomy (NCBI): domain Eukaryota; kingdom Metazoa; phylum Chordata; class Lepidosauria; order Squamata; family Chamaeleonidae; genus Bradypodion; species Bradypodion ventrale. The sequence goes on from JAWDJE010000012.1 coordinate 21,789,198, forward strand.
GTCAGCTTTGAGGGCCAGATGGCCATTTTGCCCTGCCTGCACGATGGGGGTGTGGTGGTGATGGTCATTTTGTCCCAACAGCTTCAAAGAGTGGCCGTTTCTCAAATGCCCTTGGAAGGGTGCGGGGCCACATGAAATGGAACTGTGGACCGGATCCGGCCCATGGGCCTTAGGTTGGGATTTGGGAACCCCTGCTCTAAATAGATTCAATGAAAAATGGTGAAATACAGTATATGTATTTCTATGGCGCAATAACAGCTGGCCACTAGAAGCCACTGTCTGCAATGTTCGCTGTTATCTATGGTTTCAAGTACCCATGGTAGGTCTCAGAATGTAAACCTTTGCCCTTCCTTTTATAGATTGGCCTGGATACCGGATTCTGGACGGCCATCAACCATTTCTTCATCTGGGGCAGCCTGGCTGTTTACTTTGCCATCCTCTTCGCCATGCATAGCGACGGGCTCTTCCAGCTTTTCCCCAACCAGTTCCGTTTTGTCGGTGAGTCCGGCAGCTGCACCTTGGTGCCATGCTGCAACAAGATTAGACGGCGGACCAGCCCCTCTGACACATTGCAGGGCAGAGTGGCACGCAAAGGGATATATGCGCTACCCAGCCAAAGGGTGGCACTTTGCAAGATGTGTACCTTCATTTCTTGGCTGCCTCTTCTTTTGGGCCGCTCTGGGTTTTAGTCCGAACTTTCTAGATGCTCCTTAAGGTCCTGAGCTCTGCATGTCCACCCCCAAATTCCTTCTGCACTTTGGGAGGGAGTAAGGGGGGGGTCATCCTTCAAAATTCGGACTAAAATGGGGAATGGACCCAGCACCCTCGCAAAACTGGGAACCTCTCCACACTAGACGCCTGCAAGGGGAGAGGAGAGGGTGAGGCCTCCAGCACTGTCCGCCGCTCTGTCCCTTTCTCTTTGCTGTCTCTTGACTGGTTGATTTCTTTCCCCCGTGGTTTCTTAGGCAATGCCCAAAACACACTCGCCCAGCCCACAGTGTGGCTCACCATCGTGCTCACCACCGTGGTCTGCATTATGCCCGTGGTGACCTTCCGTTTCCTCAAGTTGGACCTCAAACCCGAGCTTTCAGATACGGTGAGTTTTGTGCACCAAGGGCGAAGCAGAGAACCCACATCGTGCTTTCGGTCTGAACTTTGCACCCCCTTTGGATGGGGCTTTTGGATTGTCGGGGACTCCCAGGAAATCCTGGGGTTTGGGGGCAGAAAAATCCCCTAAAAGTCCCATTGTTGCCTCTAAATTCCTCTTCACAAATTTCGCTCTGGGTGGCGTCCGCGCCAGAAGGGCGGGATATAAATATCTCAATAAATAAATGAATAAAATCATTGGAAGATGATAGGACAGGTAGGCAATTAGATTTTTGTTAAAGAAGGGTGAAGCTTTACATTTAATGAAGTGGCTGTGGTGGTTCAGTGGTTAAGAAGCTCGCCTTGTTAGCTGGAAGGCTGGCAAGTCAGCAGTTTGAGACCCGGGTACTGCATGACCGTTTGAGCACCCGTCTCTGTCCCAGCTCTTGGGGACATGAAAGGAACTTCATTCAGGCATCCCCTGAGTGGAGTTTCTCCTGCAAAAATCCTTTCAACCCACAATATTTTTTGATGCGCAATTATTATTATTATTATTATTATTAATTTAATTAGTGGTCCCAAAGCACTGATCAGCCAATGGACTGGCTTGGGTTTCTGGGAATTGAAATCCGCGGAACATAGTTTGGGAAACGTCGAGCTAGTGTCACCTAATGAGTTTTTCAGCTATGTAGGGTAGGAGTTCTCAAGGTTTTCTGGACCATTCCCCTTCAGACAGCTGAGGGGGCCAGACACATGGTTTCCCCATTGTAAACACTGCTACAAATGCGTTGGGCAACTTTGCGCCTGTAAAGGTGTGTTTACGGCTGTCATAAATTTGTCTGCTTCAGGGGTTGCCACGGCAGCCTGGATGACTTGCCATTGCAGGCTGGGTCTGGCCCACAAGCCATAGGTTGCGTACCCCTGATGTAGGAGATTTGAACCCAAGACTTGAGATACTTTGATTTTGTTCCCCCGCTCTAATCCAGAACCTATTCTGATCCCGCCCTAGGTGCGCTACACCCAGCTGGTACGAAAGAAGCAAAAGACTCAGCAACGTTGCATGGGCCGGGTGGGCCGGGCAGGCTCCCGGCGTTCGGGCTACGCTTTCTCCCACCAGGAGGGCTTTGGTGAGCTCATCATGTCCGGCAAAAACATGCGCCTCAGCTCCTTGGCCCTCTCCAGCTTCAGCGGCCGTACCAGCGCCAGTTGGATCGAGACCCTCCGGAAGAAGAAAGGGAGCGGTGCCAGTGACTGTAGCAGCGTGGCGAGCAGCCCCAGCGGCGGAGTGGCAGACAAAGTGCTGAAGGCGTGAAAAGGGAGGCGCAGAAACTCAAGGAAGAAAATCAGGGAGGGTCTCGGACAGACAAGCCGCGGGGCGGACACACCGCCGACGGAGATGTCTGCCGGTCGGGAACGGCCCCCACCCATCCCAGAGACGGGGTGGAAATCCGGCGCCTTCCGGATCGACCCGCACAAACAGACCCAAGGCTTTGGTGATTGCCATATTACCCCAAAAAAGCCCACCCCAACGTGCGCCCCTTTCTGCTGGCATCTATGTTGTCCGGTGGGACCCGATGGAGCGTAATCCTCCAGAAACCGTCCTCACACGAAGCCAAACGGCTATAATCCTGAACTTCTATGTGAAAGGGATCGTTTAATAATAATAATAATAATCTATTCATATCTACTCACAACAGCAGTACAACATTGTCTCTGCTCACTGCTCACCGAATGTATTTGACTGGAGACGGCGAGCGGGTCGGGGCATACGAGGGGCATTTAAGGTTTCCCCACTGCCTTGTCTACCCCGTCATCTTTCACGCGCCTTTTTATATACGTAGAGATAGAGGAACTAAGAACAATTCAGGTTAACCACAATACGAAAAACCAAGAGAGATGCCATGTTGGCACCAGAGGTTCTCAGCGGGCACTCGTCAGGCATTGGCGGTGTCAAGGACGAGGCTGGATCAGCACAGCTTGAGAGATTTCGGCGCCGATGCCTACTCTGTCGAGGAAGCATTTTGACATCTGATGCTGCGGTGGGAAGAAAAAGCCGGCCCGCTCCGTCAGCGTCTCCATCAACGTTTGGGGGCAACAGGGTCGTGGAAGGGGGGCGGGGGTTCTTGCGGCTTTGGAAAACTTTGGGGAAACCCTTGTTCGCGCACTGTTTGCGGATGGTCATCCATCTTGCAGCTGCTTCTCAAGGCAGAAGAAAGTCTAGAAGAAAAATTTATTTTTATATAAGATCGGGGTTTTGCTGGCAAATTGCTGCCTCTTCTTGTTTCTCCCCCAAACACAGACTCGTACCTACATCCTTCCTTGTCGTAGCCAGCGGTCCTGAAGTTTTTTTTTTTCGTGACGGGGCCGGGGTTAGTTTACCAGGCAAAGTAGAGCTAACCAGACGAGAGAAAAATGGTGGTAATTATCACGCTCGGATTTCAAGCGCAACACTGTTCCCTCTTCCTTCCTTCCCGGATTTCCCGAGACGAGAAGAAAGACGGACGAAACGGAGAGAAAAGCCAGGGAGGTTTACGGGTAGAAATCATGCCAATTTGTCATAAACTTAAGCAGAGGAAATGCCATGACAATAGCCTTGTATGGAACGTCATAAGGTGCGGATATTTTGCATTCATTTATGAATGCCGGAGGGGACATGTCGAATTAGAAGTGGTCTGGCACAGTAATGGTGAACCTTGGCATTCCAGCTGTTCTTGAACTTCAATTCCCAGAAGCCCTGATCAGCAGGAGTGCAGACTTGGGCTTCTGGGAATTGAAGTCCCAAAACACCTGGAGTGCTAAGGTTCGCCATCACGGGTCTAGCATATAATCCCCAAAAGGCCAGCTAGAGAACCCAGTGGGAAACCCGCCCTGTTTGATGTGGCATCCACAGCATAGGCTCCATCTCATGTTCTCCAGGCTTTCTATGAGGCTCAAGATGATCATGTCCTGGCTAAGAGCCGGGAACAGCTATTTAGGGAAGGACCACAAATCCCATCATCCCATGATCAAGCAGGGCAATTCTGCAGGAATGTGGTCCTTTCCAAGTTCAGTCCTTCTGCCAGTACTGATTTTGGTAGCTGTTATTGGGTGTGTATGTGTGTGTTAATTTTAACAACAGTGAATAGGGGCAGCCTTCGGTCCCATTTCCCCATAACTAACTTCCCCTTAGTCTCCACAAAAGATTCTTTATAGCAGTGATGGGCAACCTTGGCACGCCAGATGTTCTTGAACTTCAATTCCCAGAAGCCCTCATCAGCAGGCTTGGGCTTCTGGGAATTGGAAGTCCAAGAACACCTGGAGTGCCAAGGTTGCCCATCCCTGCGTTATAGGAACAAGGAGAAATAGAGACCCGTTGTGGTCTGGGTTCGCTCTGATTTCTGATGAACTCATCTCTATATTACAAAATTTGACATCACGACTTTTTCTGGTCTTGCCCTCTGGCTCAGTTCAATAGGGGCCTTCTTGACCGTTGTGGGGAATAAGATGCGCAAATTTTGCAGGGTTTGATCTCTGGTTTGATCCAGAATAACTCTCTTCCGAGTTCTGCTATGCCTGGCCAGTTCCCAGCCAAGTCCCATTGCAGTTTTGGGACAAGGCTGCTAGGATTTCTCATCAAAGCCGGACTCTGTAATATGGAGAGGGGCCACGCTTCAATTAAGATAGTGCCGCACTTGGGTTTCGCCCCGGACCGACTCCGATACCAAAGAGGAAAAGTTCGCCAGAGGCGGCCGGTTGGAAAGATAACCTTCCAAGTTTGCAACGGACCGTCTTTTATTTTCGGTGCACAAGGCAAGGCGAAGGATCCGTACGAAAAAAACAGGGCAGCCCCGCCGTGTAGGGGCCCGAGAACATTACGTATAATTTATTACAAATTTCTATACTTGGCAAAAATTGTATCGTTTTATGGGTATAAAGATAAATTGCATTTTCTTTTTAAAAAAGGGAAAAAAATGTCCCCAAACTTTGCTTTCAAAAGGTCTCGAGTGTGTGTTTCGTGCCAAAATAAAAAGAAATGTCACAAGCGGGGAGGGAGGGAATCGGCAGAATTATAATCCGTTCTGTGCAAACCAGCTCTGGAATTGGCAGACAGATGTGGACAGAGGTTGATAGCCATTGTTGGGCTTATTTGAACATAGGAGTTCCTATCAGTGAGGTTTTTCTGTTAGTTTTACAGATGTGCATGATTTAAAAGGGAAGAGTCCATGTTTTTAAAAGCTTCCACCTTGAGGACTAGGAACTTAATCTAGTGCAACGTGGTTAATTTTACACTCAGCTCAAATTTTTTTGCCCGTAACCTTCTTTTTCATAAACCAAGCAGGGGAGAATCTTAGGGTTAGTGGTAAAGACGCTGAGTTTGAAGACTGGAAGGTCGGGATTCAATATCCGAGTGCTGCATGACGGATCTTGGGGACATGAAAGTAGACTCATTCGGGCGTCCCCTGAACAGAGTTTCTCCAGAAAAAAAATCCTTTCAACCCAGAGTAATTTCTGAGACGAAAGTTATTTATCATTTTTTCAGGATTTCCATTAGAAGAAAGATTCAGTTGGGAAAGGGAGAGAGGCCGATGTGAAGATTGGATTCTTTTGAGCTGGAAGTTGCAATTTTGGCGCATCTACGCCTCACAGGGAGACTGCGGTGGCTCAAGTGGTTAAGACGCTGAACTCGCTGAGTGGAAGGTCGGCGTTCGATTCCCGGGTACTGCCTGACGGAGTGAGCTCCCATCTCTGTCCCAGCTCCTGCTAACCTAACAGTTCGAAACCAAGACATTGCAAGTAGACAGTGCTAGTCCTCAAGATTCTTGGTCAACGGCTGATCTAAAGAGGAAGGAAGGTGCTTTGCTCCTGGAGATGTTTTGGATCTTTCATCTTGTATCTTGGGCGAGTCCAACCTTGGATTACAACTCCCATCCACTCAGGGAGGGGGATCGTGGGTAAAGGTAATAGTCGCCCTTGCTCGAAAGCCAGTCATATCTGACTCTAGGGTTCAGTGCTCACCTCTGTTTACAACCCAAGAGCCAGTGTTGTCTGCTTCTGCAGATGTCTCCGTGGTCATGTGGCCGGGCGTGACTAGACACTGGAGTGCACAGAACGGTGCTTACCTTCCCCACCAAAGTGGTACCTCATTATCTACTTGCAGTTCCTTGCTTTCAAGCTGCTAGGGTTGGCAGGCGCTTGGACAGGCGTCGGGAGTTCACTCCGTTGTGCAGTGCTCGGGTCTCGAACTGCTGACCTTCCAGCCGTCACGTTCAGCGTCTTAACCACTAATCCACCACTGTCTTGATCGTGGGTAATAGAGGCCAAGAAGAGAAAGCCACACCAGGTTGTTCGATTCCGTGGCTGACGTGCCACGAAAATCTGATTTCGGCACTCCTACCTGTCTTTAAAAAGAGGTTTAAACAAAGTTGTGTCACTGTGTGTGGGGGAAAAAACATGCTGAGTTCAAGGGGAAATTTCTCAATCTTTCTTCCTCTGTCAAGGCTTCGAGTGGTTGGGTGGTGGTTAGTTATTTTCCCCTCCTCTCCATCGCTGTCACTCCTGCCTCGCCATCCCCTCTGAAGGCTGCCCTTCCACTCCATTGCACAACCTATGCGCCTGCCTTGCACAACGCACAACACACACAGAAGTGCCCCACTGGCATTCAGCTCCGGGGCTGCCCAACAGTGCCTTCCAATGCTTCTGGGCAGCTCAAGGTGGCCGTGCCAAGAAGGGACCCAAGGGAGGGTCGGCTCCAGATCTGCCTAGTTGGCTTTGCCCTGGCATCATGAAGCTGGTTCGTGCCTCGCCGATGGCTTGGCTCCTGGCTACCACGGCTGCTTTGGTGGTGGTAGATCCGGAACGGCTCTGTCTGCCTCCAGGTGAGCTGCTTTACATTTGGGATGGAGAAATAATATATAATAAGATATATTGGGGGTGTACTTTGTAAACATGCACAGCTTGCTTCTTTATTATTATTATTGGATAAGGGGCTGCAGTGGCTGAGTGGTTAAGAAGTTTGCCTTGTTAGCTGGAAGGCTGGCAAGTTGTCAGTTCGAGACCTGGGTACAGCATGATGGATTGAGTGCCTGTCTCGGTCGCAGCTCTTGGGGACATGAAAGGAGCCTCATTTGGGAATTCCCTGAGCAGAGTTTCTCCCACAAAGATCCTTTGAACCCAGAATAATTTCTGACACAAAATAATAATAATAATTTTATGTTTATTTATTTATTTTTATTATTTTGTGTCAGAAATTATTCTGGGTTCAAAGGATCTTTGTGGGAGAAACTCTGCTCAGGGAATGCCCAAATGAGGCTCCTTTTATTATTATTATTATTATTATTATTAGTAGTAGTAGTAGTAGTAGTAGTAGTAGTAGTAGTAGTAGTAGTAGTAGTAGTAGTAGTAGTAGTAGTATAATATACAAATCAACCATTTGATTCACAGTTGAGGACTAGTATAAAATTAACAGTTCAAGCCCTAACCCAATACCTAAGTATTGTTAAGGTAACATCTAGTTATATATGCAGTGCCTAGTAGAGATGTTTTTTAGGAGTTTCAAGTCTGATAAATCCAAAATTTTCAAATTTCTAGGGAGTCCTTTAGGTATTGCTCCAAGAGCTCCGATTACTATGGGTACAACAACAGATTATTTTTTCCCCTCCATAGACGCTCGACTTCAATTTGCAAATCATGATATTTTGTGATTTTCTCCAGTTGTTTGTCTTCAATTCGTGCGTCTCCCGGTATAGCAATGTCAAAAAAAACCAGACCTTTGTCTTTTCCACAACAGTTATTTCAGGTGTGTTGTGGGCCAGATGTCTATCTGTTTGAATTTTGAATGACTCTCTCGTTTTCTAAAACTTCCCCTACCTGATTTTTAAAAAGATATTATTAATTATTGTTGTCATTATATTTTTAAAATATTTTTAATATTTATTTAACAACAATCAAACATTAAAAAGTGGGTGGGGGGAGGTATAGCAATACTTCTTTCGTGTCCAGATCAAACCTTGGACTGGCAAAATGAACTCACTTTCTTGGCTTGATAGGTATAGCGATAATGCAATAGCAGAAGCACATTGGCCGGATTTATAGACAATCCGGTGTGTGAATTGAATTGAACAACACCAACAAGATCTGCTGATGTTCAAAAAGAAAGGTGTGTGTGTGTGTGGGGGGGGGATAAGACAATATGGTGTGGTAGGAGCACTGGATCTGGGTTCAAGCCATGAAATTGACATTTGGCCAGCTGCTCTTTCTCCACTCTTTAAAGGTGGGAAGGAAAAAACAGCCAAAAATCCTGCCGTGAGTTTCATGGGATGCATTTTAAAGTATTTGTAGTGTCAAACTGTTGTTTCCCTTGTTGTGCGGATGAATGAGTGACCTGGGGTTGTGCGAGTTAAACTTCACCAGCTTAAGCCAGGCCCACAAAGTTTATCTGAGGCTACTTTTGTTTTCTGCTTACATCGACTGATCTTCCTCTATGATGTTTGGTTCTGCTTTCTGTTTTATGTGCAAAAAATAAACCGGAATTATAACCTGGGGGGGGGGGGGGAGAAAATCTGGGCCTGGAAGTTGAACAATATAAAGAGGGATCTATCTATCTATCTATCCTTCCATCCATCAATTCATTCATTCCTTTTTTATCATCTATCCTTCCCTCCATCTATCTATCTATATTGCTTTCTCTCATCTATCCTTCCTTCCTTTTTCATCAATCCATTTATTCATCCATCAATTCCTTCATTCCTTTTTTCTCATTTATCCTTCCCTCCATCTATCTATTCTTGCTTTCTTTCTCATCTATTCTTCCTTTTTCATCAGTCCATTTATTCATCCATCCATCAATTCTTTCTATCTGTCTGTCTATCTATCTATCTATTATCCTTCCATCCATCCATCAATTCATTCATTCCTTTTTTCTCATCTATCCTTCCCTCCATCCATCTATCTATTCTTGCTTTCTTTCTCATCTATTCTTCCTTCCTTTTTCATCAGTCCATTTATTCATCCATCCATCAATTCATTCATTCCTTTTTTATCTATCCTTCCCTCCATCTATCTATCTATTCTTGCTTTCTTTCTCATCTGTTCTTCTTTCCTTTTTCATCAGTCCATTTATTCATCCATCCATCAATCAATTCTTTCTTTCTGTCTGTCTGTCTGTCTGTCTATCTGTCTGTCTGTCTGTCTGTCTGTCTGTCTATCTATCTATCCTCCTCAACAACCACATCCTGAACAGTACAGTACTTGTTAAAAGTTTGCTTTTGCGACTGTGAGGGTCACATCTGGCTTAGCAAATGTGATTCCAGGCAGTGGGTTTCCACACAAGGAATTCCCCTAAACTCTACCTGTGGAACATCAGGATTTAGCCGGCCTGAATGGCAAAATGTAGCAATGGCTCAGGAAAATCACTGCTGGTTTGGGGTGGGTGGGATCGATTTAAAGGGCATCGTCCTGGCTTGCCCTCAAACAGACCCCACGGCTCCAAGGAGATGCAGGGGCTGGGATTAGCAAAGAAGCGTGAATGCGGCTTACCTGGGTACCGCCTGTTCTTGGCCGCTCTCCCAGATGGGCGAAAGGAAAGTGCCAATTGTTTGCTCTGCTCTGTTGACATTTCATCGCGTTCCTGCCTGCTTGGTTGGACAAAAAATATCAAGACTGGGAAGAGAGAGACAGGGTGGCAAAAAATAAGGGAGGAAATCCTCGTTGGCCTTAAAGGACGAGGAACGATGGGGTTTGTAGTCCGAGGGCATCCACGAAAGGCCACCTTTTGCCAGAGCAGCTTGCACCAGGAGAGCTAGCCTTCAAGATGATGTTGGCGCATGCCACGCACACCCATCATCCTTAACGTTGCCTATAGTGCCTAGGAACGATGGGACATGTTATCCCCAACGACCTCTAGGAAAGGTGCATTTTGCCTGCTCATGATCAAATTGTGTGTGTGTGTGTGTGTGTGTGTGTGTGTGTGTGTGTGTGTGTGTGTGTGTGTGTGTGTGTGTGTGTATTCTGACCTAACCACTCAAACCCCTTACAACAGGAGTGCCCAAAGTTTTCAGGCCATGGGGGCCAGATCCAGCCCTCGGGCCATAGTTTGGGCATCCCTGCTTTACAAGGAGACTGCAAGTCGCACAACCCTTCAAACCCTACAGAATAAATTCTGGTAAACAAATGTGGGTTAAAGAGAAAAAGAAATATTCGAGAAAATGGATCCTCTGGATCAGAGTCTTTGGACTTGTCTCGCAGTTGTGCAAAACACCTGCAAGGAGAAATCTAGCTCCTGGTGACCTCAGCCAAAGACCCACCTACCCACATTTGAATAATGGCAGCATGTACCCCCTTAAGTAAAGGAATTATCCTTTTCTTATCAGGAAAGTGGATTATAGATAGTTGGGGTTCGGGAGGTTTGGGTTACTGGTTCATGTCATCCAACATTTTGTTGCAGGGGATTTTCCTTATAGCTGTGAACAATATGGCCCTTGTTGGTCGAATAATTCCCTCCAGCCAGGCTTAGCATCCCTGCAATTTTCTGGCCAGTTGGTCACCCCTTGAGTTGACCCAGGCGTGAATATTGATAAGAAATAGGTTGCTTAGCTATGGTCAAAAACAGGGATTCCCAACCTTTTAAAGCCGGGTGCCGGGTCACGATCTCTCAGTCAGCTTCGACGGCCAGACAGCCATTTTGCCCTGCCTGCACAATGGGGACAGCCATTTTGTCCCAACAGCTTCAAAGGAGGCAGCCATTTTTTTCTCAAATGCCCTTGGAGTGTATGTGTGGGTCATATGAAATAGTGACACAAGCCAGATCCGGCCCACGGTCCTTAGGTTGAGAACCCTTGGTCAAAAAGGTTGGCAGAAGTGCGGGAAAAGCTCTCCAGCGAGTCGTGACAAAATCCGCTGCGTTGGTGGCATCCGGAATACATCCGGCAAATGGCCTATCTAGCACGAGGATGGAGAAAACCAAAGAAGAAGAAAACGGCATCTTTGATCCATTTTGGTTCCCGTGTCGTTGCAGCTGCCTCGTCGAATGTGGTTGTCGGCCAGCCGGGGAGAAACGTCACTTTGTCCTGCCTCAAAGGGCTGGCGGAGAATGCCACTCAGTTGCAATGGAGGCTGAATGGGCAGAATCTGAATTTGTGGCCTGCGGGGCAGGTCACCGGAAAGATCGCTCTTTTCCTGCCAGTGCTATATTTCAACCAGTCCGGTTCCTACAGCTGCTATGCAGGTGGGAAGCTACTTTGCACCTGGAACCTGGTGGTAGAAGGTGAGCATTGGAATTAGGATTAGGCAAGGATTAGGTATGGGACAGGGACTGAGATGGCTTAGTGGCTAAGACGCTGAGCTTGACCACTGGAAGGTCAGCAGGTTAGCAGTTCGAGACCTGAGTGCTGCACGACAGAGTCAGCTCCCGTCTCTGGCCCAGCTCCTGCCAACCTAGCAGTTTGAAAGCAAGAAATTGCAAGGAGATAAATAGGGGCCATTTCGGTGGGAAGGTAAACAGCGGTGCCTAGTCATGCCTGCTACGTGTCCACAGAAACGTCTTTGGCTGTAACCTGTGGAATAGTCAAACTCTTTGGACTACAGAACCTATGAGTCTCCTGTCTGGGAATTCTACCTGATGGACACCTTTCTCCAGGTGAGCCACACTTAGGTAGAATTCTCAGAATGGAGAATCATGGGTTTTACAGTCCTAAGACATTTTAAAAAAATCAAATCCATACCTACTACATATCCCGCTAAGCATGTACAGAGTGTCTTTCCTTTACCTGTTAGGGTTTTCCTTCTCCTTTCTAGAACCTCCGGAGAGACAGAATTTCACCTGCTATCGGAAGAGTTTAGCGAAAGATATTCTGTGCGAGTGGAAAATGACGCGCCCCGTGTCGGCACACACAAAGGCCCAGCTCTGGATGCAGAAAGGGTGAGCCGTGTGTCGTGATGAATCCCCAAGCGACCTCAAGGCAGTTAAGAAGTCAAAGTCAGCTTCAACTTTCTTCTCAAGACAAAGGAACAAAAGATTCTCATTGAGGAAGAGAATATTCGATAGTGGCACTGAGATACTTTAAAATAGGGTTGCCCACACCATTTGGGCTGTGGGCCGGTCACGTGGTTCAGTGGGCCGGGCACGTGGTTCAGCGGGCCGGTCACATGGTTCCTCCCATTGGGAGCAGAAGTAAAACACGCTTTGCAATCCGTTTTGCAACAGGATGAGATAGATTTTTAAGCTGCTATTTTCTGCTTAAACCAGGGGTGCCTAAACTACGGCCCATGGGCCATATCCAGCCCTTGATGCCAATTCATCTGGCTCAAATCCAGTAAACTGGGTGCTCAGTTTTACGAGCTCAGGAGGATAGAAAGCTGAGTCAACCTTGAGCCGGTCGGCATCGAGCACGGATCGTGAGCAGAGTTTTGGCTGCAGTTAACCACTGTGCCATGGGTGTTCAGAAGAATAAGAATAAGAATAAGAATAAGAATAAGAATAAGAATAAGAATAAGAATAAGAATAAGAATAAGAATAAGAATAAGAATAAGAATAAGAATAAGAATAAGAATAAGAATAAGAATAAGAATAAGAATAAGAATGGTTACCATTACGAATAAGCTATGCAGTGGAACCTCGGTTAACAAACGGCTCAGTTAACATAAAAAATCACATAACAAAAGGGAATCCATAGAAAATAGTGGCTTGGTTTAAGGATTTTTTTCCCAGAACAGATGAATTGGTTTTCAATGCATTCCTATGGGAAATGGCATTTCGGTTATCATATTTTGGTTTTCAATTCATTCCTATGCGAAATTGCATGCAATGCATTCCTATGGGAAATTTGGTTTAAGTAGTTTCCTGGGGAGCAAATTAATTATGTTACCCGAGGTTTTACTGTACATAAATAGCAGAATACTTTTGAAGATACGAGCAATTCATAGTACAGTAGTTGGAATTACATTTTAAAAATACCCTTAAGACTATGCTTTATATATCCATATATAGATTCAAGGGAGAGAACCACACGGAACAGCAGTGTCGTTATTACAAAAAGTCCCAGAAATTTACGTGTCGCATTGTCGGGATGAACCACGAACATGACGCCATGTTACAGGTGACCATGTGTGTTGCAAACTTGGCCGGCACTGCAAGCGAACGCACGTACTTTCTGACTGATGACCTGTGTAAGTAACCATATCTCTTACCAACTGGGACTCTCTTGCCATCTCCACATGTCAGCTGGTGATTTGGCTGGAGTAACATTTCCCCTGCTTTCAATTCTCTTCTACATGTAGTGGGTGCCCTGATCTTGCCCTTTGAGTACCACTTAAGCCAGGAATGATCCGAAAATTAGAAGCATTTCCTGTGTTTCCAAAATTTTCCCATAGCTTGCGATATTTTTAATATATATTTCATTTAATTACTCTCCTAGGCCAGTGATGGCGAACCTTTTAGAGACCGAGTGCCCAAACTGCAACCAAAGTCGCAAAGTGCCAACATGGCAACAGGGGAGGGAGGAAAGGCTCCCATTGGGCTGTTGGGCTGAAGGGCGGGGAGAACGCTATGCAAGGGTGGCCCCAAGGGTGTTCACAGAGACGGCGCCAAGTGCAACCTCTGGCACTTGTGCCATAGGTCCACCAATGTCCTAGGCAATGTTCCAGGAGTAACTGACTAACCATATTTTCCCCCTCTGGTTTTTTAAAAAGGTTTTACTGCTGAACCGTTTGAGGCATTAATACATAGGTAGTATTGCTAAATTGTTCCAGATTATACTAATATTTATCGTCGTCATTCAATGAGTTCATAAAAATGAGTACTTGAAATAATTCAAACAATATCTAAGTTCTTCACTGGTCTCCTGCTACCAGCATTTATTCCAATAATACAAGATCTTGAACATCATCATAATCATCAAAAACGTATATCATCCATAATCGTCAAAATTATAAATCATCAAAGCCGTTCCGGTAAACTAGGCTTTTCGAACAGGTTCTTCCTCAGGATTCGTATAAAGTAATATATGCGATGATTAAATGACCTGAGATGACAATGGACTCACAAACATAGTAAAGTAACATTTCTCATTCAATTGATACATAAAGTTGGTACTTATCATACTCAAACTTCAATGATGTAGATAAACTATTTAACAACATAGATATATACGATTTTAAAAAAAAATTCATCTAAATCTGTATCAGAAACATCTATTGCTGTTTTGATGGTGTGCCCGAAAATTTATAAATTAAAAACAAAAACAAAAAATCTAGCGGAATAACTCTTTACCTCTTGTTATCGCGTCATAAGCCTCTTAGTTGCAAACTCTTTCTGTGCTTTAAGACGTTAAGAACTATCGATCCCACCTGAAGTATTTATGCATCGAGGAAGTAGTTACATGTGTTTCTAGGAAACCTAGTAGCGTTGACAGAGGAAGACGATAAATATTAGTATAATCTGGAACAATTTAACAATACTACTTATGTATTAATGCCTCAAACGGTTTATCTCATGCTTTATTGAACTATTTTTACACCGCTTGGCCTTACTGAACAGAATATAAATGAGGGTATAGTGGAACCTCGTTTAATGTAATTAATGCGTTCTCTGGGACGTTTCTTAGAGCGAAAATTACTTTAACCGAATTTCCCACAGGAATGCATTGAAGGCAATTTCCCATAGGAATACATTGAAAACCAAAATGCAGTACCCGAAACATGGCTTCCCATAGGAATGCACTGAAAACCAATTAATCAGTTCCCCCCAAAAAATTCTATAAACCAAGCCACTATTTTCTATGGATTTCCTTTTGTTACGCGATTTTTATGTTAACCAAGCTGTTTGTTAACTGAAGTTCCACTGTACTTAAAACAAAAGTTAAAATGAGGGTGCTTAAAAAGGAGCGTTTCTGCTCAGAGTTAAGGAGTAGCAAAATTAGTACATAAGAGCAATAATGCTACAACTATTACTAAGCCTATGCTGTAGCGCTAGTGTTTCATTTACAGTGGAACCTCATACAACAATCGCCCCGTATAGCAACGAAATCGCATAACAAGTAGGTTTTGGGGGGAAATGGCGTCCCGCATAACAATTTTCCCATGGGAAAAATCCGTACAACAATTTTTCAATGGGAAAAACCACTTAGCGAAAAGAATCGTTGTACGATGCATCCCATAGGGGAAATTGCTATACGATGCATGCATCATATAGCAATTGTTTCGTACAGCAACGAGCCCTGTGGAACGGATTAAAATCATTGTATGAGGCACCACTGTGTTTACGTATAGCACAGATATGTACAGCCACAAAATGGCTGTGGAAGCAGCTGCGCTATGGTGAAACAGCGCTAAACAGGACACAATTAGGTAAGATATCACTCCACTTTCAATCGTTCCTATAGTTTCCGTTCTTGACAGCTGCAAGTTCACTTAACCGTCACAAACAGAAAGATTTGCCTTTTGCCTGTCTAGGGTCCTGATCAGCATCCTTCTCTAAATTTAAACCCCCCCCCCCCCAATTTCCACAACCGCCTTCTTTTTATGTGTGGCCCTGCTGTCATTCTCTCTCTTTTAATTGAATTTCTCTCTCCTGCCCCTCCATTCATGCCTCCAGTGAAGCCTGATCCACCGGCTGCTCTCACTGTCCACCCTATGGAAGAGTCTTCCCGCAAGCTACGGGTGACCTGGCAATACCCATATTCCTGGGGCTCCACTTTCTACCGACTTCAGTTCCAGCTTCGCTACCGGCCCAACACCTCAGAAAACTTCTCAGAGGTCTGGTATTCTTTTCTTGTTGACAAAAGAATCGCAAAATCCACCAACAAGCAAGGCTTAAGTCGCCCTTGCTCGAAAGCAAATCGTATCCGACTCTCGGGTTCGGTGCACATTTCCGTTTACAGCCAAAGAGCCAGCCCTGTCTGCATCTGCAGATGTTTCCGTGGATCTGACTAGACACCAGAGTACACGGAACTCTGTTTACCTTCCCACCAAAGTGGTACCTATTTATCTACTTGCAACTTCTTGCTTTCCAACTGCTAGGTTGGCAGGAGCCGGGAGAGACGACGGGCGCTCACCCAGAATGGATCTTCATTGTCCATTTAAGACCAAACTGTGACAAAATACAGATAGTGCAGAACAGCACACCGTTACTAGGAAAACAGACCACACACACCCCACAACTACTGTGAGCCTTGCAGGCAAGCTCCAAAGAAACAGATCTGGGCTGGCAAGGCATTTGGGAGAGAGATGTTTTTGTTTCCTTGAAAGTTCGGACCAGAATCCGGAGCACATTATCTGTTTGCTTTTCACTCTCTCTCTCACTCATTCATCCAATACACTTGGTGTTACAGTGATGTTCCTCTTTCTCTTGGCAACAGGTTCACATTCAGTACGGAGCCACATCCTATAAAATTTCTGATGCCTTAGAAGGAGTCTCGCACATTGTCCAGGTACGAGGCCGTGAAGAGTTCAACCACGGGACCTGGAGTGAATGGAGCCGCGAAAGCATCAGCATGCCCTGGACAGGTGGGACCCTGTACCTTAAAGGAGGGGGTCCTGGGGGTGCCAAGACATTGTGGAGGTCAGAGGAATAGATTGGGATCATAGAAATCCACTTTCAAGGTTTTAGGTAAAGGTCCCCCTTACTCGAAAGCCAGTCATGTCCGACTCTAGGGTTCGGTGTTGATCTCTGTTTACAGTCGAAGAGCCAGCACTGTCTGCATCTACAGACATTTCTGTGGTCATGTGGCAAGCATGACTAGACACCGAAGTGTGCAGACTACTGTTTACTTCCCACTGAAGCAGTACCTCTTTATCTACTTGCATTTCCTTGCTTTCGAACTGCTAGGTTGGCAGGGGCTGGGACAGACGATGAGAGCTCACCTCATCATGCGGCACTCGGGTCTTGGACTGTTGACCTGCCGAGCTTCCAGTTGTCAAGTTCAGCATCTTAACCACTAAACCACTGCCGGCTTTTTAGTCCCTTTCAAGGTTTTACTAAGTCACTAAGCCTACTGGCTTTCCATGAGCTGTTCTGTCTTTTTCAGCCTTCCTCCAGGATTGTTGTGATGATAAAAATGAGATCCATAGGGATTTATTGGCATATGAGAGAGAAATGGGATCGAAATGTCACTGATAAATAAGATTTTCCCTCAATTCTTCTCTCTTTGCATTTCAGAGCCTAAAGAGCTAGAGCCAGAAATGACATCATATTACCCACAGGTAAGTGGTTCACCCCATAAAAAGCAGGGCCTTTTAATGTGTGACACCAAAGGCTCTAGAACAAACTTTCTGTGAGCTGAAAGTCCACTCATAGTTTCACAAAATGAAAACTCATTGTTCTCTCTTTCCGCCGTGCTTTGGGATGGGTGGACGTCATCCTTTTCTACTATATTTGTAATATCCAACATCTTAAGTATTATTATTTTTTAAAAAGGGGGCGTGTTTAAAACTCCCCAATATAGAGAAAAATCAATATAGAGAAAATAATCTCTAAATTGCTGTATGTCTACCCCTTAAACTATATTCCAGCCTACTCCTGGTGTTGTCCAGATTTCAATCTGAAAAGTCACAGCACAAAAGGAAAAGGGGAGGAGGAGGGCAAAGGAAAACAAAGAAACCCAAGCGCAGGGTCTAAATGAAATGAAATGAGGTTCCTCAGTGGGGTGGAATAGCTGCTGGAGCCCCACACAATAGATCAAATGTGTCCTCATTTAACAACTGGATGTTTCAACCCGATTCCGTCTTTGACTCTTTCTTGCAGTTTCCCTATAATTATTATTTTCTCAACACGGAGGAGCCTAAGACTCCTGGGATCTACAAACATGAGGACAAGCCAAAAGGTAGGTTTACCTCTCTCGGTTTAGAGAAATCCCCGCTGTTTTGTGCAATGTAAATGCCCAGACATATGTGTGTGTGGGGAAGGTAATCTAATGATCAAATATGCGAATGGGTTTGCTGCGATTCATCTGGCCCGCACCGCCCTCATCACTCCCGGAAGCGGAAATAAAACGGCCCGTATGGAGGAAGGGTTAATCCAGAAGAGCCTTAACCATACGGGCACATTTTACTTCTGTTTCCGGGAGCGACGAGGGCGGCATGGGCCAGATGGATCACAATAAACCCATTCATGTGGATTCACAGGGGGCTTGGGCTTCTGGGAATTGAAGTCCAAGAACATCTGGAGAGCCAAGGTTCGCCATCACGGTTCTAGACCCAGAACATTATTCATATCACGTCACTGCCATCATGTCATAATTCTAAGGGTGTGATTCTAAATCCACATAAAAGGTTGCATGATGATTTATCATGCTCCCGGCTTCAGTCGACTCACCCCCTTGATGTAACTGAGCTCTCTATTTGTTTTCTTGGGTTTCCAGTAGAAGATCCTACAATCATATCTCTGCATTATCTTCTCATCATAGCAGTCGGCGTGACATTGGGCCTCGTTCTAATTGCTCTACTCATTGTCTGGTAAGAAAAACAATTAATTGGGGGAAGAGCCAATAGTGTGTTTGAAGGGAGTGTCAAAAAGGATCATGATAACCCAACCTTTGTATCCTTTCACCCAATATGACCCCCGGTTTTTGGACTGTTGTCTTGTTTTTAAAGAACCTGGGAGGCAAAAAAAAAAACAGGATTAAGCCTCGAAACCCTAAAAGAGGGATTGTTAGAGCAGTACGGCAGTGGAACCAACTGCCTCAAGGAATGTTGAACGCTCCAGCACTGGAAGCATTCAAGAGAGAATTGGACAACCACCTGTCATATCTGCTTTAATTTGGATTCCTGCATTGAGCAGGGGGTTAGACTCGATGGCCTAAGAGGCCCCTTCCAACTCAGTTATCCTATGATTTGATTCTATCATCCTTGCCCTCTTTCTCCACTACCCCATGAACATCAGCTATAGCCTGGCTGTTATATTGCCAATTCCATCCTGATCTTGCTTATTTGTTTTCTCCCAGGTACAGGAAAAGATGGAGATTGTCCGCAGAAGGGAAGCCGCACACGGTACAAACCTATGCCCTCACCCCTTTATCACCTGGGTCCCCTTTGAGTACCTCACCACTCCTTTCCCCTCCCGCCTCGCCCATCAGCGAAAGCTCTGTCGACAGCCCTCGCATCCTGGACCACGGCCCGTACGACGTCACGAACGCGGACTATTTCCTGCTGCCGAAGTAGAAGGCAGGATTTGAATTGCTAAGCGCTGGAGCGTTCCTGGAACCGAAAATCCAGCATCGGCTTGATCCAGCCAAAGGCAAGGAAAGCGGTTGCACATGTAGTTTTCTCGTCCATCTGGATAACCACATCACGGTCAAAGCCACCTTTGATAGCCTCGGTGTCGAAGAATCTCAGAGCCACCCTTGTGCCAGTGAAACCTAAGGACAATCCTGGTGCAGTTGTCCAAGATTATTTTATCCACCCGAAAGATATCACATGAATGCTCACAAACATCTATGCGTCATGTAGAGGGGTGAAATCAAAGGTGGCGGTAGAAGACCATCAATGGATGGTGGTAGAGGACCACCAACAGATACTTGTCAACTCAGCAACAGGTAAAGTGTTGCACCCGTATTTCTGTGAATATAGTCGAGATGGAATGATTGAGCAAAATCCTGTCCGTTTGGAGAAAAGGGTCGGAGACACCCCCATGTGAAAATTTGACAGGGCATGCCTCGGTTTCCCTCCAGGAGGAGGTCAAACCAATCTCAGACCTTCTTGGGTGGCGTTGATCTCTCCTAAAGTGAGGGTAACAAGGGAGACGGCTGTCTGTCTACCGGAAAAGAATCCGTCCACCATCACTACAGCTGGGAACGAATATGGCTGTGGTTTGGCATACCTAGAACCATCGATGGTTCTGCTGTGGAAAAATTCAAAGGCTTGAGCACATGGGGTTTTTTTAATGTATTTTCTCAGCAACATGCGAATCTTCAGATGCGTTTTGCCCCTAAGGCAAAATCGTTCGGGGAGATAATTGCGAGACTAAAAGACAGCGGCCTCGGCGGATAATAACACGCCCGTGAGAGCGTGTTTGGATAAGCACAGGGCCCGCCTTGCTATGCTGGACGGCGAGAGATCAGAAATTACTGAGTTAAAGCAAAGTGCTTATTATCTGGGGTGGGCAAAAGATGTTTTGAACTTGGGCGTTCAAGAGTTGTTGCCAGAACGGTGGAACTGCCTCCGTGGAAAACTTTACAATCGTTGGACTCTTCTTTGCACAAAATAATATTACACCAACTCTTCTTTCTTTCTTTCTTTCTTTCTTAGGGTATAAGGAAAGGCTGGTATTTGGGGGGGGGGGGAGTCTACCTTTCAATCCAAGTTGCAGGTGAACGCATGGTAGCCATCTTTGTGTCCCGCGGCGAAATTCCACCATCGGTTGGCCTTTGCCCGAACTCAATACAATGTCTGATTAGGTTTTTATGGATTTAGCTTTTTGGGGACTAGGGGGTTCCCAACCTTT
Organism: Bradypodion ventrale; assembly: GCA_035047345.1. Classification (NCBI taxonomy): domain Eukaryota; kingdom Metazoa; phylum Chordata; class Lepidosauria; order Squamata; family Chamaeleonidae; genus Bradypodion; species Bradypodion ventrale. The sequence goes on from JAWDJE010000012.1 coordinate 21,809,695, forward strand.
TCAAGCCAGGGGCCGGGTCATGCTCTCTCAATCAGCTTTGAGGGCAGGCCAGCCATTTTGCCCAGCCTCCGCGATGGAGGCAGCCATTTTGCCCCAACAGCTTCAAAGGAGTGGCCATTTTGTTTTTTTGAATACCCTTGTGGGAACCCCTCCTTTAGACGGTGGCCGTGATTTGCCAAGGAAAGAGGCCCGTTTTGGATCACAGGTTGGATTTCTGCTGCCGTGGGAACTGTGTTTGCGAAAACCGCCGAACGCCATCCATCCAGGTAGAGAGATCTGATGCCATCGACTCGAGGAAGATCTTGATAGGACTAGGAAAGGATCCCACCTAAAATCCTTGGAGACCCCGACACATCGGGAAGCCACGTCCTGTGACTTGAAGCCCCATTCAAATGCTCTTGACGCATTTGGTTTTTGCCTTCTCTTTCCTCGCACAAAAAGGAACTAGAGAGTTGTGTGTGCATTTGTGGGTACTGTACATGTGTTTTCTGTGGCTGGCCGTTCACATCCCCACGAAAGTTGCAAATTCATGTCTGGTGGGTCCCTGGACACCTTCTGCGAGCTTTCTGTGGCTACAGCCCCACCTGGTATCACTTCTTCTTCTGTTTGTTGCAGGATGGGGCCCAAGTGGTTTCGTTGCGCTCTCATGGGAACGAAGTGTTGCAATCAGGGGCCCATTTTGTTTGTCTGTCCAAAACATCCTCGATTTCCCCATTTCCCTAAATCAGAATCTCCCTCGGAGGCAACTAAACTCAAAATCACGGTCATTTGGCTCGTACGATCGGCAACATTGTCAAAACCGTTGTGCCCTTCCTGGTCTCAGGACAGCCCTCAGTTGGGCAGGGGGAAGCCTCTGCCTCAGGCGGCAGGTTCTAGGGGACGGCAGCTACACTTCCTGCCATCTCCACTTTTGAGGCAAGTTCTTTGAGAGGTCTAAGCCAGGGATTCTTAACCTGTGGCTTGTGGCCCGGACATACCTGTCAAGTATCCCGTTTTGGCTGGGAAACTCCCGTATTTTACCCTCTTTCCCGCTGCCCTCCCGTATTAGTTAGACTGCAATGCCCTAATGCCGCCACTGGAGGTCAGCACAGGATAAGCATAGCTGTCAAGTCTCCCGTTTTGACTGGGAAATTTCTCTTATTTTCAAATCCAAAACTTGACAGATATGGGTCCGGATGCCGCCCACAGTGACATTTCATGTGGCCCCCGCCCCACTTCCTCCACCACACCCGGAAGTGCCATGTGGTGGTGGAGGAAGGGCAAAATAATGGTCCAGCACCCAAAGCTGTCTGAGGGAGCGTGACCCAGCCCCCGGCTTTAAAAGGTTGAGAACTCCTGGTTTTAGCCATTCCTTTTGGGGACTAAGTCCCATTACTCCGCTAAGCAAAGCTGGGGGTTATGGGGTTCCGGTTCAAAAGGGAACTTTGGACAATCCAAAAGGAGAAACACTCACACTTGCTTTACTTATGTAATGATGGGTTGCACACAACCAAATCTCTTAGGCCACCTGTGATGACCAAGGGATGTAGAGTTTGTGGAAATCTTAGCTGTTTGGCTCACAAATGGTATGTTGTCTGTTTGTGGATCAAGGGAGCACTGATTAAATCAGTTGAGCAATGCGCCATGGCAAACTCTCTGGGTCGATGGGTTGCCTGCGCGAGAAAAAAAACAAGCAGTAAGAGAGGAAGAAAACATTAAGCAATCTTGTAAATGGCGGTGGGGACTGGGAAGGAGGAGGGGCAGGATGATGGGGCAGGATGATGGCCACCGATACAGGCAGCTGCTTCCTTTGCTCAGTTCTTCTTTTTAGGCTCCATGGGTAGATAAACATGCTATGGAGGAAGTTCTTGTCTTCTCTAGAGGAGAGGAAGTGAAAAATTTCCCCTGGGGGAGGCGAGTTTTAAATTTTCTTTTCCCCCCCAGTGCTGAGCAGGGCTTAAAAGTCCACAGTTACATCCCATTTAGTTACATCTGCATTTAGTTACTTCCTGCTGACTTGTCCTCAAGGTGGAAACTTAGTACAGTTTATTTCCAAGAAAAATCAGACCTCGGATCTGCAAATTTCTGCAGATTTCGGATAGGAACACAGCCAGAGATATCGAGAAGCATTCAAACTTTGGGTTTCCCCTTTTAATAAAAACAAACCCATCTTAAGTTTCCGATATCGCTTCTGATTTTTTAAAACTCAGCAACCAAAATAAAGGTAAAAGTCGCCCTTGCTCAAAGGCCAGTCGTATCTGATTCCAGGGTTCAGTGATCATCTCCGTTCACAGCCAAAGAGCCAGCGTTGTCATTCTTCAGATGTTTCTGTGGTCATGGGTAGCCATGACTAGACGCTGGAACACGTGGAACGTGGCTACCTTTCCAACCTATTTACCGTATGTACTTTATTATAAGTCGGGTTTTTAAGCCCCCCAAATAAGGTTAAAAAATGGGACTCAACTTATACTCGGGTCAACATAAACACTCAAAAACATACATAGACAAATTTCTAAATTAATTAATTTTACTGTATTTTCATGAATTTTAATTATTGAAACTCACTAGCAGCTGCTGCATTTTCCACCCCTGACTTATACTCGGGTCAATCTATTTTCCTAGTTTTAGAGGTCCAAACTAGGTACCTCGACTTATATTCAGGACGACTTATACTCGAGTATATATGGTATCCACTTGCAATTTCTTGCTTTCAAACTACTAGGTTGGCAGGAGCTGGGACAGACAGGAACTTATTCCGTCGTGCAGGACTTGGGTCTCGAACTGCTGACCTTTCAGTCGTCAAGTTCAGTGCCTTAACCACTTGAGCCACCGCTGTCCCTTCAAATCCATACTAAAGTTCAGATATTGCTTCTGATTTTTTAAAAATTATTATCAGTTACCAAAAACCAGCATCAAAAGAATTTAAACATCCTTTGCATTCTTTATCTCTTCAACCCAATATTGTGGGTAGGTGACTTCCCCCCAGCACTCGGCTCTGAACTTTCGTTCCCTCCCCACACCTGACTTCTCTCGTGTGAGGCTGAAAGTGTGTGCAGTTGGTTCGATGCCCCTTTATCTGCCCGCAACCAAAATTTCCATCATATATATATAGGCTGATCACGGCTAGAGACAGTCCTGGATCTCAAAGAAAGTCCCTTGTTCTTTCAAACAAGTCTTAAATTGAATCAGAGAGTAAAAAATAAATAAAAACCAGAGGTCGGGGATGTCCCTTCGAAGGTGGATTGTGCCACCCAAAAATATCACAACCAGGTGGCTTTAGATATATTGGTTACAAGCTATGAAACCAGGCGTGCCCCATTTGTGGGTTATTACGAGGCATTAACAGGGATCCTGAACCTGTGGCTCATGGGCCGGATGCAGCCCATGGCACCATTTCATGTGGCCCACCACCACCTCCACCACACCAGGAAATGCCATGTGGTGGAGCAGGGCCATAGCCAGGATTCTACATGTGGGTGGGCAAATATTTTTTCAAAACCCCCTTTTTTTAATGCATTCCTATGGGAAACTGCGCTTTGCCAAAGTGCTAACTCAGGGTGGGCCAAGCCCCCCCTGGCTACGGCCCTGTGGTGCAGGAAGGGCAAAATGGCCATCCGTCCCCCTGAAGCTGTTTGAGAGAGCATGACCAAGCCCCCAGCTTAAAAAGGTTGAGAACTCTTGCATTAAGAGGACCTTATTTTTTTATTGTACTATTAAACATGTTTTCTAACTGCTTTTAGAAATTATGTCCCCTTATTTTTAAAAACTCCACTAAGCAGTGAGTTAACCCAAGAGGTTTTACTCCAGAACGTAAAAATAAAAATAAAAATCCTAATTATGAGAAAGATAAAAGTAGTCGTGTGATTTAGTGGCCGTAAAGCCGTGTTCTAGTCATTTTGGCTACCTGTTTCTATGTCGAGTCTACCTTACAGGGCAGGCGTCGGCGCAAAATTAGGAGGAACTGTAAAAAGAAGTCACGAGAGGAAACCTGGACTAGAAATGTAAAACGTGAACCCCTGCTGCCATTCCAGGATTTGGCATTCAGATAGACTGCCTCTAACTGGAGGCTCTGTTTCCACTGCTAGCAAGAATCCTGATGGATATTCCTGAGGCTCAAATATTATACTCCATACGACACATTTAGAATTGCTAGGCAGAGGCTGCACTCCCTTTTCGAGCCACAAGGTGTCAGCATTGTCTCAGTTTTGATGATCCAGAGAAAGGCTAGACCTAGAGGGGTTCGCAAACTACGGCCCGTGGGCCAAATCCAGCCCATGGCACCCTTTCATGTGGCCCACGCCGCCGCTGCCGCACCGGAAGCATAAACATTTACAGCTCTCAGAAATGCATTTACGACAGCCTTGACCATTTCGATGGGAAGGTAAACAGTGTTTCGTGCACTCCGGTGTTTAGTCATGCCTGCCACATGCCCACAGAAACATCTGGCTCTTTGGCTATTAAAGGTAAAGGTTCCCCTTGCTCGAAAGCCAGTCATATCCGACTCTAGGGTGCAGTGCTCATCTCTGTTTCTAAGCCGAAGAGCTAGCGCTGTCTGCTTCTGCAGACATTTCCGTGGTCATGTGGCAGGCATGACTAGACACACGCTATTAACAGAGATGAAAAAAGAGCAGTGGCCGAACGGAGGCAATCCATAGAACATGCTTAAAGCGAGAAAACCGTCCGAGGCTGGGAACTTTGAATATATCCATAAAATGTATCGAATAATGTAAAAGTACACCGGTATTTTCAAAACTTTTTCAGAAGTTTCTTTCATCAGACATTCCAGCTTGACTTTACTTTTAGTTTCTGTAACGAACAAATAATACATTTCTAAATGTTACATTCTTAATATATCTTAGTAAGTCCGGTTGATACAAGGTAATTTAGCATTGTATAATACAAGCAGTGACTGAACCCACCTAATAAGTAGCATTTGCTTAATTCTTCAAAATCTATGAATGTAACATTTAGAATTTATTATTTATTCTTTACAGAAACTAAAGTCAAGCTTTAATATCTGAGGAAGGAAACTTCCGAAAAAGTTTTGAAAACACCGGTGTACTTTTACACTATCCGATACATTTTATGGAGTGTTGAACCATTTAAAGTTCCCAGCCTCGAACGGTTTTCTCGCTTTAAGCTTGTTCTATGGATTAACAGAGATGAGCACTGAACCCTAGAGTCAGATACAACTGGCTTTTGAGCAAGACCTTTACCTTTAATGCATTCTTCTTTGATGTAACTAGATTGTTGGGGCTCCCCATGAGCCACCCGCCAGCATAGGAATCTATCTAGTCAGTGTGGGTCAACTTTGGTGGGAAGGTAACAGCGTTCCGTGCGGTTCGGTGTCTAGTCATGCCTGCCACATGACCATGGAAACGTCTGCAGCAGCAGACAGCGCTGGCTCTTCGGCTTTGAAACACAGATGAGCACTGCACCCTAGAGTCGGATACGACTGGCTTTTGAGCAAGGGAAACTTTTACCTTTACCTTTAGGTCAACATAACCAGGGGTAACTTCGCCTTCTTTACAACTAACTGGTTTAAGTTACTTTTATCCTTACAAGGCCTGGGTCACTCACGACTGCTAAATGTTTTGTACCTCAATCTGCACCAACTTCTTGTTCCTTTTTTTTAAAAAAAAGTTACTCAAATTATAACCGCTTTAATTAATCTCCTTTAATGAGAAAATAAAGGTTATTTTTGTAAAAGTTGTTCTCATAATCTCGGAAACGATTACTTTTGCAAAAGCCTCTTGGCTTTTTGTTTCCTTTTGAAAAGGAAGCCGAAACTATTCTGGGATGGCCATTATTCGAATGTTTTGCTCTTTCGTTCCCTTCCGTCCATTCTCTCAAAAAAACCCAGAATAATCGCCGTTGAGTGGCATCAGCGCCGAGGCTGAAAGACATCTAAGCCTCCAGACTGCGCAACCTTTGACAACAAAATGCGCTGCTTTCACATGGGGAAAGTTACTTTTTCTGGTCGAAAAACAGACTCTTCCACATCTTGAATGCGGCGCAAATTTGAAAAACTAAGTTTGCGATTCTTTTTCACAATGGCATAGTTTAAAAAAATTATTTTTTAGAAAATGAAGACCATTTTGATTTCGCTCCTAGCCACCGCTAGTTCATACATAGAATTTAGCACGGTGCAAATCAATGGCCTGCGAAGACACGGGGCAGGAGGAAAGGGGATTAAAGATAGATCTGGGGTCAGTCTACACCAGGGGTTCCCAACCTAAAGCCTGTGGGCCGGATCTGGCCTGCAGCACCATTTCATGTGGCCCTCCACACCTCCAAGGGCATTCGGAAAACAAAATGACTGCCCTTTTGAAGCTGTTGGGACAAAATGGCCACACACACCCATCGTGCAGGCAGGGCAAAATGGCCGTCCGGCCCTTGAAGCTGAATGAGAGAGCATGACCCGGCCCCCGGCTTGAAAAGGTTGGGAACCCCGGTCTACACCATAGTTTCCCAAACTTTGGCTTTCGAACTTCAATTTCCAGAAGCCTCAGTCAATTCCCCAAAGCACCGATCAGCCAATGTCCTGATAGACTTCCAGGAATTGACGTCCCCCTGTGGGGCCTGAGCCCCACGCTGGGAACCACTGCTCTACACAGTGTGAAGCGGAAACCATTTCCATACCTGTTTAGTCAAGATATGATCCAGTCCTGGACAGATACGGCTAAAACATTTTTCAAGGGGATTGGGGGGGTTAACTGATCCTCAGGCGACATTGTTCTATGGGTCTACGGTGGTTCCGTTCAACCTTCTTTATCTCTGAAAGGCGACTAAGGATGGAACTAGGATTTGGGAGAAATGCAGAAACAGGTATGGGGTGTTTGCGTGTCACCCCGATCCTTTTAGAGTCCCGGCGGGGTGTTGATACACAAAGGGGAAGGAGGCTCTCCGTTGGTGATCCCTGTGTTTCTCCCATGCGCCCAGTTCCCAAAAAGTTTAGTGGGTTTTTCCGGGAACCAGCACCGGGTATCGGAGGGTCATATGTTCGGCCCCTTTGAAGGGCAGCTTCTCGCCAGAGTAATAGTGGACCACTTTGGGGACGCTGTCGAAGAGGCCTCCGGTCTGGCCGAGGGTAAATTTGTGGTCCTTGGTCTGGGCCACGATGATGTGGACGCAACCCTGGCTGGTCCTGAGTGTGGAAACGAGAAAAGAGGAACAACAAAACCCATAATGCTGACAGCGTGAGAACGGAGACGTGGGCTTTTGCTCCTCTGCTCCGCCAACCCCATTCCTCTCTTGGGCTTCGGTAATTCCCCGCTCCCCATTTCCCCTCTTTGCTTTTAGAGCAGGGGTTCCCAACCTTTTCAAGCCAAGGGCCAGGTCACGCTCCCTCAGTCAGCTTCAAGGGCCGGATGGCCATTTTGCCCTGCCTGCACGATGGGGGTGGCCAATTTGTCCCAACAGTTTCAAAGGGGCAGCCATTTTGTTTCTCAAATGCCCTTGGAAGGGTGGGGGTGGGCCACATGAAATGGCACCAGGGACTAGATCTGGCCCGTGGGCCTTAGGTTGGGAACCCCCAGTTTTAGAGGCAATGACTCCAAATCCCATCTAGCTGTGGAGGAAGCTTTTTGGACTCGGGCAAAATGTTCAGGATGACAATTCCAGGGATTCGTTGCTGGCAAGGAGAGATCTATCATCATCATCACCATCACCATCACCACGGCTGGTTCTCTCTGGCGGTGAGAGGCGGGGGTGGGTGGGTGGGGGGCAGGATCCCGAGGGCGGGTGCGGTCCCTGGCTAGGCTTCCTTCCTCAGGATGCAGAGCCCAGGGTTTGAAACAATCAGGCCTCTCGGGAAGGGAAAGGCCGGTTGGCCACACAAAACAAAGCTCATAGACCCAGAGACGCTGAGCCGGAAAGAGAAGGAAGCCGAGGAAGGGAAGGATGATGGAAGGCGACCTCCTGGGCTTCCGATTCCCCCCTTCCCTGGCAAACACTAAGGCAGCCTTTTCCCCTCTCCTCTTCTGAAAGGTTTTGGACTACAAAGCCCATCAGGCCTCACCAGCGAGGGTTTAGGGGAAGAGAGTGTGAATCCCATGGCAACCTATTCGGGATGGCCCTCTCTCCCCATAACCACGCCGTCCCCTCCACAGATCTTCACTGGGATTTGTTTGTTTATATTTATCTGTTAAAAATACATGTACAAATATAGATATTAAATCTATCTATCCATTTGTGTATCCATTTTCATTCATCCATCCATCCACCTTTTCTTTTTTTCTCTTCCTTCGTTAATTTCATCCATCTCTCTTTTAATTCTATCCTTCCTTCCTTTGCATCCATCCATCCATCTTTAATTCTATCGATCCATCCTTCCTTTCTTCCATCCGTCCTTCTTTGATTCCATCCATCCATCCCTGTTCCCTGTACCAAGTATCCACTACAAATCCCATCCACCTAGGATCCCATCCTTCTTTAATTCTATTCCATCATTCTATCCTTCTTTCTTTAGTTCCTTCCTTCCTTCCATCCATTCTTCTTTAGTTCCATCCAACCCTTTACCTTACCAAGTATCCACTACAAATCCCATTCACCCAGGATCCCATCCTTTAATTCCCATCCATACATCTATCTTTCTTTCATTCCATCATTCCATCCCTGTTCCCTGTACCAAGTCTCCACTACAAATCCCATCCATCCAGGATCCCATCCTTCTTTAATTCCATCCATCCATCTATTTATTTTTCTAATTCCATCATTCCATCCATCCATTCTTCCTTCTTTAATTCCTTCCTTCCATCCATCCATTCTTCTTTAGTTCCATCCATCCCTTTCCCTGCATCAAGTATCCACTACAAATCCCATCCATCCAGGATCCCATCCTTCTTCAATTCCCATCCATCCATCCAGCTATCTATCTCTTTCTTTCTTTCAATTCCATCACTCCATCCATCCATCCCTGTTCTCTGCATCAAGTATCCACTACAAATCCCATCCACCCAGGGCTGATCTGGTCCTGAAGCCTTACATCCAACCCCTGGCGGTGAGCACCCATGCCAAAATTTGAGCTTAAGGGCCCAGCCTGAAAGCAGAGCTGGTCTGCCCCCCGCCTCCCCCATATCCCCACCCTCAGGAAACTCACTTGAGAGCGATGGAATATTTGCTGGTGCCGGTCTCACTGGTGCGCACGAGGAATCCTGCCTCCTTGCACGGCTGCAACCGGCTCTCAGCTTCGGCGCGCGTGATCGTGCCGTGAAACCAGCTGTGGCAAAAGGACAAATGTGAGAAAGTTGGGAAGAGAAAAACCCATTTCCCCCCCTTCACTGGTGAATTAGACCCATCATCTGAGCTAGGGGACAAGGTATCACTGGCCCCATCATCCTTGGCCCACCAGCCTTGTCACGGCTGATAGGATCTGTAATCCGAAGCACCCCAAAATTGGCAAAGATGGGACAAAGATTGGCAAAGATGCTTTTACAGGCAGTTAAACCAAATCCCATCTAGCTGTGGATCACAGTTCCCATAATCCTCTTCAGTTGGCCAGCAGGGTGAGGGCAGGACAAGAGAGAGAGATCAAAGCCCATCCACCCCATGTGGGTAGAGTGCATTTGACTATAGAGGAGGAGTTCTCAACCTTTTAAAGCCGAGGGCCGGGTCAGGCTCCCTCAGACACCTTTGGGGTCTGGATGGCCATTTTGCCCATCCTCCACCACATGGCACTTCCTGGTGTGGTGGAGGCGGGCCACATGAAATGGTGCCGTGGGCTGCATCCGGCCCACGGGCCGCAGGTTGAAAATCCCTGCTATAGAGGTTCGTCTCCGCAGAACGGCATCTATGACCCTTCTAGGCATTGGAGAAATAAATCTATAATCCCTCCTTTTTTCTACAAAAAAGAAAGAAGCTCCTTCTTATCACCGCCTTAGTTAAATCCCCACAGCAATTAATTCCACAATTAATTATGCAAACGGTCTGTCCTTGACCCGGCTGTCAATCAATCAATCCTTTCTTTCCAGTGGCTTCAATTCCCCTAACGAACCCATCCATCCCCTTTGCGTGCTTCTCAACCATCATCTGTCATCATCTCCCTCTCTAAGGCATCCTTCGCCCACCAGGACCCTCCATATTGACCAGTGGTTAGGATACCGGTCTCCCAGTTTGAGCGGTGTGAAACCCAGCGAATGACCTTGAGCCTGACATGAGATTTCCTGCTTTGGTCTACCTTGCAGGGCTGCTAGGAGGATTCTGTCAGATGAGAACCCCCTACGCCACCTTCAGGTGGAAGGAGGAACTGCAAGGTTAATATAAAGTCAATAAGCTAATGGGGAGATTCCTTACGGCTGTTTCTCCAGGGCAAGGGCAGGATCCACCCGTTCCCCGTCTGTCCCGGGCTCAGACTGGGGCTTCACCATCCTGGAGGGCCAGCTTCTCTGGCGGTGATGCTGCTGCCGTGGCGGGGCCGCCGTCTCCTCCTTGGGCGCCGCCAGAGGCCTCTCGGATCCGTCAAACTGCCCTGGAAGAAGACAAGACAAACCATCAAAATAAGCAGGAGTTACTAAAGCACCCATTTTGCACCAAGCCTTCAGAATACGTGAGCTTCACCTCTAGCCAGTTAGAAATTCAACCGGCGAAGCCGTCGCCGGTATGGCTACCTGAGAGCGCTTTGACGATTTGGTCCTTTTTCCACTCCCAGGGCTGTTCGTACTCGGCCGGTGGCCGGTCGTCGTTTTCGGGGAGCCGCGATTCGGGCTTTGGCCCCGTCTCTGCTGGTTCGTAGGGGGTGTCGTAGAGCTGCGGCGGTTTGGTGCTCTGGCGCTTCGTGGCGGGATCTCCTTTGTTCCCGGTCTCCGCCGGTTCGTCCAGGAGCAAGATAGCTTTCACCAGAGGGTCCTTCGACCCCCGCCTTCGGATCTCTGAGATGGAAAGAGAGGATGCATCTGTCAAGGTGTGTCGAGACCTTACCAGAATTTCTGCTACTGGTTCTGGTGAACTGGTGAGAGAACCTGCTGAATCCCAGCACTGGTCTACGCCATCGATTCCTTTTCAACCTAAGGTTTTCAAAGGGGGCGAGACAACTGTGGAAGGGGTTCTCCAACCTAAGGCCCACGGGCCGGATCCAGCCCAAGGCACCATTTCATGTGGCTTCCCATCCCTCCAAGGGCATTTGAGAAACAAATTGTGTCTCCCTTTGAAGCTCTTGGGACAAAACGGCTGCCCCCGTCGTGCAAAATGGCTTTCCGGCCCTCGACGCTGACCAAGAGAGGGTGACCCGCCCGGCCCGCGGCTTGAAAAGGTTGGGAACCTCAGCTCTAAAGAACCCACAGGTTTCGAGTTCAAGGGCTGAGAAGGACAGGATATTTTGGGAGATCTCTCATTCAGAGGGTCACCATAAGTCGGAGACAACTTGATGGCCCACGCTGACAACGAACTAGGAGAAAACTCTGGATTTTCATTAATGTATACGGCATATGGATGCTTTTTCAAAGTCCAGAAGTTCCTTAAATCAAGCCCTGTTTTGTGTTTGATTTTCCTTCACTTTTGTTAATCTTTTGACTCCGCGCACCCAGCTTTGCACAACTTCAGTTCAACCTCTCTCATACGTAATCCTCCTTTTTACGAAAAGTTGTACAATCAGAAAATCTAAACCCATTTTTTTGTTTATCTTTGGCCAAAACTGCATCCCCCCCCCACGACATCAGAGGCCGAAGGTTGTGCTGTGATACAGAGTAAAAGAAAAACCCAACTACAGTAGACCCTCACATTACGACATTGCTTGGTTCCCCAAGTAGCGTCGCTATAGGGGAAACGTCGTTGTGCAGTTTTCAATGGCAGCTGCGCCATCTAGCGGCAAAAAACTGTCATTATCCGCACAATGACGTTAAAAAAAGTCCTTAATCCGCACAGCGACGCTTTTCGTCGTTGTGCGGATAGTCACGTGGCGAGTGACGATGCGTTGTTAAGAAATGATGCTATTTGAATGCGTCGTTAATCGAGGGTCCACTGTACTGTATTCTTAGTCATGTTACTGGGAGCCCTGGGAGCACAGTGGTTAAACTGCTGTACCCAAAAGGCTGTGAGTTCAATCCTGACCAGGGATCAAGGTTGATTCAGCCCCTTCCATCCTTCCGACGGAAGGATCAAGACGGCAGTCCTGATGGAATTGGAATCGACCAAGGTCATTTTAATCTCGAGTTGATTTTAGTCTTGAGTTGATTTTACTGGGAAATCAGCCGTGGGTGGCTTAAACACTGTGTCCGCTCCTCTTGCCACTCCCGGAAAAAGATGCCACCACTCGTTTTGTGGACAAGCAACCCCAAACTTCAGCCTCGAAATCCTAAGGCAACACAGCCGCCCCAGATTTTGATCCGAACTTTCCCCTCCAAGCTCTCCCGTTCTGTCGTCCGTGAGGTTGGGATTTTGGTCTGACGGGGTCGCGCCCCCCCCAAAAAAAAGACACCTCCCCTGTTTTATTTTCCTGCTGCTAAGCAAACAAAACAAAAAAAAACCCCATACATCAAGCCAAGCTAGGCTTATCTTCTCCAGCAGAAAGTCCGGAAACCAAACTGACTTCCTGGCTGGCTTATTTCTTTTAATTTTCCCCAGTTCGATCCCTTTCCTCTCTCTAGTGCTTCTGTTCTCTCTTTTGCCGGCTCTAGAGGCCACGACTCTCTTCGGATTAAAACCCTGTGCGCACGTTTTATTACAGTATTTTTAATTTTTAAAATACGCACACTCTATATTAAAAAAAGGGTAACGATCCAGGTCGGCATAGCTCGAAACCCAGCCATATCCGACTCTAGGGTTTGGTACTCATCTCTGTTTACAGCCCAAGAGCCAGTGCAGGCATTTCCGTGGTCTTGTGGCAGGCAGGACTAGATGCCAAAGCATAGGGAACGCTGTTAGCTTTCCTGCCGAAGCAGGACCTGTTTATCTACTTGCAGTTTCTTGCTTTCGAACTGCTATTTCCGTGCACTTTGGTGTCTAGTCATGCCTGCCACATGACCATAGACACTGAATCCTAGAATCGGACATGACTGGTCTTTGAGAAAGGGAGAAGTTGACCTTTACTTTATATTTCCAAAATCCAATTATAAAGCTATTCTAGTGCACCGTTCCAATGTGAAAGACAATATTTTCTTAATTATTTCAAACACTTATGTGTGTTTTATAAGGAAGCAGCTTTTCCTCGAATTCGCCTCCAAGATCAACTTGAGAAAGAAATGATCAACAGAAGCAAAGGTTTTAAGACTGCCCCGTAAATCAAAGCCTGCCCCAAATCCTACCGATGAGCTACATCTGGGGGATTTTGGGGTTTGTAGTCCAGAATCTACCCCTGTTGATCACTCAAACCTGGCATGTCAGAAGCCTCCACTGCCATATCATGCCTCCTTCACCAACCGCTCTCACGCTCCAACGTTTTGATATTCCCAGCTTCGCAAACCTGCCTGCCGCCGCCCCCCTGGAAAATGCCGACTGAGGCTCACCGGTGATCATTTGCTGCGCATCGTACGGTTCCATGTAGCCATCGTTTTCCTCCGGCCTCTCCGCGTCCCGCTGACTCTTGGTCCGCTTAGCGTCATACGGGTCGGCGTAATCCTCCAGAATAATAACCTGGAACAGGAGCGAAAGGAAGCGAACGTCCAGCCATTCATTGGGAGAAGAGGAAGAGAATGGAAAGAAGAGAGGGAAGATTTATCCCAGCCGTCTTTGATGCAGTAACCCATACGCTGCAGTAACCCATACGCTGCAGTAACCCACACGCTGCCAACAGGCCAGATGCGGGAAAGGTAACAGCGTTCCGGCATCTAGTCGTGCCTGCCATATGGCCACAGACGCAGACAGCGCTGGCTCTTTGGTTGTAAACAGAGATGAACACTGACTCCCTAGAGTCAGACACGACTGGCTTTCGAGCAAGGAAGACCTTTACCTTTACCGGAAGAAATTGGACAGGGACTGAAGCAGAGATGCAAAAGGGAATCTATGTAGTGAATTTAGTTGAGAGAAGAGAATATTAGGAGTATAAAGAATGCAGTAGCACAAGTACAATTAAATAAATATCTCCATTTTAGTTTACAAGTCGTCTATGGCATATTTTACATTTCTAAGCCGGCCCTTCTCTTTAAACTTTCTTAGCTCAAAACTTTTCTGGAGAATTTCTCTCTCTCTCTCAATTCTTAGCCTTCTGTTTGATTATTCAGTGTATTAAGAGTCTTAACGCTTTGAGCAGCCAGTTTGAGCCCATTGATATACAATCAAGGGGTTTTCACAGACGGAATTAGCGTTGCTCCTATCTTTCTGCAACAGTCTGCAGGGATATTTATTTATTTTTGGCTATCTTCCTTTCTGCATTTTCTCCAGATGGGCTGGCAGGAGTCAGAAGACCAAGAGAGCGGATGAAAGACGCATGGGTCACAGAGTGGCGGGGAAGGTTAATTGGGCGGCAGAAGGCAAAACAGAGCAAAAAGTGGGCAAATTGGCAAGGTCTCCCAAGGTCGCTGGGTTAGAAGAGAAGGAGAATATGGCCTGCCCCATCCTAGACGTTGGCATTTTAGGGTGGTTTGGGGTCCTTACCGTCTCTTGCTTGGCTACTTTTTCCGGTTCAGTGGCTGGGGCCGGAGCTGTGCCGGTGTAATTTTTCCCGTTTTTTTCGTGGGCGTCCACTTTGATGAGCCGGTTGATGTAGATCCCAGTATTGGCGTTGATTTTGGAGACTCCCCGGCTCGGATCGTCCGTCCCATCCACCCGAGAGTTCTTGCGCATCTTCCCTGTGGCGGCTTGCAAAAGCCCTTGGAAGTTGTCCCGGGAAAGCCGTCCTCCTCCGTCTTTCCCCAGGGTCCGAGGGCCGCTCAGCTCGGTAGCCGAGTTCTTGCGGGCCTTCCCGGGCAAGGAAGCCATGCCCGCTTCCAGAGGGGCCAGGCTCTTTCGAGAAGGGCCGCTTGACTTGCCGAGACTCCCCGGCTTGGCACGTTCAGAGGTTGTTTTCAGGTTGGCAGGGAACTCCTTAAACCACTTGGCCGCCATGAGGGCAGGAGTGACACTCTATGTGAACGGAGAGGCCAAGCGGCTGCCAGCGCCCAGACAGAAGTTGAAAGACTGTGGATAACAGTTATAGGGGCTTCCCTGCCGCTGGCCGAGCTCACCTTTCGGGGCTGAGACTCAGGCCGCCAACAGGCCAACCCTACTCCGGGCTGGCCAGATTGGGACTGGGAAACCGGTGGAAAACAGAAAGGGCGAGCCCAGGGCTGAAAAGATGAGAAAGGCATTCCCTGAACCAGAAGAGGTGCAAAGCCAGCTAGGATTGGGGCCACCCTGGACACCAATCCACTCAACCCCTCCCTGGCTTCCTCTCCACCCTTCCTTCTCTTCCAGGAACCGGTCCCCACCTCTGTCTGAAGAATAAAAGAAACCAGAAGGCAGCAGCCCTTACGGTCAGCAAATATATATCAAATACTGTATGGGTGAAAACCATTCAAGGGATGGGAGAGCATTATAGGATGGGGTGGCAGCAGGAGGAAGGGCCCTGGGTGGGGTCTGGGACCCTCATCCTTTGGGAATGGCTTTGAATGAGTTGGGGAGGGACTCTTGATCAATGGGGGGAGGGGGTGACATATAGAGGGGTGGCTTTTAAGTCAGCGTTTTTGACCCCTGGCGGAGGCAGCGGAGTGGGTGTGTGTGTGTGTTTCAACCAATTCAGGTCCCCCCTCCTCAAATTTCACAACCTAAAGGTTACCTTTCCAAAGAGACCCCCACGGGTACTTTTCAAAGGAAAAACAGCGCACGTCCAAATTATAAGAAAGTTTGGAAAGGTGTGTGTGTGGGGGGTGGGGGCTTGATCAATTCCCTGGAGAAGGGGGCGGTAAGCAAAATAGAGCTCGGGTTGGAGGTGGGTGGGGAGCAAACTTTTGGGCTTGGAGAGACCAAATGTTAGGGGTTTGGAGAGATCAAAGTTTGGGTTTGGACTAGAGACCCAAAGTAGTTTCAAAGCTCAGGGGTTGATATTTTGGGGATGGAGGGGGAGAGGGAGAAAGGAAGAGACAGCTGAAGCCAAACCCCCCATCCTGTTTCTAGTTTACCCGATTCTGTGATAACGGGGGAGGCAGGGGACGACGTGCGCGATCCTTCGCCTCCGTGTTCCCTGCGCCGGCCACGGAGCGCTTTCTTTGCGCATTGCTAGCTGGCTGGAGAGGGGACGGAAAGCTGACCCCCACCCTCCGCCCATGTCCGGAGACCAAGGGGCGGCCCCAGCCCTGGCAAGGCAAAGCTGGGGGTGGGGGGATGCGCAAAATCCGCCGGGTGCGCAAATGAAGGCGTGCGCGCAAAAGCGCACGGCTCCAAAAGCGCATCAGGAGCGCCCTTGGCTTTCCAGGATGGGAAATCTTTAGGTATTGCAGAGAATTATACAAGACCACCCCCTCAACCCACAAAAAAAAACCCCAACCCTGGGGAAATGTATTCTTAAATCTAAATATTCCCTCCACACCCAGCCTTCCTTCTTGTTCTTCCCTTCTTTCCGACTCCGATGCGCAAAAGGGAGACAAATGTGCCTTTCCAAGGCTATTTAAGCCAATGAGATTTTGGATTCTGCTGAACAATAAATAAATAAGTAAGTAAGTAAATAAATATCTCCTTTTTAAAATTTTCTTAATTATTTAAATTAAATTTATTTACAAATGTAAAAAAAATTTGGAGGTCATGTTCAAGATTGTTTTAACCGATTACCTTTAGGGTTGGGTAACGATGCATCCTTTTTTAATGAATAAAAGGAATTTTTAAATTATTGTTTTTTAAATTGGAAAGGAAAGCAAGTTCACATTCTCGATTAATCAGACACATCTCTTAACAGACCGGTCAATCGAGGAATTTATTTATTTCACACCCTGCCACAACTGGAGCAAGCACCACTCTGGGCAGCTTGCAACTATGAGCTAGCCCGTGGTGGCAAACCTTGGCACTCCAGATGTTCTTGGACTTCAATTCCCAGAAGTAAATCATGCCCATACAGAGGGTTAACCTGGAAGTCTTAACTGTACGGGCGCGTTTTACTTCCGCAAGTGGCAAGGGGAGCGCGGGCCGGATGAATCAGTAAACCCGTTTGTGTGGATTCGCAGGGTGCTTGGGCTTCTGGGAATTGAAGTCCAAGCACATCTGGAGTGCCAAGGGTTGCATTAAGGAACTAGACAACCTACAAATCAATATGAAAACAATCCAAACAAAATATAATACTATAGATGATTGACACGATCCATGAAAGCTAACATCAAAATACAGTACAGCAGCTAGTCTTTAAGGTGTCACAATGCTTTATTGTTTTTTTAAAACTCTGATACATTAAATAAGTTTTCAAAAACTTAGAAGTCAGTTTTAAGGTTATTGCAATATACTGTAGATTGTCTTTAGATGAGGTGGTTGAGAAACCCTATTTTTCGAGGTTTTAATTATTTAGTAAAGGTTTCACTTGTTTCAAAGGCTGGCCATTTTGCCCTGCCCGTATGATGGTGGTTGCCATTCTCAAATGCCCTTGGTGGGGCAGGGGCCACATGAAATGGCACTGTGGGCCAGATCTGGCCCACAGGGCTTAGGTTGGGAACCTAAGTGTTAAATACACAGCCCCACACTTTTTATCTGGTTTTAGATCTTTATAAGCAGCTTTGGCAGAGCCCAGGAATAACCAAAACTCGCCATGCAAAATAATACACAAAAATGCAAAGCAACTGTGAAATTCACAGGGGAGAATATTGCAAAAGAGCAACAGGTAGGTTATTGAAAAGGACCCAAAAATGCATTTATTTTTACATTATGGTATGCTACACGGCGCCAACACACTTAAGACCCTGAGCCAAATGCAACCAGTGGGATCCACATTTCATTTTTAAAATATTTATTTTAATAAATAAAATTTAAAAATACATTTTACAGTTCTGGTTCTATAACAAGGAAAATAATGCACCAAATGATGCAGGGAAATTGAACTGGGAAGCACGGATAGTTTCTTTTGCCATAGGTTGGGCTGGGCCCATAATATTGATTCCATAGCAATGAAAGGTCAGTGGGTGAATGAGGGTTTCTTCCCATCATCATAAAAGCCAGCTATGAAATGGATGGGGGGCATGGGAAAGTACTGGGGGGAGAACCTACGTGTGACACACAGGGGATGGTACACTGGCCAATCGGATGCCATGGCTGGAAACAATTTCTCAGTAATGGGCATGGCATCACGGGTGCGCTTCAGCCACGTGTGGGTAGGATCTGAGACCAGCATCTTGAAAGGCAATGGAGGCTAGGCATGGTTGGGGGGGTGTTAGGAGTGAGGATCTAATCCAGCCTTGGGTTGAGTGCCTCCAAGCATGCGTGTGGACCTCTGACTGCTGCCAAGTGCCAGTGTGGGGACAAATTGGGCCTTGGGGCAATTTCCTTGGCATGCTCAGTTAAAGAGAAAGTGAAGTTTCTGATCAGAAGGGGTCACAGAGTGATCATTGGGAGAGAACAAAGTTTGTGTAGGTGCATATGCGCTTCCACCAGTTTTTGTAGTTGCGCATCTTACCAAAGAGCAGATGGAGCCTGTGTTTCAGGAGCGGTTCCAGGAGTGGCCGAAAGTCCAAGGCAGAAAAGTTGGGTGCCTTTGCAGGATACAGTACTGTACATTTGGATTGTAACTTCTATAACGCTTGCGATGTGTTCCAAGGATTATGGGAGGTGTAGTCCAGGATACTTGGAGATGACCCATTTTGCTTTGTGAGTAATCCATTGTGATTTTGCCACCACCCTATCCCTTTCTTCCCTCACCCCCTCTGCCATGTTTCTTCATTTCTTTTCTCCTTTTAGGAATCAACTTGCAGAAAAAGCAGGCCAACAATTTATTAAATTGGGTGATACAACTCTCAGCCAACATGAAGCAGTCACTGCCATGTGTTGGGGAGATACCTTTGAATCTGAAGCGAGGGGTTCACATGTTTCTTGTGATAAAATGGATAAGGTTAAAAGAAATGTTTAAGTAGCACAATATGTGATCATGGTAGGAATAAAGGGATATTTTTGTCCTAAACAAAGCTGTCTGTAAAGGTAACATAACATCCATGTGTCTAAAAGGATAACAGAACATGTATTTTTTTTTGTTTGCATGAAAATGCTACCATTTTTTCCCCTTGTTATACACCCCAAAAAGTATAGCCATGCTTATTTAAATGTGGGAAGCTGCTGTATGCCAAGTCACTGCAAGTCACTGCAAATAAAACTCTCCTACTCATTAGTGATATGGATAGTTGATGCAAAGGCCCAGGCATGGTTGATTTAGGATTTTGATGCATGAAACTGCCTTTTTGAGTTAGATCAGGCTGTGTTCCAGCTAGTGTGTTGTTGTAACAGCTTCCCAAGAGCTTAAGTGGAAACCTTTGTGTTCGTACCTTAAGTGTGAAGAGGTAAGAAATAGCAATCACGCTTTTATACTACCCCAGAGTGCTTAGTGCACATATAGTGGAAACCTTTGTGTTTGTACCTGATGTATGAAGAGGTAAGAAACAGCAATCACATTCATATTCTACACCAGAGTGCTTAGTACGCATATAGTGGAAACCTTTGTGTTTGTACCTGATGTATGAAGAGGTAAGAAATAGCAAACATATAGTGGAAACCTTTGTGTTTGTACCTGATGTATGAAGAGGTAAGAAACAGCAATCACATTTATATTCTACACCAGAGTGCTTAGTACGCATATAGTGGAAACCTTTGTGTTTGTACCTGATGTATGAAGAGGTAAATAGCAATCATATTTATATTCTACCCCAGAGTGCTTAGTGCACATATAGTGGAAACCTTTGTGTTTGTACCTGATGTATGAAGAGGTAAGAAATAGCAAACATATAGTGGAAACCTTTCTGTTTGTACCTGATGAAGAGGTAAGAAACAGCAATCACATTTATATTCTACCCCAGAGTGCTTAGTGCACATATAGTGGAAACCTGCGTGTTTGTACCTGATGTATGAAGAGGTAAGAAATAGCAAACATATAGTGGAAACCTTTCTGTTTGTACCTGATGAAGAGGTAAGAAACAGCAATCACATTTATATTTTACACCAGAGTGCTTAGTGCACATATAGTGGAAACCTTTGTGTTTGTACCTGATGTATGAAGAGGTAAGAAATAGCAATCACATTTATATACTACCCCAGAGTGCTTAGTACGCATATAGTGGAAACCTTTGTGTTTGTACCTGATGTATGAAGAGGTAAATAGCAATCACATTTATATTCTACCCCAGAGTGCTTAGTGCACATATAGTGGAAACCTTTGTGTTTGTACCTGATGTATGAAGAGGTAAGAAATAGCAAACATATAGTGGAAACCTTTCTGTTTGTACCTGATGAAGAGGTAAGAAACAGCAATCACATTTATATTTTACACCAGAGTGCTTACTGCACATATAGTGGAAACCTGCGTGTTTGTACCTGATGTATGAAGAGCTAAGAAATAGCAATCACATTTATATTCTACCCCAGAGTGCTTAGTGCACATATAGTGGAAACCTTTGTGTTTGTACCTGATGTATGAAGAGGTAAGAAATAGCAATCACATTTATATTCTACCCCAGAGTGCTTAGTGCACATATAGTGGAAACCTTTGTTTGTACCTGATGAAGAGGTAAGAAATAGCAATCATATAGTGGAAACCTTTGTGTTTGTACATGATGTATGAAGAGGTAAGAAATAGCAATCACATTTATATACTACCCCAGAGTGCTTAGTGCACATATAGTGGAAACCTTTGTGTTTGTACCTGATGTATGAAGAGGTAAGAAATAGCAATCATATAGTGGAAACCTTTGTGTTTGTACCTGATGTATGAAGAGGTAAGAAATAGCAATCACATTTATATACTACCCCAGAGTGCTTAGTGCACATATAGTGGAAACCTTTGTGTTTGTACCTGATGTATGAAGAGGTAAGAAATAGCAATCATATAGTGGAAACCTTTGTGTTTGTACCTGATGTATGAAGAGGTAAGAAATAGCAATCATATAGTGGAAACCTTTGTGTTTGTACCTGATGTATGAAGAGGTAAGAAATAGCAATCATATAGTGGAAACCTTTGTGTTTGTACCTGATGTATGAAGAGGTAAGAAATAGCAATCATATAGTGGAAACCTTTGTGTTTGTACATGATGTATGAAGAGGTAAGAAATAGCAATCATATAGTGGAAACCTTTGTGTTTGTACCTGATGTATGAAGAGGTAAGAAATAGCAATCACATTTATATACTACCCCAGAGTGCTTAGTGCACATATAGTGGAAACCTTTGTGTTTGTACCTGATATATGAAGAGGTAAGAAATAGCAATCATATAGTGGAAACCTTTGTGTTTGTACCTGATGTATGAAGAGGTAAGAAATAGCAATCACATTTATATTCTACACCAGAGTGCTTAGTGCACATATAGTGGAAACTTTTGTGTTTGTACCTGAAGTGTGAAGAGGTAAGAAATAGCAATCACACTTATATACTGCCCCAGAGTGCTTAGTGCACATATAGTGGAAACCTTTGTGTTTGTACCTGATATATGAAGAGGTAAGAAATAGCAATCATATAGTGGAAACCTTTGTGTTTGTACCTGATGAAGATGTAAGAAATAGCAATCACATTTATATTCTACCCCAGAGTGCTTAGTGCACATATAGTGGAAACTTTTGTGTTTGTACCTGAAATGTGAAGAGGTAAGAAATAGCAATCACACTTATATACTGCCCCAGAGTGCTTAGTGCACATATGATGGACTCAACATGCAAAAATTCACGTTTCTAATAAGTTAGAACACTTCCTGAAAAAGGAGTAATCCGTATAGCACACATTATTCCTCATAATTCCAAATTCCTTTACCCCTTTCTTATTTCCCCCACAGATCTTTATGGGATGCCTTGATGGATTGACTGTTTAGTACTGAGAAAGGCACGTTTAGAGTCTCAGGACTGTCGTGGAGGAGAGGGACCCTTTTGTGGCTTAGCTATGCTTAATGGGTAAGGACTAATTCTTTCCATGTTGAGTTTGGTTCTTTCTTTGTCCAGACCCCTCTACCAGACTATTAACTTGACACTATTAAATAAGAAGCACTGTAATAAATATAAGCCTGGGATCCATCAAGTGCTTTCTCTTACCAATTAGAACTGGCCTTGTGGCCTATTAGGCCTTGTGACCTATTTGATTTTCTGCACGAGGTTGGGCTAGATGACCTCAAAAGTTACCGATATGGATTCATGTCAGTGTAAACAGGCATCAAAGCATTGAGAATTAACTGTGTGCCCATTTGTGCAAGCAAGCGAGTAAACAAAGGTAGATCATTTACCGCCAAATCTGATCCCAGGATTTCCTATGGCCAGATAAGTCATTGTATATAAAAGCCAGTAACAAAACTTGGGTTTAAACACTGGCCTCTGGATGACAGATCACTTATGAAACTCTATTATAATTCCATTTTGTCTTACATCTTAAATTTTACTGTCATAAAACTAAATCTCAATAAACTATCAGTATTGTAGAAAGCTAGGTGTTACTCTGATAATTAAGTAAGATGAGAGAAAAATCAACCACTTATATATCTAATAGTATGGTTTTACCAGAGCAAATCTTTAAGGGAGTACAGTATTCCTATTCTGTTAATATAATATACTGTACAGCATTATATAGATCAGATGACAGCAGTGTTATTTGAGCCCTTAGGGCAGTGGTTAAACTACTGTACTGCAGCCAAGACTCAGCTCACAAAGTGAGTTTGATCCTGAAGACCAAGGTTGACTGAGCCTTCCAAGGTTGATAAAATGAGGAACTTTAAGGGAGTACAGTATTCCTATTGTTAATATAATATACTGTACAGCATTATATAGATCAGATGACAGCAGTGTTATTTGAGCTCTTAGGGCAGTGGTTAAACTACTGTACTGCAGCCAAGACTCAGCTTACAAAGTGAGTTTGATCCTGAAGACCAAGGTTGACTGAGCCTTCCAAGGTTGATAAAATGAGGAACTTTAAGGGAGTACAGTATTCCTATTCTGTTAATATAATATACTGTACAGCATTATATAGATCAGATGACGTGTTATTTGAGCCCTCAGGGCACAGTGGTTAAACTACTGTACTGCAGCAAAGACTCAGCTCACAAAGTGAGTTTGATCCTGAAGACCAAGGTTGACTGAGCCTTCCAAGGTTGATAATGATATGAGGACCTAGCATGTTGGGGACAAAATGCTAAATTACCTTGTAGATTCACCCTGAGGGAACTGTTTGGGGCAGTATATAAGTGTTAATTGCTATATGGTTATCCTTTATTTAATCCCAACCCAATTTGCTCCCTGGAATGTCAGAAAGGAGCATGGCCAGAGGTTCTCCCGGATTTGGGAACTTTTCTGATAAGATAAAATAGTGAAAATAGCACACCATTATAGCATTGACAACACCCATAGGTTTTTCCCCCCACTCTGGGAGTCTTACTTCAGCTTCTCTTGAAGTCTTCTTTCTGGTCAAGTCGCTGACAAACAGGATACAGGCCAAAGGACGCCATTGGTTGCCAGAGAACTTCTCCTAACAAGGCTGATTTTCACTGGCTATTTTTAGTCTTCTGGCTCATGGCAGTCTTGGTTGTCCTCCTTGATTCTGCCCTTCGGTGATTTCAGCTCATCTTCAGTGATTTCAGCTCATCTTCAGTGATTTCAGCTCATCTTCAGCGATTTCAGCGCATCTTCAGTGATTTCAGCTCATCTTCAGTGATTTCAGCTCATCTTCAGCGATTTCAGCCCATCTTCAGTGATTTCAGCTCATCTTCAGTGGTCAGCTCATCTTCAGTGATTTCAGCTCATCTTCAGTGATTTCAGCTCATCTTCTGCCACTGTCCATGTATCTCTTCTCCAAGACTGCCATGCCAAGACCACCCTGATTCTGAGCCAGCCAGCCAGCAAATGACCCCCTGGAGTTTAGCCAGCCCCTTTTATACCTTTTGAGTCAGGACTCCCTGACCAATGAGCTACAGTTCCACCGGATTGGCCAGTAAATGTGAGCCAATCAGAGCCAGCAGAATGTGCATCGATGGCCTATCAGAAGCTGCCCTTTTGAATCCTTCAAAGTTAGCTGACAGGTGTAACTGTGGGCCAAAAGCGCTGCTTTGGTAACCAGGGCAGTTAGCAGCCTGCCAAGAGTAGGCCTCAGGCATAAAAGTAACTAGTTTTAATTTACAAGTGAAATTTTCACCTCACCCACATAATATTCATAATCCTAATGATATTGTATTGTCGGAGCATGCTTATTCCATGTTCTTACATGAGATTTTGAGCATATTTTACCTCAGGAACTTGACATTCTCCACATAGTTTATCACTGTGGCTGCTCCAGACACAATAAATTGTAGATTTAGGTGTTGTACAAAGCCAAGGATGGGAAATATGTGTCTCGCTAAATCTTGTGCAGTTTTTTTGGTCCAACATCCTTCATTTAATTTTGGCTGAGGCTGATAAGAATTGGAGTAGAAGAAGACCTGGAGGTTCTTATAGTTTCTATTTTGGCATTAAATTACCATTTCCTGATTTGTTAACCCATTGTATAGGAAGAGGCATAGTGGTGGGTGACTAGGTTCACATTAAAGTTGAATAAGTCTGATATAAAGCGAATGATAACTATAACCCCCTGTATTTATTTATTTATTTAAATTTGTATAGCCGTCCCAATCGACATGCGACTCCTGCGGCGTGCATAAAATCCCCAACATTAAACAACAAAAAACCCTCATAAAATTCCTAAAAACACAAAAAAAAAAGAACATCTAGTTTAAAAACTAAAAACCTGAGTGATCCTGCTCTAAATGAGCAGTAGTTTATATGCCAAAGGAACGCACGTTCTCCTGAGGAAACATTGAATTCTACAACCTCTCACACAAACCACTTTGCACTGCGCAACTTTAAAAGTCTTCCTTTTTGGTGGCTGTTGAGGGAGTAAAGAGCTAAATGGGAATTTTATTATTTATTTATAAGTATAATATATATACCGCCCCTTTGGCAGTGTCCTTGATAGTTACATAAATGAAATAATAGACAAACAGCAAAAGAAATGATCTCACCCCTAATAAAATACAATTCCCGGAATAAAATATCAGTGTACAAAAAGGCAAGACAGCAGAAATTAAACCTTCAGCCGCAATAAAAATCAATGAGGGAGCAAGGTAGCAAAGAAAGCCTTTTAAAATAAATCGGCTGTGGACAATTTAAACACTATGGAGAATCCATGGCAACTTTCAGAGATAGGAGCATATTAGTTTCTCCAATAAGGTACAATATTGAACATAGCCCCAGTGAAGCATTGACAACAGATATTTAACTCCCCCATTAGTAGACTTATCAATAGTGGCTCCTTAAAAAATTAAACAAATGGATTGTGATGGACATTTCATACATTAAAAGGATACCCAAAGTTTCCTTTCATAAAGTCATTACTTTTTTTGGGATAGAAATTTGATGGTTTTCCTATGCTAATGAAAGCTCTCAGGGAGTTAAGATCTGTGTTTTTCTTTATAGCCCTGTGGAATTACAGTTTTTGCACACGGAGTACACGGAACGCTGTTTACTTTCCCACCGAAGTGGTCCCTATTTATCTACTTGCAATTTCTTACTTTCCAACTGCTAGGTGGCAGGAGCTGGGACAAAGGACAGGAGCTCACTCTGTCATGCAGTACCCAGGAGTCGAACTTCGACCTTCCAGTCAGCAAGTTCAGTGTCTTAACTACTTGAGCCATCGCAGATTGGGGTGATGTAAATTAATTCTGTAAATCAGTAGGGTCATAGAGTAGACCCTACAGCACGCAACTCAATGCTGGTTATCAGGTGGCAGTTAACTAACCTGACAACCCTGAGGACTAATGGTCTTGGGTGGGGAAGTCCACAGAGAAGGGTGAGGGTTCACAAGTGGATTAAATGATCCCACTTGAATCTCTCTTAATGGAGAGTTCCTGGCCTGGGGCTGAGGAGGACTTTGCATGCGAAAATGGCTCACGAACAGAAATTGACTCGTGGAACTGGATCCGTGGTACTATGGGTGTCACGCTGCGATGCGGAAGGCCGATGAAAGGCCACGGCATTATATTCACAGGACAGTCTTCATGGCTGATATCCATGAGGATTGCCAAGATTCGGATACGGCACAAGAAGAAAAAGAAATTAAATCTGCACTGAATATAAGTTCTAACCAGTGGCTATGCTCTTGGAGATTTTCTATAGATTAGACGTGTGCCCTAGGAAAGGTCACCATAGATCAGAATTGGACCCGATGGCATGCAATTGTTGTATTTATTAAACAGTGCTGGCTCTTGGGCTATAAACAGAGGTGAGCACTGAACCCTAGAGTTGGATAGGACTGGCTTTCGAGCAAGGGTGATTTTACCTTTACTAGTTACGACAGAGTGAGGTATGAAAGGTTGAGAAACACTGGCCTAGACAGATGTTAACTGATGTTGCTACAGACAGATGTGAACTGATGTTGCTCTGAGTGATGCGTGGACTAGAAGAGCGGGGTACAAATAAACTATTATTATTATTATTATTATTATTATTATTATTATTATTATTATTATTATTATTATTATTATTATTATTATTATTATTATTATCCTGCTATGGTAAGAGTAGATGCTACCACCAGCAACTCAATGCCAATCAATGCCAATCAATCTGCTTCTGCAGATGTTTCCGTGTTCATGTGGCAGGCATGGCAAGACTAGGGTGCACGGAAAGCTCTTTACCTTTCCCACTGAAGTGGCCCCTATTTTATCTACTTGCAAATTCTTCCTTTTGAACTGCTAGTTGGCAGAAGCTGGGACAAAGACAGGAGCTCATTCTATCCTGCAGTACTCGGGCATGGAACTGCTCACTTCCCGCCTTCCAGTCAGCTTCTTAGCCACTTGAGCCACTGCAGTCCCAATCATTCGGTGGCGGTTAACTAACTTGACCTTGAGGACTAACGGCCTTGGGTGGCAAAGTCCACAGGGAAGGGTGAGGGTCCCCAAGTATATGAAATCCCACTTGATGGAGGGCAGCAGCTTCACCCATCTTGGCCTGGGGATGATGATGATGAGGACTTTGAGCCAAAAGGGCTCAGGACCAGAAATTGGCTTGTGGCACTGGATCAGTGGTACAAAAGGGTGTCATGCTGCGATGCAGAAGGCAGATGAAAGGCCATGGCATTATAACTGTCCCCAACCATGACAATCGCCTGGGGGATAGCCAGGGAGATGATAGGAGAGAGACTAATAGGGGATGATGGTGGGAAAGAGTGTACAATATGGGGGTTGACAGAAATTTCCTGAAACTTGACAGGTATGTGAGCCACACCACCAGGGATCGGAGCGAGGGAAATCTTGCCCATGCCCAAGTTGCCCTCCATCACTTTCAGCTTGCCCTGGGATTTGACACATAGTCTGGGCTGAATGCAGAAACCCACGTGGAGCGCCTAGGGAGGGCAGTCCGGGTTTCTTGATTGGCGGATTAATTGGTGGGTGGGTCCTTTTTCTTTACGTCTACACTGCAGCTACGCCCTCCCCCAAGGCCACGCCTCCAGGGAGGCAGGGAACGCGATTGGACAGTCGGGGGGTGCTATTTGCATAAAAGGGAGGAAGGGCCGCAGCGAGCGCATGCGCGGTAATTGGCAGCTTTTAGACATACAGTACTGTACAGAGTAGTGCGTTCCAAGTTCCAACAGGTGAGTTTGCGCAAAAGGAACGAGTCATGCGCACTACTTTTTTTTTTTGGTGGGCATTAATTTTCACTTTTTTTTTTGCACTGAAAATGGTGCAAAAACATGTTCGTCTTTCGGATTCCACAGGTCTTTTTGTGGGGTTTTGTGTTTTTTTTGCTTAAAAAGTCTGTTTTTCCCCCCTATTTTGCTCCTTAAGGGCATTGTGCTAATGAGCCTTCTTAATTACTTTTGGGTTTTTGATCTCTTTCTTTAAATTCCACTCTCTCTATATATTTTTTAATGCTTCCACCCCTTTTCCCCCGAATTTTTAAAATTAATTTTAATAACTTTAATTAATTTTAATAAGCAACACAAAAAACAAAACAATACATAATACAAGATATTATCTGAGCTATCCAGTGGCTAAGACGCTGACTGGGAGGCGGAAGGTCAGCAGTTCTATTCCCGAGTACTGCAGGGACAGAAATGAGCTCCCGTCATTGTCCCAGCTCCTGCCAACCTAGCAGTTTGAAAGCAAGAAATTGCAAGGAGATAATTGGGGACCACTTTGGTGGGAAGGGAACAGCGTTCTGTGCGCTCCGGTGTCTAGTCATGCCTGCCACATGACCACGGAAACGTCTGCAGAAGCAGAAAACGCTGGGTCTTCGTCTTTGAGACAGATGAGCACTGAACCCTAGAGTCGGATACGACTGGCTTTCGAGCAAGGGAAACCTTTACCTATAATGGGTATGATTCTTATTTTAACTTTTATTATCTATCTTAAGGCCTATTATTTCTAAACAATTTCTTCAATCACATATAAAACTATATTATTCATTTACTTAATTATTATTTCTTAAACTCTCATATTAAATCAGAATAAACATTTTCACCCAAGTGTTAACCTTTTTTTTAATGCTTTTAGGTTGCCGTTGTCTCTGGATCTCTTGAGGATGTGAGTATTTGGAGCAGAGGGCAGGAGACATGGGGGAAAATAAGGGAAATATTAATTCAGAGGACGGGAAAATTTCCTTTTTGAGAGACTACACTACACCTTCTCAAGTACAATACTGTACTCCATTCCTTCAGTATGATCCCTTTGATATTTTCCGATCTTTAACTGTTACACGTACAACGGAGCTCAATTCCCAGCGGCAACTTTGATTTACTGCAAGAAAAGAAATCTTTAACATACCAGAGGTACAGGAGGGTTCACAAATAACATTAAACCCAGGTTTGCTCTGGGAAGGAGTCCAAACAGAGTTCAGCTCGATCTTCTCAGTTGCTAACCAATCCAGCTCCAAAACTTTGCAGGATCAAAAGAAAAAAAGAATTTTATTTTAAACCTATCTGAGAGTAAATAAAACAACAACAACAACAAAAAAGAGACAAAAATGTTGTGGCACCTTAAAGACTAACTCTTGTAATTTGACTGTGAGCTTTTGTGGACCAAGTCCACTTCATTAGACATAAGTGAGGCTTCATGGTAGCTCTGGAGACACGGTGGGTGGAAGCATTATATTATTAATTATTTATTATTATTATTATTATTATTATTATTATTATTATTATTATTATTATTATTATTATTATAGTTGCACTTATACCCCACCTCTCTAGGGAGAATGAATCCCTACATTAAAGATGAGGTGTTATTCCCATCTGCAGAGGCGAAGCAAGCGGGAAACCTTTGAGTGCACTAAAAAAAAAGCCACTTACAGTATTTTTGATATTATTTCATTCCTACCTCTCTCTCTTTTAAAATTATTATTGTGCTTTGCTTTTTAAACTCCAGCCCTCCGGAAAAAGGACATAAATTCAGGCCGAGGCGAAAGGGGGCAATTTTAAGTTAAAATAAAATGTGATATATTTTCTTAGCATCCCAAGGCTACGGCTTCTGCTGGTCAAATCAGATTTTTGGGTGTATTAATTCATTTGAGGGTGGTGGGGTTCCCTCTTAAACATGTTCCCTTTCTATGCCTAGCTAGTGTTTCTTCAAGCGCATTAATTCATGGGATTTACTCTTGCTGGGATAAGCAATTCCATTTAACTTCGCAATGTAATGTAGCTTGCACCATTTCAACCACAACAGATTCTCTCGCTCCCTTCTCTAACCACGGTTTGATACCTTGCTTGGACTGGATCGGTGAAGTGGCTAAGACGCTGGCTGGGAGGCGGGAGGCCAGCAGTTCTATTCCCGAGTACTGCAGGACGGAATGAGCTCCCGTCTTTGTCCCAGCTCCTGCCAACCTAGCAGTTCGAAAGCAAGACATTGCAAGTAGATAAATAGGGACCACTTTGGTGGGCAGGTTGCAGCGCTCCGTGCGCTCCGGTGTCTAGTCATGCCTGCCACATGACCACGGAAACATCTGCAGAAGCAGACCGCACTGGCTTTGGCTTTGAAACAGAGATGAGCACTGAACCCTAGAGTCGGATACAACTGGCTTTCAAGCAAGGGAAACCTTTACCTTTACTTAATTCGGTTTACAGGTCAAACTGTAGCAAATTGGAAAGCCACGCCGAAGCTCACAAGAAGCTTGAGAAGCCAAAGGCACTCAGGCAACCTGGTAGGTATCCTGCCGCTTTATTTCTGAGAGTTGTGAATGAGAAATATTGACAGGCATCCACCCACATACACACACCCCCCCCCATTGGTAACATGTGGGTAGAGGCGGAAGGTCAGCAGTTCGATTCCCGAGTACTGCAGGATGGTTTGAGCACCTGTCTCTGTCCCGCCTCCTGCCAACCTAGCAGTTCGAAAGCAAGACATTGCAAGGAGATAAATAGGGACCACTTGGGTGGGAAGGTTGCAGCGCTCCATGCACTCCGCTGTCTAGTCCTGCCTGCCACATGACCACGGAAACATCTGCAGAAGCAGACAGCACTGGCTCTTCGGCTTAGAAACAGATGAGCAATGAACCCTAGAGTCGGATACGACTGGCTTTCGAGCAAGGGAAACTTTTACCTTTACTAGGTAGCTTTTGGGAACCTGAAGAATAGGGGGCTTTCCACTCAACTTACCTGGGTCTCTTTGAGGGCAGGTATTGAGGTTGCATTAGCCAGCTTGCTCTGCTTTTTGATGATGATGATGATGATGATTAGCCTCTTTCTCTCACACACAAACCTATTGGTAACATTTAGGTAGCTTTAGGCTCAAACTGGATTGGGAACCTGAAGAATAGGTTTCCCACTCAACTTACTGGGGTCTCTTTGATGCACATATATAAGTATTGATGCTGTATTAGACAGTGGTTAGACCCACCTTGCTCTGCTTTTCAATGATGATGCTTGTCTATCATCATCCATAATCATCATCCGTTCCAAAATATTTGGTTGCTTTGTTTAAAAAGAAATTGCCCAAGACCACTCGTTTGGTTTTGGACATTCAAAAGCCGGCACAAACCTTCGAATATTGCTTAATTTTCCAATTTCCAGTGTCTGTCTTGTTTGCTTCGTTCCTTCCAGGCTCGGGACCGACCGGGAGAGTGGAAATATTTGTTGGAAATCTTCCGTTGGAGATTAAGGAGGTGATATTTGGTGGGCGGAGGGATCTTATTCTTTATCCGAGGGACTGTGGTGGCTCAAGTGGTTAAGACACTGAACTTGAAGACTGGCAAGTCGGCAGTTCGAGATCCGGGTCCTGCATGGCCGTTTGAGCCCCTGTCTCTGTCCCAGCTCCTGCCAACCTAGCAGTTCGAAAGCAAGAAACTGCAAGTAGATAAATAGGGACCACTTCGGGGAGAGGATTTTATGTTTTGACTGAAACCGTTTTAGCTCTAATAACTTAGCGCGAGCATTTTAGGTAGTCCATTTACGTACATTATTTATTGACTATTTTAAATACTTGTTGAGATCTTTTGGGACCGCAATGGCTCAAATGGTAAAAAGTATAACCCATTTTTAAAATAGTTCTGAAAACATTTTCATAATTTAAAATCATAGGTTTTTTTAAAAACCATTTTTATAGTTAAAAACTATAGTTTTATAGTTAAACGCTATAGTTAAGAGTTCCCAAACTTTCTTACCTCCTTCTGATTTTCCACAATTGATTTCTAATTTTTAGGGGGGGGGGGGCACATGAAAAGGAACATTGGGCCGGATCCGGCCCATGGTCCTTAGGTTGGGAACCTCTGCTATAATATAATGTATTGCAGAAATTGGTATATAATAGAATAAAACATGCAAGTTGCTGAGTGTGTCTTTTCTGAGCTTTTTCCTCTGGTTTTCCTCTGGTAGGTTGCCATCGCGGTCTTGTTCAAGGATTTTGGAGTCAAATCTGTCAATAAATGCGCATTTCGTGGTTCTTGGTAAGCATTGCTGAGTTTCTGCCCAGCGCATTTCTTCTCGCCTTTGTGTGTAAAAAAAGGGAAATATCTGGTTTTCCTTCCCTTCAAGGCTGGCTGTGATGGCCTCGGGCGGCATATATGGTGCGGCAGCGTGGTGAAACTGCCTGCATGATGGGGGCAGCCATTTTGTACCAACAGCTTCAAAGGACCAGCCATTTTATTTCTCGAATGCCCTTAGAGTGGCGGAGGGGCAGGCTGAAATGGTGTCGTGGGCCAGATCCGGCCCCACACGTCTTAGGTTGGGAACCCCTGCTTTAGTGCCATAGATAATCTTGGTCTTTATTCCGTTTCTCAGTTTCTGCTTCGTGGAATTGACCTCTCCAGAGTTGGCCCAGTCGGCTATTCAGCGGCTGAACGGAAGCCTCTTGAATGGCCGGCGCATAAAGGTAGCCATCAAGGACAACCGGCAAGTCCAGAAGGCCTTCCCCCCAATGAACACAATGATGCCGGTAAAGATGGCCCTTTCCCCCTTGTTCAAAATTCCTCATCTATCCCATTTTTTCCTTCCCGTTCTTTACCCCCATGAGAAGAACCACAGGGGATACGTTCCGAGACGTACTGCAAATATCTGAACCCGTGGATAACAGCAAACCTTATATTTTAAATTGCACACTGCCGTCTAGTGGCCAACTCTGGTAATGCACCATAGAAATACATACTGTATTCAGGAATTTTTTTTTAATTGAATATTTTTGACTCTCGGATAACAAACTATGGATACTGACTCCGATCTCCTTCTCTCTTGTGTAACCCCACAAGGTTGTGGGATAAGAGAGAGGGCAGATCTATCATTATGAATTATATCTTAATCCTCCTCCGTAAGCCATTAATGCAAGGGTTCTCAACCTTTTCAAGCCGAGGGCCGTGTCATGCTTCCTCAGACAGCTTCGGGGGCTGGATGGCCATTTTGCCTTGCCTGCTGCACATGTCACTTCCAGGTGTGATGGAGGCTGGGGGGCACATGAAATAGCCGTGGGCCGCAGGCCGTAGGTTGAGAACCCCTGCATTAACGGATATGCACAGTGCATCTCCCTCCTCCTTTCCATCGCCACACCAACCCAGCGAGGTAGGCCCTGTGTTGTCTTGCTTCCAGGATGCTGAAGGCAAAACTTTTTGTGTTTGCTTTTTAGGATTTGGAACTAATTTCTTTCGACGGACTGAAAGGCGGTAGGTTGCTCTTTATGCCCCCTATTCTTTGTTGCGTTTTATTTCATTTCTGTCAGTGCATTAGCCCATTGATCGAAGTAGTTTAATAGTTTATTCCCCGTATCCGACTCTAGGGTTCAGTGCTCATTTCTGTTTATAGCCAAAAAGCCAGCGCTGTCTGCATTTTGCCGATGTTTCCGTGGACATGTGGCAGGCATGACTGGACACGAGTCCACAGAAAGCTGTTTACCTTTCCTGCTGAAGGGTTACCTATTTATCTACAGTACTTGCAATGTCTTGGTTTCAAACTGCTAGGTTGGCAGGAACAGGGACAGACGACGGGAGCTCACTCAAGTCTCAAACTGCTGACCTTCCAGTCATCAAGTTCAGCGTCTTAACCACTTGAGCCACCACAGTCGCTATAGTCCACAATAAATCTCAATTTTCTTCACCAGATCCTATTCCATACGGAGATGCTCCGCAATTTTCCTCTTTAAAGCAGGAGGCCATTTATGCTGTTCCCATGGAAATGAGGTAAGCAAGAAAGGGGGGGGGAGAGAAATTATTTCTCTATTCAACCACTATTCCTAGTTGAGGAACTGTGAATCATGTATTAATTCATTAATCTGCACCAGTAAATTATTTAAAGACAGCTTGCATGCACCCCCTACACACACACATCCACAGGAGATATGTTCAGAGATCTACTATGAATATCTGAACCCGTGGATAACAGCGAACCTTATATTTTACTGTGCATATAGTGGCCTCTAGTGGTTAGCTCTGGTAATGCACCCTAGTAATACATATGTAATACATATGAATCACTATGAATAAATAACAGTTAATTAAAAAAAACCAGTTGCTCGAAAAGCAAGTGTAATTTGATTTTGACAGACTCTGTGTTCATGATCTGCCGCCTCTGCGGATTGACTAAACCAGGGGTGGCCAAACATTTCGGGCCAAGGTCCGGTCACGTGGTTCGGTGAACCGGTTACCTGGTTCCTCCCACCGGAAGCGGAAGCAAAACTTGCCTTGCAATCTGTTTTGCAACAGGACGAGATAGATTTTAGGCTGCCATTTTCTCTGCTCAAAACCACGGGTGCCCAAACTACAGCCCATGGGCCAGATCTGGCCTCGATGCCAATTCATCCTGCCCACGTCGCCCTCATCGCTCCCGGAAGCAGAAGTAAAACGCGCCATGTTTTACAGGGCAGTGTGGGCCAGATAAATTGGCATCGATGGCCAGATCTGGCCCATGGACCATAGTTTGGGCACCCCTGGACTAAACCAGTGTTTTCCACTGTGGGGCCAATGCCCCACTGGGGGACTTCAGTTCTCAGCGTCAGTACATTGGCTGATCAGCACTTTGTAGAATTGACGTCTGGGATTCGAAGTCCGAAAAACAAAGGTTGGGGAAACGCCGGTCACTAAATGGAGATTTCAGTCCCAAAATTTCTCCCTTGCAGGAGTTTGTTTCTGCTCCAGATGTCCAAGGATTGCTTCAAGGATGTCGCGTGGCTGTTCTCGGCCACCAAACTCCGTGGAAAAGCAGGCCTTCTAGTGATGGACACGATTCCCCAGGCGCCGTATTTCTGGGCCATCCACATGACTGAGGTTAGCGCGAGACGTGAACTGGGAATCCCTTGCTAGCTAAGCTTTTTAGGGCTCCTTTAACTCGGGAGTTCTCAACCTTTTTAAGCCGGAGGCCGGGTCATGCTCCCTCAGACAGCTTTGGGGGCCAGATGGGCATTTTGCCCTTCCTCCACCGCATGGTACTTCCAGGTGTGGTGGAGGCGCTGTGGGGTCACATGAAATGGTGTTGTGGATTGCAGGTTGAGAATACCCACTTTAACCCCTTGGGGGTGGGCATTTACTCGCTCTCCAGATGTTTTGGACTACATTTCCCATCACCCCCTTGCCATTGAGGCCGTTCTGGCTTGAGCACCTGGAATTTGCGCTCCTTAACGCGGTTCCCCCGGCCAGGCTTGAAACACAATATATCTTTCTCACTTTTTGTCTTGCAAAATAAAATTATGTACGACCCGTTCTGTCCACTGAACGTTGGTTCACAGAACCACGTGTTACAGCGCAGCTGTTTAATGAACGCCAGTGCGTTCTGTAGCTTTTTTCAGCGCACCAGCTTGTAGTGGGGAGGAAAGGAAAAGGTCGCCCATGCTTGAAAGCCAGTTGTGTCTGTTTACAAGGCCGTTTACCCTTCCCACCGATGTGGTACCTATTTGTCTACTTGCAATTTGTTGCTTTCAAACTGTTAAGTTGGCAGGAGCTGGGACAGACGACGGGCGCTTACTCCATCATGCGGCACTTGGGTCTCGAAATGCTGACCTGCTGACCTTCCAATCTCTAAGTTCAGTGTCTTAACCACTAAGCCACCGCAGTTCCTGAGTAGGGAGTAAATAAGTAGTAGTTAGCCTTCCATGCCGACCCATAGTGCTTAATGCGCTCTCTGGGCCGTTTGCAAGTTAATTAGCATTAACTAGCATCAATCAGGATTGAACTCGCAACATTCTGGCTGCAGTACAGCAGTTTAACCTCTGCACCACCAGGACTCTTTTCAATGTCGGAAAGTCGCCCTACTGAACTGTCGCGGACAATTTTGGCGTGAAAAACGGGAGTGGAAAGGAAATGCCTTTTGAAGCGGCACGTGGGGCGCTTGAGGACTAGGGGCTTGACTCTCGCACGGTTCTGTCGCCAAATGTAGGAGTGCAGCCAGAACATGCTGAAGCTCTTCACGGCCCTGGCGGAGGCAAAGTCAAAGCTACCTTTCCTGGCCAAAGAGGACGTCCAGCCGGGGATGCGGTGTCTAGCCGAGTGCTGCATAGGAGCCGAAGGGAACGACTCGAACAGGTTAGAGCCGGAGTGGCCATTTTGTCCCAACAGCTTCAAAGGGTGGCCATCTTGTTTCTTGAATGCCACTGGAGGGATGGTAGAGGACACATGAAATAGTACTATGGGTGTCACGCTGCGATGCGGAAGGCAGATGAAAGGCCACGGCATTATATTATCAGGACAGTCTTCATGGCTGATCGCCACGAAGACTGCCTAGATTCGGGTCCGGCAGAAGAAATACGGTTATGGGCCCCACGCTAGGGGGAAATGGCCCCGTTACATTCAGATTCGATTATGATTTTCCTGGAAACTGCCAGCTGTCCAGAAAGATAAACCAGGGGTGAAAATTAAAAGTTATTTTCTGCTTCTCCCCCGCCGTTCCCTTAAGGTGCTGGGTTTTGGCCAAGGGAAAGGATCTCGGCCTCGTGTTTTTCGTGGATTATGGCCGGTCTGCCATGGTTCCTCTGGATTCCCTGCAGAAACT
This sequence comes from Bradypodion ventrale, assembly GCA_035047345.1. Classification (NCBI taxonomy): domain Eukaryota; kingdom Metazoa; phylum Chordata; class Lepidosauria; order Squamata; family Chamaeleonidae; genus Bradypodion; species Bradypodion ventrale. Next base: position 21,846,149 of record JAWDJE010000012.1, read on the forward strand.
GGAGGGGGATGAATTCTGGACCATAAACCCCTTAGGCCAGCCGTTTGTGCTTCAGGAAGGTAAGCGGACCAGGCGGGGGGTGGCGGCTCAGTTATTAAGAAGCTCGCCTTGTTAGGTGGAAGGCCGGCCAGGTCAGCAGTTCAAGACCCGGGTACTGCATGACAGAATGAGCGCCTGTCTCCTGCCCCAAGCTAGCAGTTCGAAAGCTAGAAATTGCAGGTAGATAAATAGGGACCCCTTTGGTGGGGAAAAGATCTTGGGGACACGGAAGGAGCCTCATTCGGGGGTCCCGAGCGGAATTTCTCCAGCAAAAAAAAAAAAAATCCTTTCAACCCAGAATAATTTTTGACACAAAATTATTGTCATAGTGAGACCAGGTGAGTTATTGCTAGCCGTGAAAGATGAATATGAGCTAAAGCAGGATTTGCAGGCTTTATATCCCTCTGTGGTGGTGTAGTGGTTACGATGCTGAACTTGATGACTGGAAGGTCGGCAGGTCAGCAGTTCGAGACCAGAATACCGCCCGACGGAGTGAGCTTCAGCTCCTGCCAACCTAGCAGTTTGAAAGCAAGACATTGCAAGTAGATAAATAGGTACCACTTTGGTGGGAAGATTTGGTGGGAAAACAGCATTCCATGCACTCTGGTGTCTAGCCATGCCCGCTGTTATGTCTACGGAAATGCCTGCAGATGCAGACAATGCTGGCTCGTGGCTGTAAAGATGAGCACTGAATCCTAGAGTCGGATACAACTGGCTTTCGAGCAAGGCATCATGGCACTGCACAATCTCCAGGTTGCAATAAATAAATAAATCTTAATTTAAATTGGAGGGGGCTTTCCAGGTTTTTTTGGGGGTGGGTGGGTGGGATAACAGCTCCAGTAATACCATAACCTGAGTTCGACTGGCTCGAAAACAAGAATCTTGAGTTGCCAACATTGGAAAAACTCTGTAATCCTGGCTAAAGATCGATCGAGGCGAATAATTTTTAAAATCACCTCTTGTCTGCCAGGGGTTTTCCCTCGTGATGTCATGATGAGGCAGATTTTGGAAGGGGACGTGGTTGGCCCATCGGACACGGAGGTAAGGAGAAATGTTCCCCTGGGGGCTATCGTCCGTCTTCCCCAGCTTAAAAAAATCGATTGATTGATCGATCTGGACATTTATTGATATATATTTCTTGATGCTCTCTTTTAGCCGCATATTTTGACGTTTGCTCTCAAACCCCAGTAAAGGAAGGTGCCAGAGAAGACTTCAAGCAAATTATCCAACAGTTTAAGAGGCATTAAATAAAATGGTGGTTTTGGGGGGTGGGTGGGATGAAGTTTGTGGGTACTTTGCTAGAATTCATCGATTTTCCTTCCTCCTTATAGGAAAAGAAAAACACAATGAATTTGCCGTTTGCTTCTGTAAGGAAATGCTGTCCCTTCAGATGCTCGGCTACGATTCCCATGCCATCTGGGGACGACGGGAGTTGTTGGCTCGAAATGGGCTCGTTGCCTGTTGCGATTTATGCCCATTTCTGCTATAAATTGTGTTTTGGTTGGAAGAAAGCGTATTAAAAAGATTTGGCTGGAGAGGAGAGTCCAATTTGAGGGGGTTGGCCTTTGCCAAATCCAGCAAGCGAAGGGCCTTTAAAAAGGTGGACTACATCTCCCATCACCTGTGATCACTGAGCGGTGACTGATGGGAGCTGGAGTCCAGCTACACTTGGCGGTGTCCCTCCTGACACAGGCAAAAAAACAGTGTGTGTTCTTAAGAGAGCTCGTGCTTGTATATCTGGAAAGCGGGTGGAGGGATTGTTCTGAAAATTTAATTTTGGATTTTTTTTTTGTGGAGAAAAACCTGTTAACTCTATACTTTGTTCCTGAAAATTTGGATTATTAAAAAAATAAATCTATTCCAGAAGCTGGGTGTCCTGCTCTTTAAAAACATTCAAGGGGATGAAGTCGTCCTTGCTCAAAAGCCAGCCGCATCGGACTCTAGGGTTCAGTGCTTGCCTGTTTACAGCCAAAGAGCCAGCGCTGTCTGCATTAGGCATGCCTAGACATAGGAACGCTGTTTACCTTCCCATCAAAGTGGTACCTATTTATTCACTTGCAATTTCTTGCTTCTGAACTGCTAGGTAGGCAGGAGCTAGAACAGAGACGGGAGCTCACTCGGTTGTGCTGTCTGAAGGAGCATGACCTGGCCCCTGATTTAAAAAGGTTGAGAACTCCTGCCCTAAGGGAATGAAACTCAATGTTATATTGGATGCCACAGATAAGCCATTTGATCTTCGTCTCCCGTCGCCTGCTGCTAAAAATCCCCTTTGATCTGTTGAGAGCTGAATCTCCTCCATTTCGAGCGGAATTGGTTCCAACGTCTTTCTGAGCGGAGGTCCCTCGTCCAAGCTCAGACCTCCCTTCCTGGCAGTCGGGAAGATCTCTGGACCGCCCTTTTAAATCCGGAGATCCGTTCCTACGTCCAGTGGCGGAGAGTCCCAAAGGACTCTGGTCAACAGATGGTCAATGATTAAGAACTGAATTCTACCATCCCGTTGGTTCTTCCGCCTACCGGCGATGCCGAAAGAGCGCCAAACGGACACACGGTGAAGGATTTAAAAGGAGGAAAAGGCTCCAGTTGGGTTATGCGGGGTGGGGTAAGCTGCCATGGATCCCCTCTTTCCCCCCTCTCCAAAACAGACGAGTTAAGACCAGCCACCCCTTCAAATTAACACATGTAATTGTTCTCAAAAGATACATTCCCCCCCCTTTACACATCCATCATACATGGTAACCAAAAAGAAAAAAAAATTTAAAGGGGGAGGGGAAAAGTGTACATGAAAATAAGAAAATAAATTAAATCCGTAGCAGAGGGAAGAGGCGGAGAATGCTCTAAGACTGGCGAAGCCGGAGGCTTCCAGCGGTACGAGAGAATCGAGTTTCAGTCAAGGGTTTTGGGTAGGTGAGGTTGGTGTTTCTTTTTAATAAGACCGGCGGCTGGCGGCCTCGCCAACACACGGGGGGTCCGTCTGAAAGCCCAGGGTCCCGGGGTGGTGGGGCTCGCCACGGTTTGTTATAAATCCTGTCAAAGTCTGGCAAGAGCGGCTCGAGGCGAGTCACGCAAACAGTCCCCGTCCCGGAGGGGAAAGAGGCGGCACCCGTCAGCGGTCCGCGTGCAGCGTTCGGCAGGGAGTCCCCAGCTCGGGGGCGGGCCTGCGGGGGTCGTTCGCCATGCTAGCCATCTTCCTTGGGAGGTGTGTACCAGCCTAAGAACAAGAAGATTGGGTGTTTGTTGTTTTCCAGTCTGGCCAGGTAATCCTGCTCTGGTAATAAAGACCATACTGCCAGCGACTCAATGCCGAGTGTCAGGCGGTAGTTAACTAACCTGACCACCCTGAGGATTAACGGCCTTGGGTGCCGAAGTCCACAGGGAAGGGTGATCACCTATATTTGGATTGAACAATTGGCCCCTCTGCTCAGCACCCCAATGGGGTACTTCCTCCCCCGCACCCAGCACAGAGCTCACCCTGCCCCTATGTGTTCGGGCACTTGGTCTCTAAAAGGTTCGCCATCACCATCATAGGGCTTGCAAATATCTCTGGGTCAGTGTTCTACTCGTGAGGATGGCAACTGATCCCTCATATATGTTGGATCGGGGACTCTGATCTAACCCAGGAAAGAGGAGGGGGAGGGGGTTTGAAGGAAGAAGTGTAAAAGCTCATTTTCAAGCCTACAGTGGGCTGGGTTGCTGATTTTGCACCTTGTGGAAATGACCCCAGTAAGCACGGATCAGGGCTGCACTGCAGGGCAGGATAAAGGGTATGGACAGAGGGGCTTGACGCCTTTTCGAGGTTGCTAAAAGGGACCGACCCCCCCTCCCCACCCCGTGGCCAGAAACTAGGCTCTGAAATCTCATACAGGCTTCCACCAGTCCCGCCTTAATCCTTCCAAGTGGGTAGTCCTCACCGTTTTTCTCGTGGATCTGCACCAGAGATTTGTACGACTGCTGTGCTCTCGTCAGGCTGTACTGGTTCTGTCGGGTCAAGGGAGGAACGACATGTCATTTTTTAAAACAGTCCACAGTACAAAGAACAACGTCAGCGGGGAAACTCAAACTATAATCGGGGGAACTCGACCGTCTACGTTGCCCAGAATTTGGCTCGTTGACTGGTCTGTTGATTGCGGCCAGAGACATGCACCGACGAGGACTTAAGTTTGGCCAAGAGAGAAAGCTAAGAAAGTGGCTTCATTTTGACAGTCCAGGGTTTGATCTGGACTCGAAAGAAGAACGCGGAGAGATACCCCTCTCTGCCCGCAAATCCCAAGAGATTTAAACCAGAGTGAAACAGAGAAAGAGGCCTTTGCTAGGCTTTAAAGGCCCTAAAGCGGCCCAATCCTGATAACATTGATTTTGGGCAGTATTTCCCAACCTTTAGTTCTTGGACTTCAATTCCCAGAAGCCTAAGTCAATTTCCCCAAAGCACTGATCAGCCAATATAGTGACGTAGGCTTCTAGGAATTGAACTTCCCCCTGTGGGAACCACTGATCCGAGGTTTCTCACAAGGGATCCGACCTGACCCGTGAACTTACTTTGTTCGCGCCAAACTGGACCCTGGCTTTGCCTTTCACCAGCGTGGCGCTGATCTGCATGATCACGGACTCCACCGAGTAAGCGCTGCTCCAGCCCTGGAAAGACGGGAAGTGAAGGGGAGAGAAACACACACAAACACACCAACCGTGAGAAGTGGGTCGGCCCGAGCCGGCCAAAGCAGGACCAGCTAAAAACCATGGATTCCTACACTGGATCAAACAACCTCCATTCAGTTCCTCCGTTGCCTTTCAACCAGATCCAGGACAAACTCTGCTTGGAGTGCTCTTTAATGTTTTTATACATCTTCTGCCGTATCTGACTCCGAATCTAGGCAATCCTCATGGCGATCAACCATGAAGCCTGTCCTGAGAATATAATGCCGTAGCCTTTCACCTGCCTTCCGCATCGCAGCGTGACACCCATAGTACCACTAATCCAGTACCATGACTCCCTTTCTGGTCCTGAGCCCTATTGGCACGCAAAGTCGTCCTCCTCAGCCCCAGGCCAGGAGTGACGAAGCTGCTGCCCTCCATCAAGAGGGATTCAAGTGGGATTTAATCCATTTGTGGACCATCACTCTTTCCTATTAATCCTCAAGTATGTCAGGTTAGCTAACCGCCGCCTGACACTCGCCATTGAGTCGCTGGCAGTAGGATCTGCTGTTCCCCAACCTTTGGTTCTTGGACTTCAATTCCCAGAAGCCTAAGTCAATTACCCAAAGCACTGATCAGCCAATGTACTGACTTCTGGATATTGAAGTCCCCCTGTGGGGCCTGGGTCCCATGTTGGGAACCACTGGCCTACTATGTCACCATAGCAGAATAACCTGGTCCTCCAGGCCGCTTACCTGTTTCGTGAGAAGTTCCATACAGATGGCTCCCCCGCCCAGCACGTACCTTTGAACAACAGAGAAGACAAAAATAAAATAAAATGTGAAAATCCTTATTTGTTAACTGGAAAGTTGGAGAGGGTACAAAAGGAATAGCCCGTCCCTTTCTCTATTTACTCCTCCATCTGGCCTGTTAAAAGCCGTGCAATGCAGACAGAAAAATAACCTGAGTAGGAATTAAGAAAAAGCGAAGCACACTTCTATCCTGCCCTCCATAGCTCTGGGCGGTTCACAAGTTAATTAGCATTTTGCCCCCAAGATGCTGGGAACTCATTTTACCAACCTTGGAAGGATGGAAGGCTTTGAGCCAAACTTGAGCCCTGGCTAGGATCGAACTCACAACTTTTGGGAAATTAAATTGACTAGGAATTAAATTGACTAGGTCAGGGGTTCCCAACCCAAGGCCCATGGCACTATTTCATGTGGCCCCCACCCCTCCAAGGGCATTCAAGAAACAAATTGGCCACCCTCTTTGAAGCTGTTGGGACAAAATGGCCACCCCCATCATCCGGCCTCTGGCTTGCTTGAAAAAGATGGGGACCCCTGAACTAGGTGAATAGAAAGGGAGCATATTTCGCAATTTGAACTGTCAAGTTGATGCTGCGGATGCTGGACTTCTGGGGTAAAGCATGGGCGAGTGTGCCTCTGAGCATCAACAGAGCACTTTGAGCGATAAGAAAGCAAGATTTAGGCAGCCAGGCCTTCTCAGCGGGTTCAGAGCCCCTGGTTTGGTTTATCAGAGGCGGTCCTGCCGTGAGGCTCAATGGCGAGAGCAGGAACCTTATAGGTCGGGACTGGAGACTCACCCTCCGGACAGGACAGGAGACACGACCCTTACGAAGGGCGGATCGAACGGAAAGTTGTCCTGCGAGGAAGAAGAGAGAAGTGAAAGATGGGACTCGGTGGCATTTTCCGTATCCCTTCCTTGCCACTCAATGACCCACATCAATCCCCTCTCCCCACGCCAAGCCTCCGTTGGCCTCACCTTGAAGGTGAAATTGAGGAGAATGAAATCGGTCCCTTCCTTCTCCTTCAGGATCTGCAGGTCGCTGTGTAAGGCGCTGTCTTCATCCACTCTGAAAGGACAGAAGCAAGGAGTGTGTATGTGTGCGTGCGAGAGTAATGCAGGGAGGCAGTAGGGCCTAGCAGTCAGGACCAGAATCCTCACAAGCCTGGTGGCTCTTCACCTGCTTCTTCAAGGGAGGCATTTGGGCAGAGCACAGCCAACGTTTCAGGCTGCAAGAGAACAGTGGTTCCAAATCTTTGGGGTCTCAAGTGTGGGTTGATGGCAAATTCCCAGAATCCGTACTGGGAACTGCAGCAAACCATGTGATATTTAGGTCCTGTATCTTTCATAAGGGACTGCGGTGGCTTAGTGGTTAAGACGCTGAACTTGACGACTGGAAGGTCGGCCGGTCAGCAGTCTGAGACCCGAGTGCTGCGTGACGGAGTGAGCTCCCATCATCTGTCCCAGCTCCTGCTGATGTAGCAGTTTGAAAGCAAGAAATTGCAAGTCGATAAATAGGTACTGCTCCTTGCGCTCCGGCGTCTAGCCATGCTGGCTACATGTCCACAGAAACATCTGCAGATGCAGATAGTGCTCTTTGGCTGTAAACAGAGATGAGCACCAAACCCTAGAGTCGGATACAACTGGCTTTTGAGCAAAGACAACTTTTACCTTTACTGTCTTTCATTACCTCCCCAGATGACAGGGACATAATTTGGGAAACGGTAGGGTCAAATATGGGCGTGGAGGTAAAGGTATGCCGAAGGAAACATCGGGGAATCCCGACATCACCCATTCCCACTTCCCCGTTTCATGCCCGATCCCCGGAGAGCCCCCTTACTTGAGCAACTTGACATTCCAGTCGTAGAGGCTGTCATTCACTAGTTCGACCGTGTAGTTTCCTGGAAGGGAAATAGAGAACGATTTGACGACGACGCGGGGGAACGTTTGCGAGTGAAAGGCATGGATCCGGTGGCTTCCGCAGACGGGGAGGCCACTCTGCCTGGCGTGAAACCAAAGCTAGGCTTCCGCTCCACAGAAAAGAAGACACCCCCCACCCCACCACTGAAACTCCGAGGACTCAGGCACCTACCGCCCTTGAAGCTTGCTGATCGGTAAATATCCCTGAGTTCCTTCATTAGCCGATCGGTGGCCTGCACGGATCCAGACACTGCTCCCTGTGAGATACCGGAGGGAGAAAGCTTAGGGCGAGGCCTGCCTTGTGTGGCAAACCTGCGAGAAAACCCACTCCACTCTCCACCGCCAGCCCAAGAGATGCGGGATTGTCTGTTCACCCCCGCGAGAGACAGAAGCTGGATCCAAAAGTCTTTGGGAAATGTGTAAACTGCTGTCCTGCAACCAAAAGGTTGTGAGTTTGATCCTGACCAGGGCTCAAGGTTGACTTGGCCTCTTCCATCCTTCCGAGTCAATCAAAGGAGCCCCCCAGCATGTTGGGGGCCAAATGCTAATTAACTTGGGAATCGCCCAGAGATCGCACTAAGTGCTACGAAGGGTGGTACAGAAGTGTGATCTTTAAGTGTGATTGCGGTTTGGGAGCAGTCTACCTCTAAATACCCACTCTATTGAGCACTGCATGTGGGGAGATATGGTTACTCTTGTATCCTGTGACAGATATTGTTTTATATAGTTTACACATGCCTTTAGTCTATACTTAACGTAGGCTCCATTATAAGGCAATTAACCTTCATTTTAAGGTTGCTTTTTTTGATCTGAGTGCTTTTTGAAACCACCGCCATGAAAAATAATATCTGACTCCAGATTGCTGGCTTCCCCTTGAGGTATCCAGCTGACCACCGTGGGAAGCAAAAACGAGAAGCCGAGAGATCTTTGGTCCAACCCAACTGGTTTTCCATTTTTTCTCCTGCTATATCCGAATCCAAATATAAGTGATCCTCATGGCGATCAGCCATGAAGACTGGCCTGAGAATATAATGCAGTGGCCTTTCATCTGCCTCACACATCAAAGTGTGACACCCATAGTACCATGAGTCACTTTCTGGTCCTGAAAAACTAGGCAACGTTCTACATCAATAATAATAATTTAGTGTCAGAAATTTCTCTGAGTTGAAAGGATTTTTGCTGGATAAACTCCACTTGGGGGATGCCCAAATGAGGCTCCTTTCATGTCCCCAAGATCTGTCATGCAGTCCTCAGGTATTGAACCCCGACCTTCCAGTCTCCAGCTCAGCGTCTTAACCACTAAACCACCAGAGGAGCTGCGTCAACGAGGACACACAATTTCACAGAACCCTTTTATTCAAAGGTTACCAGACAAAATCTGTAGTAGAATCCAGCTTCCATCATTATTATTTTCCTTAAATGAAGGTGGTTTCTCCTACTGCTCTTAAATTAAGACCCAAAAGCAGATGCAAGGGATGTTTTAGAGACGGAATAATCATATGCACAAATTAAAGGCTGGACATTTCTCTCCCTGCCTCTTAATGAACAGAACAAGACAGGGCTGATCTTAAAAGTCAGCAGCAGGTTAAAAGCAACCCGAGGGCCTCATCAAAAGAATGAAGTTGAAGTCACTGTCCTCCTTCAATCTGCCCAAACCCCTCCCTCCCCGCCTGGTGACACGTACATTTAAGTAATCTTGCCTCTGGTTCTTTTTTATTTTCTCAAGGATGGCCAAGTTCTCCTTGCCGATGCCATCATCCTCCGCCTTCTTCCCCTCGGCCGGCTCTTCTTCCTTCATCTCGTAGTGATCGAGTTCTTCCGTGTCCTGCAAAATTAGTGAAAAGACATATAGTGGGAGTTCTGATCTCCGAATCTGTACAGTAGGGAACTGCAGTGAAACTGAAGCTTAGCAGGCAGGCTGCAAGAGGGAGGCTGGACTTCAGCCCTGAATTCCACCACCACCCCCTCCTCCCCAGAGGGATGAAAACTGGATTCATACCTCTGGCATTTCCTCGTCTTCCTCCTCTGAGGAGACATCTTCCTGGGTACTCTGTAAAACAGAAGAGAAAAAGTTGGAATTGCAATCAGGCAAAAGATCAGCTCATTCAAGATGAAGAGTTCCAGAAACTGCTTATTAAACCATCTCTGCTCAGCTTCCAGGCTGTAAAACCTTGCCGGTCTCTTGAGGTCTGTGTGTTCGAGTCCCCCGCTGGGTTGTTTCGCTTAATAAAAGTGTCATTCTGTGGTGGAACATTTTGTGTGTGCAGGAGGGCGAGCGGAAGACCTCTGTAACGCGATGGCAGGGGATAACGGGAGGTGCAGTTCAAAAGATCTAGCGGGCATCCTAAAACCAACCCCGCTACAAAAAGTGCATTACTTAGCTGGCACCCCTCCATCAAAATCCCGCCGAGAAAGTGCTGCCCAGGAAGAGTGGGTCAAAGCAAGTACAATGCCTCAGAAACACACCTGCTATTTGGTCACCAACCACCAAAACAGAGATGGAAATCAAGGCATAATTTCTTCACAACTACTGCTCCTCTGAATAACTAGCCCCACAAACCGCATTGGAACTATGGAAGGTGAACAAGGAGCCACCAGATAACTGGGAAGAACCACACGACTCTCTACCGCCTGGCCAAGAACAACCATGGCCTGTGTGGAAAGCTTTAAATAGATTGCATGCAGGAGTAGGAAGATCAAGAGCTAATCTGAGAAAGTGGGCTTTCCCTGTAGATGACAGCCTGTGTGAATGCGGAGAAGTCCAAACTATCTCCCGTAGGATACAATGCATACAATGCCCCTCGACGTGCACTGAGGAGGAGGACATTATGTTGGCAAGAGGAAATACTGTTGATGTGGCAAATGTTCTTTTTGGGCAGATGTCATCTAGCCCTTTTTAATTCTATTTTTCTTTAGATGTGTTAATTTTAGCTTTGTACGTTATTATATGCTGGTGGTGCATCTGACACAATTTTTTTTAAAAAGCAGGCATCCACTTGCTCTAAAAGCAAGGAGAATATTGATTGAGACTGGTAGGGTCTAGGACAGAAACTCTTGGATCAGAGAGACCTTCTGGAGGCTGAAGTCCAAAATATTTCAAAAGCTTAAAAGTGGACCCTCATAGTCAGATAAAGCATCACAAAAAAGTTACTTTTTAAAGAATCATAACTGCACAGGGTTCAGGCTGTACTGGGGAGGGGGGACTGAAAAGGTATAACACTGCATCACAAAAAAATATATACTGTTCTGCTACTTGGTCTAATCCACGTGTCCTATCCTAAATCAAGTGCGCTGAATCCAATCTGATGTCCGATTCTCCCTAAGACTAATCTCACCCTCGTGGTTAGGTTCTTGCGTTGATCACACAGGGTATATTTGCCACAAAAGTAGCAAAAATTGTCCAGTTCATTAACACAGCTACATCTACTCATCTTTAACGCAAAACACTCACTATGGCCTAGCTGTACTATCCAATAAGATGGTGTCGCACTAGAGACAAGCCCTTGGTCCCTCTCGCCTTATATACCTATTTCTGACGTCAGCTCACTGACTTGCCCAGACATGCCCGGCTGCTGCTGGAACATGCATGCCAGCAGGGGACGTGATTCAGCTGAGGTGGCAGCAGGCCTAGTGGTTGCTACAACTGTTATAATGTTCCCATGTAAAAAAAACAACATTACCCAATACATATGAACAGCTATAGCAGGCCTATAACTTAAAATCTGTATGTGACAGGCAAATGTTCAGGTTTGGAACCAGCACATTCGATATGGTGGAAATCACATGTGTTGTTCTCAGTAGCAAAATCGTTGTTGTGCAGTGTCATTGGGGGCCCTTCCGGGAATGAATGTAGTCCGTCTAAACGAGAGTCAAAGGCCCCCTTAGTTTTGAACGCTGGCTATGATGGTTTACCTGTTCCGCAGGGAGAGGCTGGTCGAGCATTTCGACATCCGGATGCTGAGGAAGGTTATAGAGTTTGCAGAGGTCCGAAATGATCCGTTTCAGGTGCTGAAGGAGCTTCACGGAGAGGGAAAACGAGAGCAGAAGTTAGAGACGAAGCTGCCCCTTTTCCGAAGAGGGATTTCTGGGGGTTCTTTATTTTCCCCCCCGCCTCCGAGGTCTCACCAAAGTATTTCCTTTCTTCACATCCGCCAGCCGCTCCAGGATGGCAGCCAAGCTGGGGTCATCGGACTCCACGGACCAGATTGGGGGGACCGCCGGATAAGACTCCTACGGGAGAGAAATCGGTTAAGAGGGGTGGGGCACTGGGTGTAGAGACGGGGATCTGACCACCCTGCTTCAAATGCCTGGCCGATAAAACTGGCCCATTTAATTAGTAATCAATGCCCTGGCGGAATAAAGGCGCTCAGTCTGACCTCCTTCCGCTCTAGCTCGAGAGCCCTTAGGAACCTGCGGCTTTGAAGCTTTAAAAGTCCCCCAAGATCTTAGCTGGGTGTGTGAGACACATACTTAGATCATCCTATGTACTGATTATGGCCCCATGTCCTGGTCTTAATTATGAGGGTGAAAGTGGGCCAGGATGAAAGTGGGCCAAAAATCCATAGGATGAGAGCTCTAATCTCTTCCCCGGGCCTTTGGGACGCCCTACAGCCCTAAACTAGTGATGGCCAACCTTGGCGACTCCAGATATTCTTGAACTTCAATTCCCAGAAGCCCTGATCAGCAGGCATGTTGACTTGAGCTTCTGGGAGGTGAAGTCCAAGAACACCCGGAGTGCCAAAGTTGCCCTAGACACCCATAGGATGACGGGTCTCATCCCTTCCCTGGGCCGCTCACGTGGCTCCTCCTCCCGCCACCAGAGGTGGAAGTCAAACACACCATCTGTTTTGCAACAGGATGAGAGCGATATCAAAAGCTGCCATGTTTCTCTGCTTAAGCCAAGGGTGCCCAAACTAAAGCCCGCGGGCCGGATCCGGCCCACAATGCCAATTCATCTGCGCCCTCGTTGCTCCCAGAAGAGGAAGTACAATGCAGCTGCGCAGGAGCGACAAGGGCGGCGTGGGCCAGCTGGATTGGCATTGGGGGCCGGATCCAGCCCATGGGTCCTAGTTTGGCCACCCCTTGCCCCAGTTTCCCCTATGGGACCCCCACCCCACATAGCCCCGCCTCCTCTCCTTAGGCCCCGCCCACCACCACCCTTCCATCGTCCTAAAGGCCTCCGCCCCACTCTGGGCAGCTTATTTCACTGAAGGAGGTGGCACCCCAAAGCCCCGCCCCCCACCAGAGGGACAGGGCTTTCAGCCAATGGGGAGCGAGCGCCCCGTTCCATTTTCCCCCCCCCTCCTCCCCCGAAAGGCTCTTCCTCCCCCTCCGCCTCACCGTGATGTTGCCATGGATACGGACGGGCCCGCCGCCGCCGCCGCCCGGCAGGAACTCGCAGCCCAGCTCGTCCGGGCAGGCGCGGGCGATGCGGAAGCGCTCGTGGCCGCGGTGGAAGATGGACTCGAGGAGCCGCAGCTCCCGCCTCAGCAGCGCCCGGCCCGGCCCGGCCCCCGCCGCCGCCGCCGCCCCTCCTCCTCCTCCTCCTCCTCCTCCGCCCGGCCCCCCGCGCTGCATCTTCCCATCGAGCGGCCCCCCGCCGCCGCGGCCCCCGGGCCCCCCGCGTCCCCCCACACCGCAAGATGGCGGCCGGGAAGGGCCCGCAGTCGGAAGTGACGCCCCGCATCCTGCTCCTCCCCCCATCATCGGCAACACGGGCGGGGAGGAGGAGGAAGAGGAGGAGCCGCGCCCGCCAAAGGACGGCGCCGGAGCGGGGGCCGGCGTCATGGAGACGGGCACTTCCGGTCCGGGCTTCCGACGGACGGCTGCCCGGCGGGGGAGGAGGCGAGAAGTCGGAAGTCTGGTGGCCTAGAGCGGACCTCTTTTTTGTTTTGTTTCTTGTTGCTCAGTTACACAGTCGATTCCGACCCTTTGTGACCCTGTGGACCATTGTCCCTCCAGGCACCTCTGTGGTCCTCCACCCTCCTCCTCCTCAGCCCTCCCAGTTCTGTGCCCACTGCGTCTACAATACCATCCAGCCATCTCATCCTTCTTCTTTTCCCCTCCACCTTCCCCAGCATCAAGGCTTTCTCAAGTGAATCCTCTCTTCTCATGCGGACTTTTGTTTGCAAGAGGATGTCTCTACGTTTCACTATGTTTCCCAGGTTTCTCATCGCTTGTCTCCCCAGAATCAGCCCTCTTTATTCCGTGGCTGCAATCTCCATCTGCAGTGATCTTGGATCCTAAGAAAGTAAAGTCTGTCACTGCTTCTACTTCTTCCCCATCTAGTTCCCAGGGACTGATAAGGCCTGTTGCCATTATCTTGGCTTTCTTGATATTGAGTCTCAAGCCAGCTTTTGCACTTTCCTCCTTCACTCCAAACAAGAGGTTCTTTAGGTCTTCCTCACTTTCTGCCATTAGGGTGGTGTCGTCTGCATATCTCAAATTGTTGATGTTTCTCCCAGCAATTTTGACCCCATATTGTGATTCCTCCATCCCTGCATTGCGCATTATGTGCTCTGTGTATAGATTGAATAAGCAGGGTGACAAAATGCAGCCTTGTCTTACTCCTTTTCTTATTCCAAACCACTCTGTCATTCCATGTTCTGTCCTCATGTACTTCTTGACTCATGTACAGATTTCTCATGAGACATATAAGGTGTTCTGGTATTCCCATCTCTTTAATTACTTGCCACATTTTGTTGTGGTCCACACAGTCAAAGGCCTTGGTGTAGTCAATAAAACAAAAGTAAACTTGTTTCTGATATTCCTTTGTTTTTCCCATGATCCAACGTATGTTGGCAATGTGGTCTCTGTTCCCCCTGCATCTTCTGAACCCAGCCTGCACCTCTGGTAGTTCTCTCTCCACATGCTGCTGAAGTCTATCCTGTATTATCTTGAGCATCACCTTGCTAGCGTGTGGGATGAGCGCAATTGTTCAGATAATTTGAACATGCCTCTCACTTGGTGGAGGTCCCACTATTACGTATCCGAAGAAAAAGGCAGTGGGAGGAAGAGGAGGAGGAGGAGGTGTGTACTGGAAGTCACCCCGAAAGACAGGCAGAAGTGCTCAAAAAAGACTTGTTCCTCCCTGAAGTGGCTGGGAAGATGGAATAAACAGGGCTGAAAAAGACTGACGCAGGCAGAACGTTCTTGCTCACGAAAGGAGGCGGCAACAGTGACTTCACACTCGCCGTGGATGATGTCGCCATTTCCTCCTGTGACATCACATAATGTCTTTTTTTTAACCCCTGGCCAAGTGGAGGTGGGAACATCAGGCTCACAGTGCCAAAAGTACCTATACTGTAATTTGTATTTTATAAAAAATTTAAAATAAAAATTAATTTTAAAAAAACACATTTTTTTGTCAGAGGCACCACCAGAATATAATATAATATAATATAATATAATATAATATAATATAATATAATATAATATAATATAATATAATATAATATAATATAATATAATATAATATAATAAACTGTGCCTTGATTTCAGTCTCTGCTTTGGTGATTGGTGATCAAATAGCAGGTGTGTTTCCGAGTCTGAGCAGCACTTTCTCGGTGAAATGTTGGTGGATGGATGCCAGCAGTTGTAAGACCCTAAAAACTTTCTGAGCGTCTCCCAACTGTCCCCAGCAATCTGCAATTTTCCACAACTGACGCAACACTGGAACTTTTGTTTCCCATCATCAAATCAATTCCCGTTTGTGCACCTGATGCTCTAAGTGGCTCTTTTGAGGTCTTTGAGATGCATTGCTTTGGAGGGACTCGGGTGCCCGTCTGGCCCTTTTCATAATCTCAGCATCAGCCCATGGGGCTAGGGTTGCCATATGCCCCGGTTTTGCAGGATTTTCCCGGATTCAAGCTGTCCCGGCCAGCTCAAGAAAAAACATGCAAAAATCCCGGATTTTTAAATTTGAACAAAGGAAACAAGATCATCCCTCACCAAGGGAATTTTTTTTTTTTTTTTTTGCAAAGAGTTAATTCACGGCCTCCTTGCCTTTCCCCTGACTGAAAGCAGTGAAGACAAAACAGCACTCTGAGAAGCCCACCGGGGAGAGGAGACACTTGCAAGCGAGATAATTGAAAGAAAGGCACGGAGGCAGTGTAATAACTCTTTGCAAAAATCTCTTGGAATTTTGGGGGACAAGGAGTCATCCTCAGCCCTTTTCCTCAAAAGCCGGGAGGGAGCAAGAAATACCCATATCTAAGAAGTCAAACCTCCACCATACACTGGGATGGAGGATTCCTTCTTCACGTGACCGCAAAGGGTTAATTGCATAGGGTCGGTATTCCCTTTCTGCCCTGGAGAGGGATTATGTGGTGTCTTAGAGCCGCAGTCTTCCTGACAGCCCCGTCCAAGGCATGCACAGTTTGAAGAATGCAATGACTGTCCCGGTTTGGCGGGAGAGAATTATGGCAACCCTACATGGGGTTGTCCCCCAATCTCGTTGTTCTGTGCAGGACAATGATAATAAAGATTTATCTATCTATCTAAAAATTGGACTTCTCTCTTTCGGCATCTCCCCACCCCCACCCCGTTTCCCTCCAAGGACCTTAACCTTTGGCCCTAAACACAGAAACTCCATTACTGAGATGTGCAGCCGGCTGTGTGAGCCTTTCCATGCAGACACAGTTGTGCAAATCTCTATGCTTGTCCAAGGAGGCATCTGTCTGTCTTTCTCATAATAATAATAATGTTGTGTTATTCTGGGTTGAAAGGATTTTTGCTGGAGAAACTCCACTCAGGGGATGCCCAAATGAGGCTCCTTTTATGTCCCCAAGATCTTTTTTCCTACCAATGTGTTTATCTACTTGCAATTTCTTGCTTTTGAACTGCTAGGTTGGCAGGAGTTGGGACAGAGATGGGCGCTCAAACCGTCAAGTATCGGGTCTTTCTCATAAAGAATAATGGAGAAAGCTTAGCAGGGAACCCTCTCTTTTTACTGACAGAGAGGGTTGAGAAAAGGAAATTTCTCATCTCAGAAGTCTCTTGAGACACAAATCAGCTGTCTCTGTTATGAAACAGGGAGTATTCCTTTTTTGGGGGACTACAGTTCCCAGTCTCCACTGTGTCTTTTATCCACAAAGGAGAGGAATTTACTCCACTTCTGATTCCTCATATTACCAATTTCTCCGGAGTTTCCTTTCCATCCTTTAACTCAGTTCTCAACCTTTTAAAGCCGGGGGCCAAGTCAGACAGCTTCGGGGGCCAGATGGCCATTTTGTCCTTCCTTCACCACATGGCACTTCCTGGTGTGGTGGAGGCAGTGGGGGGGGGGGCACATGAAATGGTGTCATGGGCCGCATCCGGCCTGTGGACCACAGGTTGAGAATCCTTGCTTTAACTGCATTCCCTGCTTTGACCGAACCATAGAAGATCCGATCCCATTTGTTTTGATACCTCCAACGAAGGATGGCTAATCTCTCTTCAAAAGACGAGTCTCTATTCCAATGTCAAACCGCGGCGACTGCCAGATGCTCTTCTTAACATCTAGTCAAAACTTCCTTTATTTCTCCTCTCTTTTCTCATCTCACCCTTGGCTGTTGTAAATTATTAAAAACCAGCCGCTGAATCATCGCCACTGATTCATCAAAAGCCAGACGGGAAGGGAAACAGGGCCACAGAAAGATCCAGAATTTAGTTCTCTGTTTCTTTTATTCTTTCTTTTTTTACAGAGGCGATTGTGCTTGCTTTGTATATAATAACAAAACTAGACAGACAGATACTAAACAGACAAATGGTGAAAATATAAACCAGGGGTTCTCAACCTTTTTAAGCTGGGGGCCGGGTCACACTCCCTGAGAGAGTGGAGCGGGCCAGACTGGTGGTTCCCCCATGCCCTAAACACTGCCGTAAAACACATCTGTGGCCTTTGTAAACATGTTTACGACAGCTGTAAATGTTATGACATTTATGACAGCATTTATGACAGTGGCGGATCCATTTACAGTTGTTGTGAATATGTTTGTAACAGCCTCAGATGCATTTACGGCTGTTCTGCCACTTCCGCCGCTTCTGGCAGTGGTGATGCTGGCAGGAGCGAGGGCTACAGGCCACATGAAATGGCGCCATGGACTGGATCCGGCCCGTGGGCCATAAGCTGAGAACCCCTGATATAAACAGATAGTTGGAAAGATCTGACCAGCTATGCACTACTATCTATCTATCTGAGATAGACAACAGACAGACACATGATGGAACCTAGATATAAAGGTAAAGGTTTCCCTGGCTCGAAAGCCAGTCGTATCCGACTCTAGGGTGCAGTGCTCATCTCTGTTTCAAAGCCGAAGAGCCAGCGTTTGCTGCTGCAGACGTTTCTGTGGTCATGTGGCTTGCATGACTAGACACCGAAGCGCATGGAACGCTGTTTCCTTCCCACCAAAGTGGTCCCTATTTATCTACTTGCAATTTGTCTTGCTTTCGAACTGCTAGGTTGGCAGGAGCTGGGACAAAGGCGGGAGCTCATTCTGTCCTGCAGTACTTGGGAATTGAACAGCTGACCTTCCACGCCTCCCAGTCAGCATCTTAGCCACTTAAGCCACTGCAGTCCTGATAGATAGAACCTAGATAGACAGACAGATATTGGAGCCATTATTTCCTAAACCCTTTTACCAGTAAATACTTAGCAAAGTGTGTGTGTGAGAGAGAGAGAGAGGAGGAGGAGGAGAAGAAGATCCTGAGATAGAGGCTTATGACATCAGGATGTCAGTCCATCTCTTCCACCCCCGTGGGGCCGAGGGACAGAGGCAGAAGGGCATCCGTGCAGACAAAAGCTGGCATTTTTTGCCTTTTCCATGCCAACCAAGTCTGATGCTTTCCGGGCACAGGCCAGCCTGGCGAAGCGTGAAGATTATAGTCATGCTGTGGCCAGGAAAAGAGAGATGGGACATGGCAAGTGGGGGACATTGCGAGGGGAAACTAGATTGGCCCAACAGAAAGCGACAGAGCCCGAGAAGAAGGTGGCTACAGTGAGGAGGAGAAAGGTTTCAAAAGCGAGGTCGTAGAAATATCCCTGAAGCGTATCAAATGGTGCACTTGGAGGTAGATCGGGAAGCAGTTCTGTTGCCCAAAATGGAAAAATCCCAAACAGCAATCGCACGGCTGGAAGATTGTGGGTTACCAAAAGGAACGCATGCACCAAATGTAAGGGAGAGAAAGGCTTTATTAAAAGATCTTTTGCAAAAGGCTCCTCTTCTCTCCACCTTCTTTCAAGAGATGGGTAGAGACAAAGAAAAGAGGGCAGCTCTATAGACTAAAAAAGTCAGATTTAGAAACCATATGCTCGGTCTGTCCCCTTGTTATCTATCTCAGATAGATCGATAGTAGCACAGAGCTGATCAGATCTATCCATTCATCTGTTTATATCAGGGGTTCCCAACCTAGAGCCTGTAGACCGGATCAGGCCCCTGGTGCCATTTCATGTGGCCTCGACCCCCTCCAAGGGCATTTGAGAAACAAAATGGCCACCTCTTTTGAAGCTGTTGGGACAAAATGGCCACCCCCATTGTGCAAGCAGGACAAAATGGCTGTTCGGCCCTTGAAGCTGACTTGAAAAGGTTGGAAACCCCTGGTTTATATTTTCACAATTTTTCTGTTTTCTATCTATCTATCTATCTATCTATCTATCTGTCTGTCTGTCTGTCTGTCTGTCTGTCTGTCTTGATGTCTGTCTGTCTTGATGTCTGGACCATCTCAAGGCCATTTCCTTGATGGTTGGGCTATTAAGGACCATCTCCTGTCTTCTAGAAACAGGGGTCAATGGGAATTAATATATACAAATACCTAGAAGCAAGGTAGAGGTAAAGGTCTGGGTTTCCCTTGCTCAAAAGCCAGTCGCGTCTGACCCTAGGGTGCGATGCTCATTTCCATTTACAACCCAAAACCATTTACAACCTTTCTGTGGTCACGTGGCAGGCACGACTAGGACACCACAGTGCACGGAACACGGTTAGCTTCCCCCGGCAAAGCAGCACCTATTTATCTACTTGCAATTTCTTGCTTTCGATCTGCCAGGTTGGCAGGAGCCGGAACAGGCGACGGGAGCTCACTCCGTCATGCAGGCACTCGGGTCTCGAACTGCTGACCTGCCAACTGGAAGGGTCTTAACCACTCAGCCACCTTGTGTGATTCTTAACAGGTACACAGAGGCATGAGGAAAGGCTGAGGGTGGGGGGGGGGGGAAACATTTTTACTCTTTGGTTCACTTAATGTTCAAAATGACTTTTCTTCCGTCTGAATGCTAGGAAGGTAAAGGGCATGAGATTAAGGGCGGAAAGAAACTCTTCATTTCTCTCTCATTTAGTTTCTTTATTCCTTCCTTCCTTCTTTCTTTCCTTCCCTTTGTCCTTCTTTCCGTCTTTCTTTCCTTCCTTCTTTCTTTCTTCCTCTCTCCGAAGGAAACTCCAACATACGCTGTTTTTATGTGCACAAGAAACACACACTAAACAGATGCTGCCCAGACACGATGGGTTTCAATTCCCATTTCCCCCCACCCGAGACTGGAGAGGGTGCAAAGAACAACCCAAACCATCTGGCAGACCCATCAGGGGGGGGGGAGGCTGATGCAGTTGGGGGTCAGCCCTTCCCTGCCCCATCTGTCTTACACAAACTGAACAGATGGGCCGGCGCCTTCTCTGAGCACAACAACACAGCAAATCCAGCCTTCCTCTCTCTTTCTCAGCTTCCCAGAGGAGAGAAACCGAACCAGACTTGACTTTTGCTACATAAACCACATAAACATCTCTCTCCGCATAGCTGTGTGTGAAACCCTGATTTCCCACCATAGGCTTGGGACATCCATGCTTTTCGCGATGGCAGCAACGCAAGGCTCTGAGAAAGATGTCTCTCTCCTCCTAGAATCATGATTTCGTGCCAGAAATTATTCTGGGTTGGAAGGATTTTTTTGCAGAAGAAACTCCGCTCAGGGATGCTTGAATGAGGCTCCTTTCAGCCTCCTAACCATGCCTTATCCAACCCCATCCATCCCTTGCTGTTTGCATTTTTGAGGATGTTCAGCCAAAGAAGCATCCGATCTGGAAGACCCTTCGGCACTCCCCCGGAGACGCGATCCATAAGGTCCCCGGAGGATTGGCTCGGCCCGCTTCCCCAAGAGCATCGAGCCAGTTCCCGGGCCCCCTAAACGGTGTGGGGTTATTTTTGCCCTCCCTCCGTCTTCCTGCGTCAAGAAGAGGAAGAGACACCAAAAGCAAAGCAAGCCGGGAATATCTCTCCACTCCGGCTCCGTAGACCAGCACCGGGGATCGAACTGCCACCGACACGACCCAGGTGGAAGCAGGTTGGGGTGGGGAGGGGAGACCCACAAGTAGGAGGGAGGGAGAACCCCAAGGTTGGGTTTCTTGATCTAGCCAAGAAAGGCTTTCAGCACCCCGGACAGCGTTGGATGCTCTCAGCACCGCGGAGAGCGCATTTTTTGCACCTGCTTTGGATTTCAGCACCACGGACAGCGCCACAACCCATTGGGGACCAGGGAAGAAGGGAAGGGAAAAGGCAGAGAAAAGAAAAGAAGGAGCCTTCTTTTTTTGGTAGGGTGGGGCAGAGATCGCAGCTCCTCCTCAATCCTGAATTGTATCGACCTCCATCCTTTGTGGGCCGCCCTCCCCGACTGGACTCCGGCCGGATCCCCGGCATTTCCTTCTCGTAAGATGCTCGCCCTACTTTAAACTGTGGGGAGGGGCAAAAAAAAAAAGAGAGATATGATGATGACTGTGTCTTGAGGATGATGATGGCTCCTCCGCCGGCCTCCATGGCTCTCTTCGTCTGCCTCTGCCTTTTGGGGTCCCTAAGAAGTGAGTATCTCCCCCTTTTTCTGTAATTCCAATCCTATTGTAATTCCAGTCCTTCTCTCCAATCCTATTTGGGTTTTTAGGATTTCCTTGGGGGGTTTGGGACCGGTTTCCCCCCCAACAAAGGGAATCAAGGGCTTTGTTAGTAACCGCACCGAATTCCCCCCCTTCCGATCCCTACGGAGTAAAGAGACGGTGTCAGCAGTTGGCAGGGAATCTGGTCCTATTTTTATGATTATTATTATTGTCTTCCTACATTATATTTCTGGAAGATATGTCAGCTGCTCCTCTGGATATATATATATATATATATATATATATATATATATATATATATATATATATATATATATATATATATAGATATAGATATAGATATAGATATATATATATATATATATATATATATATATATATATATATATATATATATATATATATATATATATATATATATATATATATAGATATAGATATAGATATAGATATAGATATATATATATAGATATATATATATCTCCCTCCCATGAGTACCCACCCCCTTTCCAGTGGGTCTTTCTGTGATCCTACTGGTGGAACTGGACAGCTTTTGAAATCCCAACTTTTGGAAAGGTTTGATTCCCCCATCAAGCCAACCTGAAGCTAAGGTAAAGGATGCCTTGCTTGAAAGCCAGTCGTATCCGACTCTATGGTTCAGTGCTCGTCTCTGTTTATAGCCCAAGTGCCAGTACTGTCTGCGTCCACTTTCCGTGGACACCTGGAAGGCATGCCTCAATACCAGAGTGCATGGAACACTGTTTACCTTTCCCACTGAAGTGGTCCCTATTTGTCTCCTTGCAACTTTCCAGTCATTGAGTTCAGCATCTTAACCACTTGAGCCATTGCAACCCCGTATCGTGAAGCTAAAGTTTTCCCCAAACCCCCCTTCAAATATGGTGTACATTATAAGGCAGATATAAACAAGATTGCTTTCCTGGTACCTCCCCTCTCAACCAAAAGAGAAAGAGAGAGGAAATTACATTATGCAAAGTTTTTGAAAATGCAATATACTATTTAATGGGTCTATAGGTGTGGACGTGCGAAAGAGGGATGGAGTAAAGAGATCAGTGGTTCCCAATCTTATTTTGCCCATGCACCATCTACGCATCTATAAAATCCTGATTCCATCCTCTGTCTTGTGACATATAATTCTTATTATTCAAAAAGTGAACTCCTCTTCGCACAGAAAAAGCCTATAAGGCCATTCACAGTTAATAACTCATTTTCGCATTGCCCCCCACTAAAAATCAAATTCCCCCCACTGTGGTGGCATGTGCCCCACATTGGGAACCATGGAAATAGATTGTTGAACTGGCACATTGGTTTACATCGTTGATTGCTGGGGAGGGAAATTCACAATACATCGTTGAACTGGCAAATCTGTTGGCATCGTGGATGGCTCGGGGTGCAAATTCACTAGGCATGAAAGACCGCTGGACTTCTTTGGGGAATACTTTAAAAAAAAATTTTTTTTTGTTACTCCAAGGAGTTGAAGAGTTGGCAAGCAGGCCATGAGGAATTGGGGAAAGTGTTCTCCATGGCGTGCAAAAAATCATGCGCGATCGAGGGCACAAGACAGAGAATGGGTAATGTTTGGATGCAAAGCAAAAAGCCACTGAAATGCCAGGGATAATGGCTAAGAATTTGAAACATGATGACCAGATGTTGTAGGTGCTTTATTTTGTATCTTGCTTTCTCACGGACGTGGGTCAGATCGGCCTGAGCATTGGCAAAAACAAACAGACGAAGCAATGGATGAGATTCACGTGTCACGGCCATAGCTCCATGGTTGCCCCGAGCTCTCCAGATGTTTCCGGGCATCCTTTCAAAGCTTGGCTAATGGAACCTGACACATCTGGAGGGAGACGGGGTTTTTTTTTTTTTTTTGGATACCTGAACAAGAAGACTGAGTCGTCCCTCTGTGCAGAAACTGTGATTTTTTAAACAGGGTGCTTTATTTATTTATAGCTCAAATTTCTATGCTGCCCAATCAGGCGAACCCGACTCAGGGTGGCTCACAACAGGATTAAAACATACATATTAAAAACAATTAAAACCCCAACGTACCCACCCACCTATTAATTTGCAAAATAAATTAATTACTATGTATTGCCATGTTGAATCGAACTCCCAACCTCTGGCTCTACATCCAGATGCTTAAACCACTGAGCCATCCAGCCGGCTCCCAATATATTGTCTATATTGTATAACGGTCCACAGCTGTTTGGGTCTAGTCTTAAAATTTCTCCTTCTGCTGTTCTCCCCATTATTTTCTGCTCTGTGAGCCTGCAGTCCCTGGAGAAAAATCCACTTTCCATGCTAGTGCATGGCAATTATTAATGAAAAAGGGCCCCTTTGCATCTATTTTTAAAGATAATTTTTAATGCCATAGAAGGAGAATCTAAAGGTTAATTATCTCTCTTAATGGAAATCCGCTCATTTGCCTGCTTTCCCCTTTGATGGACAGTCCCGAGAGATAACATGCTAATTATCACAACCATGAGCTACCGCTAGGATGAGAGTTCATCGACCTCTCCTGGCTAGGGAGCATGGGTACGGGAGTACTTTTCACCCATTCTTGCTAAGGGGCTTCCATTGGAGTGGAAAGGTTGCAGCGATAAACGTATCTCAGTCTGGTCTAGTGTGGCTATCATGTTTTTAAAAATCACAACAATCAGGGGAAATGTTCTATATACTGTGCATTTGTACAGAAAGGTGCAGCCATGATTGCTGGATGGCATCGGAATTAGAAGCTATTTCGAATGCATCATAAGAAGATGAGAATCGCTGGCAATGACGAACTGTGAACTGTGGGAAGCGGAAGACAGTAGGAAGAGGGGAAGACTTGGATGTGAGATGGATGGACTCAGTTGAGGAAACCACAATGTCCTCTTTTCAAGACCTGAGTTGGGCTGCTAATTCATGGGACATTAATTGCAACTAATTGCCCATGAGCCTGCCTTTCCGAGCAGGAGAGCGAGGCTGATTTTAAACCCATGGCAACCCCAGTTTAACTTAGGTGAGAAAGATTGGGGAGTCCAGGCACTCCCTAAAACCCCCATTAAGCTTCTTCTTCTGCTCTTTGCTTTCGGACCCAGGTGCAACCCCCAGCACCAGAAGCAGTCTATGCTCACCAATGCTAGTTGCGACAAAACCAGTAACAGGCTTTCTGTAGCTAGATTTTGTTCCTGCAAGATTGCTTTCCCAAGGTTTGGTGACTTTTTGAGGGATCTGGGCTCACTCCATCTTTTTCTTTGCCCCCCATCCAAACCCTACAGGGTCCCTGGCCACCGACACCGAAGAAAGGCTTGTAGAACACCTCCTGGACCCGGCT
Source organism: Bradypodion ventrale (assembly GCA_035047345.1). Classification (NCBI taxonomy): domain Eukaryota; kingdom Metazoa; phylum Chordata; class Lepidosauria; order Squamata; family Chamaeleonidae; genus Bradypodion; species Bradypodion ventrale. Next base: position 21,870,722 of record JAWDJE010000012.1, read on the forward strand.
CGATACAACAAGCTGATCCGCCCAGCCACCAACGGCTCCGAATTGGTGACCGTACAACTGATGGTCTCGCTGGCCCAGCTGATCAGTGTGGTACGTATCCACGCAAAATCTTGCAATTGCACCTGTTAAAGCAGCGGTTCCCAACCTTTTCAAGCCAGGGGGCCGGGTCACGCTCTCTCAGTCAGCTTTGAGGGCCGGACGTCCATTTTGTCCAGCCTGCACAATAGGGGTGGCCATTTTGTCCCCACAACTTCAAAGGGGTGGCCATTTTGTTTCTAGAATGCCCTTGGAGGGGGGGCACATGAAATGGTGCTGGCGGCCAGATCTGACCCACGGGCCTTAGGTTTGGAACGCCTTTGTTAAATGCAAGAAAACAACAACCCAATTTTGTCCTTTAAAAACAAAGCCTGCTAGCCCAGGTGGCCAGCTTGAGAGAAAAAAAGTAACTAAAGCTGGAAAGTAACTAAAATTAGTTACACTAAATACAGAAAGTAACTAAAAGTTACAGTTACACTGTAAAGGATCTGGAGCTTATTCAATTAGAATGGTGGTTTCAGGTAATGGCAGCTTCGTAATGGGGTAACGGAGCTGCCCGTGAACCTGCCTTCCCCAACTTGGTGAGGGAAATTAGCAGATTTAATTAACAGATTTAATTGGGGGAAGGGGAAAATCAATTTTATTTCTTAGCATATTTTTGAACTTGCAATTTGACGGTCACCAAAAAAAAAACAATTTGAATAAAAATCACAACTTTAAGGCTAAACATGAGGATTCCTGGTTCCAAAGCGGCTTGCAGTGACACCTGGGTTGGGGATATAGGACCATACCTGTCAAGTTTTGGATTTGGAAATAAGGGAAATTTCCGGCCCAATACGGGATACTTGACAGTTATGCTTATCCTGTGCTGCCCTCCAATGGCGGCAATAGGGCATTGCAGTCTAATTAATAAGGGGTGACGGCGGGAAAGAGGGTAAAATAAGGGGTTTTCCCAGCCAATACGGGATACTTGACAGCTATGCTTATCCTGTGCTGCCCTCCAATGGTGGCTATAGGGCATTGCAGTCTAATTAATAAAAGATGACGGCAGAAAAGAGGGTAAAATAAGGGATTTCCCCAGCCAATAAGGGATATTTGACAGCTATGTATAGGACTAGGCTGGAGCTTTGTGCCTCTGTGGATGTGTTTTTGTGGTTCTTATTGTTGCGGGTGTGCATTTGCGGTTTCCGTGTTGTTGTTTTGGTCACTCTGAGCGCAAACCCCTTCCGTGCGTGCGGAAAGAGGCAAAACGACAGGCCCGTGAATAAATCAGCAGATCTGCAAAAAAAAGCCTTGGCAAAATTCAGATCAAAATTATGCTACGACGTTCATGCCCTCTTGAGCTGCACACTTCACCCTGGGCACTGGAGTCATACCGACCGGGGACAATGGGACATGTAATCCAAGATATTTGATCTGTGTTTGCTCTAATTCTTTTTTTGTGTGTGCTTATTTTAAAAATCTTTTCTTCCTTTCCCTTCTTCCGTCCCTCCCTCTCTTCTTTCTTTCTTTCTTTCTCTCTCTCCTGCCTTCCTTCCTTCCTTCCAGCATGAAAGAGAGCAGATCATGACCACAAATGTCTGGCTAACACAAGTAAGACCCTCTTTGTTCGTCTCTACGCTAAATGCACATTCATGCGCCCTTGCAGTCGACGAGGCGTATAGAGATCTCGCTTGGCTTTTAAAGGAATGAAATAGGGTTAAAAGAAATATTGAACATTTGCCCCTTTTTGGCCTGCAGAGACAAAACAGTGAGCAAAGTGGGCCTCGTAGAAGAGGTGAAAGGGACCTTTTGAGGTCATCTAGTCCAACCCCGCAGGTACCATTGGGTTCAGGAAGGAAATATGAATATCCCAAACAAAGTGGGAACAGCTCAGTTCGGTTTACAACCATTTAAGCCGGTTTGCTCCGCCGCCACTCGCTCACAACAGTGAAGGGAAAAGTGGCGTTAATCCTTGAATAGTTGGCTGTCTGGAGCCGCGTTGGCTTAGAGGATAAGACGCTGAGCTTGGCAACCAGAAGGTCAGCAGTTCAAGACCAGAGTGCTGCACGGCGGAGCGAGTGCCCATTGTCTGTCCCAGCTCCTGCAGCCTAGCAGTTCGAAAGCAAGAAATTTGGAAGTAGGTAAATAGGCACCGCTTTGGCAGGAAAGGTAACAGCGTTTTGTGCACTCCGAGGTCTAGTCGTGCCTGCCACGTGTCCATGGAAACATCCGCAGTGGCAGACAGCGCTGGCTCTTTGGCTGCTCCCAGAGATGACACGACTGGCTTTTGAAAAAGGGAGACCTTGACCTTTAGCTGGCCGGATTGCACAGTGGTTACGGAGGTTGAGAGTTCGATTCCAGCCTGCGTTAGTTTTGGGCAAGCTATACAATCTCAGGGCGCCCCCAAAAGAAAGAAATGGGGAACCACTTTCATGTATTCTCTAAAACCTTGGGAAAGGGTCATCATCAGTCAGAATTGACTTGCCAGCACATGATTATTATAATTAATATTTGATTTCTCGGCTTGCGGCTAACGTCTATTTTTCTCGATGTTGGGACTCAACCTGTCCTCTAAAGCCACAGAGGGCAAGTCTCTTCCGTCAGCCACAGAACAGCCCATTTGATTATTTCGAGATCGGTTACAGAAAAGGGTGGCCGTCAGCCGGAATCGAGTTGACGGCATAGAATTGTTAATTCCCAAGATCACGGCTTGACGTTGATCTCTGATTTAAGCCTTTCAAAAGGGATTTGTGGGGGGGGGGGGGGGGTGTGATAGAAAAAGGTTCATGGGTGTGTGAGTGTGTGTGAGAGAGAGAAAGAGAGAGAGAGTGTGTTAGCCTCACAGCTGGGAGGATAACAGTGAATGGCGGACCTCTCTTAAGCTGGGGTTGCCAACTTTTCAAAACCACCCCTGCTCCTCCGCCTTGAACGGTACGGGGAGCGTCGCTTTCAAACCTCCTTCTTTGGCCCTCCAGGAGTGGGAAGATTACCGCCTGACCTGGGACCCGCAGGAATTTGACGACATGAGGAAGGTGCGCCTGCCCTCGAAGCACATCTGGCTGCCAGATGTTGTGCTCTATAACAAGTAGGTTACACTTCATTTCTCTCGCCCTCCTTTTCTTCATGCGTAGCTGACGTACAGTCTCTCCTAACACCCAAATCAGTCTTTTCCAAGCAACCCATTACATGTTAATCCTCTCCCTTCATAGGTGGGCCATGATCAGAGATAAGAGAGGATGCTAGGAAAGGATCGGAGAGAAGTCGGAAAAAGATTCAAGATAAGAGAAGGTGGGAGGAAAAAGATCCGAGATAAGAGAAGGTGGTTGGAAAAGATTTAGAGATAAGAGAAGGCAGTAGGGAAAGGATCAGAGATAAGAGGGTGGTCCAAAGAAACGGGCTGTTCCAGAGATCTTTCCCCCATTGGAGACGTTGGTAGCTAAGCACGAGAGCAGGGGTTCCCAACCTAAGGTCAGTGGGCAGGATTCGGCCCACACCGCCATTTCACGTGGCACCCCACCCCTCCCATGACATTTGAGAAACAAAATGGCTACCCGTTATTGAAGCTGTTGGGACAAAATGGCCACCCCCATCGTGCCGGCAGGACAAAATGACCGTCCAGCCCTCGAAGCTAAGAGAGCGTGACCCCCGGCTTGAAAAGGTTAGGAACCCCTGCACTAGAGGTGTGTGTGTGTGTGTGGGGGGGAACCCCCTCTAAAGACACATTTAGCCTTTTCTTAAAGCCTTCTACGCTGCGCCATGTGGCGAGAAGTTCCTCAGGCCCCCACTATGCAGGCATGCTCACAGGAAAAGGCAGCTTACCTCTGCAAGAGTTTGGGGGCAGGTCTCACATTGACCCAACCCCAAGGCCTGGTAGCCCCACCTTTAACCCACCCGGCGTGTCGCTTTGGTCTCTTGCCCTCCAGCGCCGACGGGATGTACGAGGTGTCCTTCTACTCCAACGCGGTGGTCTCCTTCGACGGCAGCATCTTCTGGCTCCCGCCGGCCATCTACAAGAGCGCCTGCAAGATCGAGGTCAAGCACTTCCCGTTCGACCAGCAGAACTGCACCATGAAGTTCCGCTCGTGGACCTACGACCGGACGGAGATCGACCTGGTGCTGAAGAGCGAGGTGGCCAGCCTGGACGACTTCACCCCCAGCGGCGAGTGGGACATCGTGGCCCTGCCGGGCCGCCGCAACGAGAACCCCAACGACTCCACCTACGTGGACATCACCTACGACTTCATCATCCGCCGCAAGCCCCTCTTCTACACCATCAACCTCATCATCCCTTGCGTCCTCATCACCTCCTTGGCCATCCTGGTCTTCTACTTGCCCTCCGACTGTGGTGAGAAGATGACCCTTTGCATCTCGGTCCTGCTGGCCCTCACCGTCTTCCTGCTCCTCATCTCCAAGATCGTCCCTCCTACCTCCTTGGACGTCCCGCTGGTGGGCAAGTACCTGATGTTCACCATGGTCCTCGTGACCTTCTCCATCGTCACCAGCGTCTGCGTGCTCAACGTCCACCATCGCTCGCCCACCACCCACACCATGCCGCCATGGGTCAAAGTGGTCTTCCTGGACAAGCTGCCCGCCCTGCTCTTCATGAAGCAGCCCCGCCAGAACTGTGCCCGCCAGCGCTTGCGCCAGAAGCGGCAGAACCAGGAGCGGGCCACGGCCGGCGCTGGGGGCATCTTCCGGAGAGACGGGGCTCGGTCGTGTACCTGCTATGCCAACCCGGTGGTGGCCAAGAAGAGCGCCGGTGAAGGAAGGCCCTTCACAGAGGCCTCGGAAGGGGTCAACGGGTACCGCGACAGGGTTGGGTCCATGCCGGGGCGTTGCTGCTGTTGCGGCGTGGAAGAGGCGGTGGACGGCGTGCGCTTCATCGCCGACCACATGAAAAGCGAAGACGACGACCAGAGTGTGAGTAGGGCTTTTGGTGCATAAGGTCTAGCCAGGTCGGGTCAGTGGTACCCAAGGTGGGGCCCAGGCTCCACAGCGGGCTTCAATTCCCAGAAGCCTAAGTCAGTCCATTGGCCAATCAGTGCTTTGGGGAAGTGACTTGGACTTCTGGGAATTGAAGTCCAAAAACCAACGGTTGGGAAAGACTGGGCTAGATGACCTTCAAGGGACCCTCCGGATGCTATAATTGTGTCGTTTCTCTGGGCAAGAGCGGTGGTTGAACTGCTGTATTGCAGGCAAAGCTCTGCTGATGTTGTGAGTTTGATCCTGGCCTGACTCAAGGATGAGTCAGGCTATTGTCCAAATGAGGACCTGGCATGTTGGGGACACAACGCTAATTAACTTGCGAATCGCCCAGAGAGTTCACTATATGTTACGGAGTAGTGGATGAGTGGAATGGCTAACTGACAAGCTGCTGGGTGGGACTGCGGTGGCTTAGTGGTTAAGACGTTGAACTTGACAACCGGCAGTTCGAGACCTGAGGGCTGCACGACGGAGCGAGCTCCTACCATCTGTCCTGGCTCCTGCCAACCCTAGCAGTTTAAAAGCCAAACATTGCAAGTAGATAAATAGGTACCATTTTTTGTGGTGGCGGTGGTGGAAGGTAACAGCATTCCGGCATCTTGTCATGCTTGCCACATGCCCACGGAAATTGTCTACAGAGGCAGACAGTGCTGGCGCTTTGGCGGCCCACGGAGACGAGCACCGAACCCTAGAGTCAGGCACTACTGGCTTTCGAGCAAGGGAGAATCTTCGAGTGAAGTGGATAAAATAATACAGGTTACAGGTTAGTATTAAATCCTGCTGTTCCCATTTCTGAACCTATAGAATCCATACAGGGCCAAAGAGTAAAGGTAAAGGTTTTCCTTGCTCGAAAGCCAGTTGTATCCGACTCTAGGGTTCAGTGCTCATCTGTTTCAAAGCCGAAGAGCCAGCGCTGCATGCTTTCTGCAGACGTCCCTGCGGTCATGTAGCAGGCATGACTCGACACTGGAGCGCACAGAACAATGTTTCCATTCCCACTCTTTGGGGGAGTTCACAAGTTAATAAGCATTTTGCCCACCCCTAACACGCTGGGCCCTCATTTTACCAACCTGAGGAGGATGGAAGGCGCTGAGTCAACCTCGAGACCCGTCGGGACTGAACTCACAACGGCCTTCCCTCCTAGTCCTCCTCCGGTGACCCTCCTCCTCTCCTTGGTCAGCACGACAGAGCCACGCGAGAAATCAATATTTCTCCTTCTGCCTGGCTGGATCGCCTTGTGTTGAAAGGCGCATGAAATATTCATGCGCTGGGAGAGCAGAGAGCCCCGAAAAGGAATCCGAATGAACAGGCTTGGTTTGGCTTGCCGGAAAGGTCACCGCTAGCCTTGAACTGATGGGGATTGTTTTCCTGTCTGCGTTTGAAGACGCTTCGTGGCCCGCCCCGCAGGGCTACAAGGGGGCAAGTAGTAAGTGGTCACAACGGGACCCAGGAGTGGGGGGAATCTGGCATGCAGGCCGATGTGGCTTTTGGGCCAGTTTGTCAGAGCAAAGGCCTCGAGGAAGGTTGAACAGCATCAACGATCGCAAATGGCGTAGAGTTTTTGGGACTTCCAATTCCCAGAAGCCGAAGTCAGTTCCCCAAAGCACGGATCAGCCGTTGGCAGTTTGAGACCGGGTACTGCATGACGGATTGAGTGCCCATTTCTGTCCCAGCTCTTGGGGACATGAAAGGAGCCTCATTTGGGCGTCCCCTAAGCAGGGTTTCTTCTGTGAAAATCCTTTCAACCCAGAATAATTTCTGGCATGAAATTATTATTATTATTATTATTATTATTATTATTGAAAGTGCCACTTTTTTTGTTGTTTTGCTTTGTTTACTCTCTGATCTGCTCGCTCGGACTAACACGGCGACCACTTCAAACATTCCTAAAATACATACACCTGTCAGATCTTGATGCGCATAATTCCCAGGGAGACCCAACCGCGTCAAGCCACACAACGGGTGTTGTGAGCTTTGAGGACAGAAAAAACAGAGAGACTACAGCGGCTTAGTGGTTAAGACACTGAACTTGATGACTGGAAGGTCAGCAGTTTGAGACCTGAGTGCGGCACGACGGAGTGAGCTCCTTTAACCTGCCCCAGCTTCTGCCAACCTAGCAGTGTGAAAGCAAGAAATTGCAAGTAGATACAGAGGTACAGTGGCTCAAGTGGGTTGAAAGGATTCTTGCTCAGGGGACGCCCGAATGAGGCTCCTTTCATGTCCCCAAGACATTTCCCCACCGACGTGGTCCCTATTTATCGACTTGCAATTGCTTTGCTTTTGGAGCTGCGGCAGAGACGGGCGCTCACTTTGTCGCGCTGTACTCGGGTCGCGCACTGCCGACTGACCGACCTTCTGGCTCACAAGGTGAGCTTCTTAACCACTGGTGTCCCAGAGGTAATTACTGTGCCAGAGATGATCATCCTCTACTTTTCGTCTCTCCCAGGTAAGCGAGGATTGGAAATACGTGGCCATGGTGATCGACCGCCTTTTCCTCTGGATCTTCGTTTTCGTCTGCGTCTTCGGCACCGTCGGGATGTTCCTCCAGCCGCTCTTCCAAAACTACGCCACCAATTCCCTCGTACACATCAACCAAGCCGGGCCGGGAGCCAAATAAGGGGACTGGGTCGCCGTCTCCTCCGTCTGGAACAGAGAAGGGATGACAGACGAATAAGGACAGACCACTCGGACCTCGCAAGCGAAGGGGAGACAGAGATTGAAGACTCTTTTAATTTCCAGCGAAATTCCCTTCCCTTGGATCTCGTTTCCGTTATCAGGGATGGAGACCGCAAAGGGAACCAGATGTCCACAAGGGAGAACTCAACATCTGGGACGGGCGCATTTGTCGGGAACGGGCCGGAGGAGGAACACCGTTGTCTTAACAAAACCGTTATCCGGAGAGAGGCAGAACGTGCATGCCTTGGGTGTGTTGTAGACGATTCCCAGATCGGTGCTCTCAAAAACAAAAAAGGAAACCGAGGAAGATCCGACTCCGTTTCAGACCACGGACAGCTCCGGTGTGGATCGTGCCGGAAAACCGAAGCGGATCTGTAGGACTCTGGTCGCCTCGGTTCGTGGCCTCTGGAACAAGTTTATGTTCTTTCCGATCTGCTTTTAGGATTTCCTTCCCACCCAAGTTGAAGGATGTGAAGCAGACCTTATGAACCGCTTTATGGGGATTTTGGTACCCAAGGGATTTTTTTGTAGAGGCCATGTTTTTCCTCTTTCCCCACGATGGCGTCCACTGGGTACTAGATCCCAACTCAGGGAAATATAACACCGACGCGCTTATAAGTGTCACAGTCCCACTCCGTGCATTTTCGGGAATGACGACGGAGGAGAAAACGTTGGAACGGAAATGGAGATTTTAAATTGCCAAGAGAATAGCCACATCCCTAGTCCTAAAGTTAAAGAGACTGAACCCGAACTTCCCCCTTAGAACAGGGGTTCCCAACCCAAGGCCAGTCGGCCAGATCTGGCCCATGGCACCATTAAATGTGGGCCCACCCCTCCAAGGGCATTTGAGAAATAAAATGGCCACCCCCTTTGAAACTGTTGGGACAAAACGGCCGCCCCATCGTGCAAGGAAGGACAAAGTGGCCATCGGGACCTCGAAGCGGACTGAGAGCATGACCCGGCCCCTGGTGTTAAAGGTTGGGAATCCCTTTGAGGCCAAAGCCCCTGTGGTCTTAGGTGTGTGTGCGTGGCTACGCAGGCTAGCTCATGACCAAACCCCGTGCCTGTAAAATAAACAGGAGTGAGAAGGCTAAGGATCCACACTTGCCCAAACACCAGCGGTTTCTGCAAAGCTTCCTCCTTCCTGTATAGCCACGAAGTTGTGATTTTTTTTTCCCTCCAACCTCAACACTGCAAATCTGAATAAAAATAGATCACACATAAGGGATGGGGTGCTTTCCAAGTTCGGTTGTGTGTAAGTGCGGGCAGGGGTGTGTTTCGAAACTTCGGTAAAGTCAGGCAGGCAGCGGGACCAAAGTTCGCGGGACTTTTGAGTTATAACAGGGTGAATGATACGTGGGCCCCGTCAAGTACTCCGGTGTCTAGTCATGCCTGCCACATGACCACGGAAGCATCTGCAGTAGCAGACAGCGCTGGCTCTTCGGCTTTGAAACAGAGATGAGCACTGAACCCTAGAGCTGGATACGACTGGCTTTCGAGCGAGGGGAAACCTTTACCTTTTACAAGAAATATTCCGACTCTTTCTTGCTACACAGCAGGGGTGGTTCTGGCAACCAGAATGTCTGCAACGATGCTGTACTTGCTACCCACTAAAGCAAAATATTGTGAGGGCGGCAAGTCGAGTCCCCGAGTGCTGCATGACGGAGTGAGGTCCTGTCCCAGCTCCTGCCAACCTAGCAGTTCGAAAGCAAGAAATTGCAAGCAGATAAAGAGGGTGGGTTCTTTATTTACCAGTAAGGAATGGACTGCAAGTTATACATTGAGACCTTCAGCCCATATCCTGCAGTAAATGGGTTTAAAAGGAACTTGGGTTGTGACGTTCTTCCAAGGTTATCATCAGTACCGCCTTGTTATTCAGACAGGCAACTTGTAACCATGTTATACGCTGGTGGCGCAGCAGTTAAACTGCTGTACTGCAGCCAAAAGGTTGTGAGTGCGATCCTCCCCAGGATTTTCAGTTAACTGGTTTTCAATGCATTCCCATGGGAAACCATGTTTCGGTTAAAGTATTTTGATTTTCGATGCATTTCTATGGGAAACTGCATTCAATGGAAATTTGGTTCAAGTAATTTTTGCTGTAAGAAACGTCTCGGAGAACGCACTAAATACGTTAACTGAGGTTCCACTGTATAACAATCTTGGTTAAATAAAACAATGTTCTAATGATGGGCTATCTACAATGTCTATTTCTGCCCCCTATTGTTCTTTTTTGGGGTCCCCTGTGAATCCACACAAATGGGTTTCCTGTGCATACATGCAGTAAACCCATTTGTGTGGATTCACAGGGGATCCCAAAGAAGGACAGTGACAGGTCAGCAACCTGTCCTGATCGATACCTGGTGGCACAGGGGTTTCACTGCTATACTGCAGCCAAAACGTTGAGTTTGAATCTGATGGGGATCCAGGTCGACTCAGCCTTCTGTCTTTCCAAGGTCGGTCAAAATGAGTCCCCAGCAGGTTGGGGGCAAAAGGCTAATGAACTTGTGAACCACACCAGAGAGCGGACTAAACGTTATGGGATGGGATTACTTTTGCTACTTTGAATGAATGGCTTCCAAACTGCCCAAACCCAAACCCACATGGCAAAAGCAACCAAGAGCCGTTGACCTTCACAAAGACCGACTCACTTGCTGGAAATGGACCTGTTGGTATTGAGAAGCAAGTCTCTCCCCTTTCCCCTAAGCCCAAGTGTCTCTGGGCCAGAAAACACTGGGAAAAATATCCCACCACACTGAAACTAGAGAGGAAGGCTTGCCTTTGAGGAAGAACTGAGAACATCGCTGGCCCATTTCGTCCCTCTCTCCCCTGAAATAACTACACCGGAGAAACAGATACAGAAAAAAATTTATTCCAGGTGGAATGTGATGACTTGAATTGTCCAACAACGGGTAATCTAGAGGGGCAGTTAAAAGCAGGTTTATATATATATTTTAAAAAAGTGAGGAGGGAAAATCAAGCTGAATTACAAACGGTCGCGGGTGGCGGAGAGGGAGGAAGAAAGGGGAAATTAACATTGACCGGTGAAGAAAATTACATCCATTTTTTATTTAAATTTGCTCGCTAGAGACATCATGAGGGAGGGAGGAAAATGAACGATGTAGGATCAGGGAGGAGAGACTGACTTTCGACGGGAAAAGTTCGCATGAGAGATGCCCCGTCCCTCAATTTTATTAACACCACTAATCCACAAACATACCGACGGAAGGGGAAGCCGTTGAAGACACAGCCAAGGTTTGAGCTGGCCAGAAAGAAACTTTTTTTTTCCTTTTGGAAACAAAAACATTTTGCCACTCTTTGAAGGAATAAAAATAATAATAGAGGGGGATAAAGGGCTGGTTGGCAGATATTCTGGTGCCGTCTCAGAAGGAGAAAAGAAAGATTCTTCAGAAATCAAGAGTCTAAAATAAGCAATTAAAGCAATTAAGAGAAGGGTTAGTTTTGGGGGAGTCTGAAGTCACACAAAGATCCTCCCTTCTACGGCTCGGTTTGCATTGAGAACAAGCCAGGAGGTCCTTGAATGGTCCAAAGATCTTTTGTACAGTATTTCTCTTTTCAAGCTTTGCCGAGAAAGAGCAGAAAGTCTTTCTTTCAAACAAGGGCGATTTCTACGACTAGGGAAAAAAGATCTATTTTAGGATGTCGGTGTTAAGCATAGGATTTGGCTAAAACCGTGATGGCAAACCTTGGCACTCCAGCTGTTCTTGGACTTCAAATCCCAGAAGCTCAAGTCTCTGCAAATCCACGCAAATGGGTTTACTTGCGCGTCTAAACCGCTCAGCAACTGCAAAGCTGATATTTTGCCACCTCGAAATGAGTTTTCCCTCTTTTCAAAGCATTGCTCTGATAATCTAGTTCCACCACTTCCCCATCATCATCATTTAAAAAACAAAAACAAGGTTTTCTACTATTTTTGCTCTCTGCAAAAGGCTTCAAATGTTAAATGTTTGGCTCAGAGGACCGACATGACCCGCCGCATTGCACAAATAACCCATTGCGGCGAAACCAAGTGACTTCTCAACCCCGGATCTTCCATGCTATGGAGCCCCGGCGCTAGGAAATGCCCGCTAATTTATGACTGTGAATCGGAGGTACAAACAGGAGAAGATAAGACAGACCATCTGGCCTGTGAAGCTGACTGAGACAGTGTGATGCGGCCCCTGGCTTGAAAAGGTTGGGAACTCCGCTCAAACCCACCAAGCCCAATAAGTCAAGCTGAGAAGTCAAGGGCAATGGGGCTGAAATATATTGATTTTTTTTTTTGGACACACGAAGCCTTTGTTACTCCAGAAAGCAGCGCAGAGATGAACATGGTTGGGGAAAGGTGTCTAGGAGGAAAGAGAGGAAACTAAACTCTGCTAAGGCTGCACGGAACTAAACCTCAAGAAGGCAGAATTGGCCGACGAGGGTTGGATGTTCACCTCTGCTTTTGTATCAAGGATTTGAGAAACTTTTGAGTGAGTGTCCAAATTCTGGATTGAAACTAAGGCTGGACTTAACAAGATGCTCCTTGGGGAGGAAACTGCTATGCCAACTGAAAGGGCACTACGCCAACTGAAAGGGCGTATGTGCAGAAGAATAAAAAGGATGCCTTTAACCATCAATGTGCTGAATTCACAGTTTGAAAAGTGGTTTCAAAGGATGGGTTTTCTGCCAGCGGGGAGCCAAGAGATGGAATGGATGGTTGCCCAATGAGCGGAGCTGGGGGATGACTCAGACACAAGCGGATGCTGGTGAATCGTTCCTTCTCTCTCTCGTTCATGCACACGTTCGGCTGATGTCTTAAGCAAGTGTTTTCTGAAAAGGGTGGGACTGAAAGAAATCTCCCCTCCTTCCCGGCCAGAGTTAAAATGATTTAAACCAGAAGGGAGGCCTCCAAAATACCCCCAACCCACCCCCCAATCCCTATCCTATACTTGCTTCGGTTTTTTTTTAAAAAAATCAAACAAAAAAACAAATCACTAAAATAAAAATATGCCCCTCCCTTTTCAAAAAAATAAAGCCCACAGAACAAGTGACACAGACCCCGGACGGAGGGCTTTTTAGCCGTCCGACAGAACGAAGGATTTCTCCTCCTGAGGTTTGCAAATCCAGCTGCCGTAGCTCATCTCTTGCAATGCAGAGACGAACCGCTGCTTGGCGCTCTGGTAGGCGCCGGCGGCTTCCTTGGCCTCAGCGTAGACGGTGAGTTTCTGCAGGCCCTTGCGGTCCATCTTCTCGCAGAGAGCTTGGAAAAGCGCAAACAGGTTCCGCTTGGAGACTCGGGACATGTCGAGTTTTGGTCTGACACCAGGAAGAGAAAAAGGGGCGGGGGAGAGAATATAAAACCTCCAGGTTAAAGCTCTTTGCTACCAACCGAGGCATCTGCAGACATTTCCATGGTCATGGGGAAGGCATAACTAGATAATGGGAGTCCACAGAGTACTTTTACCTTTCCCTATTTATCTACTTGCAAATCCTTGCTTTCGAACTGCTGGGTTGGCAGGACCTGGGACAGACAACCGGGAGATCAATCCGTCATGTAGCACTCGGGTTTCGAACTGCCAACCTTCCAGTTGTCAAGTTCAGCATTAAAAATGCCAGCTCCCTGCAAAGCGTAGGGGTGGGGAACCCTGCCCCCATCCCGCTCACCCGTCTACTTTGCCCTTCGTCCCGTCCAGAACTTCGACATCTGCGTCGTCCGGCAGGCACCAGTTCACACTGGACTCCTTCGTCTTCCCCGTCTGCCTGGCGGAGTCGTAGACGCTGACCCGGCCGACCTGGAAGAAGCAACAATTCATCAAACCGCTGTGTGTGAACAACAGAAATGACCAAATTGACCTCTCTGCAGTGTTGCCAACACCTACAAGATCCCCTGTTCCAGTCACTTTCCCATGATGGTTCAGAGTTTAGCAAATGATGGACCCCTTTCCCCCAATATCAGGGATTCCCAACCTAAGGCCTGGGGCCCAGATCTGGCCCGTGGCACCATTTCATGTGGCTCCCCACTCCTCCAAGGGCATTTGAGAAACAAAATAGCCACCCCTTTGAAGCTGTTGGGACAAAATGGACGCCCCCACTGTGCAGGCAGGGCAAAATATCCATCCAGCCCTCAAAGCTGACTGAGAGAGTGTGACCCAGTGTGAGGCAAGGGCAAGAAAATAAAAAATGTACAAAGAAAAGATGCTGAATCATGCCTTACTTCGGGGTGATTGACAATGTAGGGCTCAGGGAGTCCCGACTGGAATGTGTTTCCGTCTCTCGACATGCGACAGCAGATCGCCCGAGTGAGGTGCCCTTGGCTGTACAGGTAACCTGAAATCAGGGTGGGGAGAAAGAATTAGAGCAAGACAGGGATAACACACATTATTCTGTATTTAAATGTGAGCTTTCATGGATCAAGTCCACCTCATCAAGCTTTTTCCTCTTCTGCCATATCAGATTCCGAATATTGGCGATCTTCATGGTTATCAGTACGGTCCTGAGAATATTATGCCGTGGTCTTTCATCTGCCTTCCGCATCGCAGCCTGACACCTATAGTACCACTGATCCAGTTCCATGAGTCACTTTCTGGTCCTGAGCCCTTTTGGCACGCAAAGTCCTCATCATCATCCCCAGGCCAGGATGGATGAAGCTGCTGCCCTCCATCAAGATGGATTCCAGTGGGATTTAATCCACTTGGGGACCCTCACCCTTCCCTGTGGACTTCGCCACCCAAGGCCGTCAGTCCTCAGGGTGGTCAGGTTAGTTAACCACTGCCTGACGCTCTGCATTGAGTCGCTGGCAGTAGGGTCTACTCCGGTGATAGCAAACCTCGGCACTCCAGGTGTTCTTGAACTTCAATTCCCAGAAGCCAAAGTCCCTGTCAATCTACATAAATGGGTTTACTGCGGTACAAAATTAGTAGCTCAGAAGCAAAATATGTTTCTGAAGATCAGGGTCTGGTCCCATAACACTGCACAGCAATTTTGCTGTTGGGAATAACACATGTGACTTACATGATATCGAGTGTGCCGATTCCAAAACTGAGCTCAGAATTTGCCTATCATGTACAGATTTTAGAGCATTTTAGCTGTTCAAATGGTCGGTAATTGGGTAATGTATTTTTACATGGGAACATTAGAACAGTTGCAGCTACCACTAGGCCTGCTGCCGCTTCAGTTAAATCACGTCTCCTGGTGGCATGTATGTTCCAGCAGCAGCTGGGCAAGTCTGGGCACGTCAGTGAGATGACATAAAAAATAGATAAGTAAAGCAAGATGGACCAAGGGCTTGTCTCTAGTGTGAAAACGTCTTATTGGATAGTACAGCTAGGCCGTAAGTGAGTCTGTTTTAAGCTGAATATGATTAGGTACAGCTATGTTAATAAGCCAAATCATTTTTGCTATATTCGTGGCAAATATACTGTGTGATCAACGCAAGAACCTAACCAAAAGGGTGAGATTTGTGAAATCCTGACATCCTAGGCAGAATTGGACTTCAGATTTGGATTCAGCGCACTTGAGTTAGTATAGGACACATGGATTGGACCAAGTAGCAGACAATATAAATTTTGCTACTGTTAAATCTTGCTGGTTTTGCTGAATTTAGACCTGGTGCTCTTTTTCTTTCAACACACCCCACTGGATCAGAAACAGGAAACAATGGGATTTTATCCACCCCTCTCTGCTGTTTTTTTGGCTGAACAAGGTTTCTTCTGCAGCGCACGGCAGTCCTCAAAATGGCTTGCTAAAGAGTGATGCCTTTGGTATTTCCGACCTTCGGGGCGCATTGCCAGCTTCAGGGCTGACAGCCAATAACCCGCCC
Source organism: Bradypodion ventrale (assembly GCA_035047345.1). Taxonomy (NCBI): domain Eukaryota; kingdom Metazoa; phylum Chordata; class Lepidosauria; order Squamata; family Chamaeleonidae; genus Bradypodion; species Bradypodion ventrale. The sequence continues at coordinate 21,886,203 of JAWDJE010000012.1, forward strand.
AGATGGCCACAATGAGGCTGGATAAAAACGGTGCGCCGGGGCTTCATACCTAACGTGACCGAGCGGAGATACACAGGCTTCAAGAAGTGGGACAACAGCGCCCCTTGGAGGCCAAGCACGTTCCAGCGCAGGATCTTGTCGCTGCAGGACATGGTGCGGAGACGCTCGCCATGCTGGATCCCGTCCCAGGTGGGCACAATGTCGCTCGATTCCACAGGGATCGTCCCTTCTCCTGTGCCAATGACAAGATTCCCTGGGTCAGGAATGGCTTTCCTGCTGAGCCAAGATTTTATTACATCGTCCACGTTTCTGTTCCCACCGATCTCTCTGTTAAATCAGTCACCGGGCCCTGCCGCCTCGAGAGATCCGGAAGGCTACAGCTAACAAAAGGGTCCTTCTCGGTGGTGCCTCCCCCCCCCCCCCCCCCATTCAGCCTCAAATACCCTGGTCTGTTCGAGTACTGTATTTGCTGGCGTATAAGACCCACCCCCCATAAAATACACTGGAAAAATGGAGTGCCTCTTGTACTGTATATAGTGGCCTTGGGCTATTTTGGTAACAACGGGGTGTGTCTTATACTGCAATGTGTCTTATATGTTGGCAAATATGGTACAGTATTTTAGTGCAACCCCAGCATGCAGTGATTGTCAGTACAATAACTATTCTTCTTCTTCTTGTTCTGCCGTATCTGAATCCGAATATTGGCAATTATTATTATTATTATTATAACTGTCCTGAGAATATAATAATAACCAATAGGTGAGGAAAGCGGTATAAAAATATACTAAATAAAAATAAAATAATGCAGTGGCCTTTCATCTGCCTTGCGCATCGCAGCCCTTTTGGCACACAAAGTCCTCAGCCGCCAGGCCAGGATGGATTAAGCTGCTGCCCTCCAATAAAGATGGGTTCATGTGGGATTTAATCTACCTGGGGACTCTCACCTGAGAAAAAAAAATGCTAGCCCAACCTAAAGGAAAGGGACTTCTAGCCCCTTGAAGACTAACTTGTTAATTTTTAATGAGGCTTAGTGGTTAAGATGCTGAACTTGATAACTGGAAGGCCGGCAGTTCAAGACCTGAGTGATGTGCGACAGAGCGGGCACCTGTCTTCTGTCCTAGCTCCTGCCCAACCTAGCAGTTTGAAAGCAAGAAATTTGCAAGTAGATAAATAGGCGAGAAAGATAGCAGTGTTCCGTGTGTTCTGGCATCTAGTCATGGTACCACATGACCACGGAAATGTCTGCCGACACAGACAGCACTGGCTCTAGTCAGATGCGACTGACTTGTGAGCAAGGGAGACCTTAAACTTCACCTTACTTTTAATCTGTTTTTTATTCTGTTCTATGTACTGTAATAGTACAGTATTTCATCTTTTCTTGTACCGTATCTGATTCCCAATTTTGGCAATCCTCCTGGCGATCAGCCATGAAGGCTGTCCTGAGAATATAATGCCGTGGCCTTTTCATCTGCCTTCCGCATCGCAGCGTGACACCCATAGTACCAAGGAGCCAGTTCCACGAGTCACTTTCTGGTCGGCATACATTTCATCTAATCAATGTATTTTATCACATTTTTAACCTGATATGGTCAGAAGATTCATCCATTAATAAAGCATCATGGATACTATTAGCTGAGACCAGATTTTTTTTCCCTTAAAAGAAAGGCATTTGAGATTCCAGGATGACGGACTGGATCTTTCCAAGCAGAACTAGGGTGCTAGATTCACTCGCCTTTGCCCAGACAGGCCAAGAGAAGGAAAAGTCCAAACAGTGGCTCAAATACTCACCATTTTCAACCTTGGTGCGTAATTTCCCCTGTTTGGGGTTCTCGAACAGTGGCTGATGCTGGCCCTCGCCGGCCGTGCTGGCCTGATCGCTGCAGGATTTGTCGAAGAGCGCCCCATCTCCACAGGGCGCCGTGCTGAACCAAGAGAAAAAAAGAAACCAGATTCGAAAGATTTCTGTTAGGGTGGCTACGCAGAGGCACCGCAGCAAGCGGATGGGGCCTCAAAGATGGCAGGGCGAGAGGATGAAATGACAAATTAAAAGAACGACAGGATGAATGGCCAGCCAGGTTGAGACTCAGGGATGTCAGCAACTTTCTGATGAACCAGGTAAAGTGATTTTTTTTTTTGAATACTAGCCGTGTTAGTCTGTATTTCAAGCATCTCAGAGAATAAACAAAACAAAACCCTTGTAGCCTCTTGAAGACTAACTGTTAAATTTTAATGTAAGCTTTGGTGGATCCAGTTTACTTCTTCAGATGTGGAAGTAAGGCTTCATGGCCTCAATTTATAATACATCAGATACAGAGGCACAGAGTGATTGGTCAACATGGCAGATAAGTACTGTATACAAATCAATCATGACTGATCCTCACAGCGATCAGCCACGAAGACTGTCCTGAGAATATAATGCAGTGGCCCATCATCTGCCTTCTGCATCGCGTGACACCCACAGTACCACGGATCCAGTTACATGAGTCACTTTCTGGTCCTGAGCCCTTTTGGCACACAAAGTCCTCCTCGGCCCCAGACCAGGATGGATGAAGCTGCTGCCCTACATCAAGATTTTATTTATTTATTACCATACAGTAAAACCCTGACTTACATATGCCTCGAGCTACATAAAATTTGACTCCCATAATGATTTTTGCAGTAAACCATGTCCCGCTTTACATAACATAATTCCCTATGGGTTTGCTCCGAGTTATGTAAAAATTCATTTTTCCTATGAGGTTGATTCGATTTACATAAATATCATTTTCCTATGGTTTTGCTTTGAGTTGAGTAAAAAAATTCATTTTTCCTATGGGTTTGCTTCGAGTTAAGTAAAAATTCATTATTCCTATGGGTTTGCTTCGAGTTAAGTAAAAAACCAATTTACATAAAAGCCTACGGAACAGACTTTTTATGTAAGTAGGGGTTCTACTCTATTTGTATTGCCGCCTCCCTTGCCGAAGCGATTCCAGGCAGCTCACAACAGTATCAAAAGTTCAAAATACAAAAGGTCCCCATCATACAAAACTAAACAATTAAAACTTTAAAAGCCATTAAAACCAGATTAAAACACCCTCCCTATAAAATCGAAAAACCTAAACGGCCTTATATAAGCCAGCCGGGGGGACGACTACCACACCAGCAGTGTCCCACACACGCTGCGCTAACCAGGTTTTAAGGCCCTTTTAAGATGGACTCAAGTGAGATTTAATCCATTTAGGGACCATCACCATTCCCTGTGGACTTTGGCACCCAAGGCTGTTAGTCCTCAGGGTTGTCAGGTTAGTTCACTGCTGGCTGACACTCAATGTTGAGTCACTGGCAGTAGGGTCTACTCTATTACCATAGCAGGATAACCTGGCCAGACTGAAGGCTTCTAGAAGCTGGACATCGAACCACATCGGGGAGGCCAAACTCTAGCTAACCTTTCTTGACCTGTATATTTCCCCCTTTGGTTATCCCGTCCACCGCCTTGAATGCCAACCTTTAACTAACGCAAGTCCTCTTTTCTTTTTGCATCCCTTCTGCAAAAATAAATAAATGCCGGGCCGATCTTTTCTGAGCTTATCCCACTGTGGATCTCAGAATGGGAGGCTAACAGTAAACACTATACCTGATGTACATGTGAAAGCTGACATCGTCCTTGATCTTCAACTTTCCGTCTTCCTGGGGCTCAAAGATGCTCTCTTCTGGCGCAAAGGGGTCAAATTTCATGAGCTCGTGGTAGAGAAACCTGGGGGGGAAGAGGGCAAAATGTGAAGCTGAAAACGACCCTCGCCTGCGGCTGTCTATTATCCCAGCTCTAAAAATATATATAGCTAGGGTGTCCCTGCTTTCTTTGTTTTTCTAAATTTCATTTTCCAATTATAAACATAAAATCATAGAATCACTGAGTTGGAAGGGGGCCTTCTAGGCCATCAAGTCCAACCCCCTGCTCAATGCAGGAATCCATAAACACAGACAACAAAAAGGAAAGACGCAATTATATAAAATATAAGAGAGAGAGAAAAGATACCGAAATCTTGAAAACAAAACTACATTAAAAAAAAGAAACAAAACTTATTTTGTTATTAAATGTCTGCGTCTGCAGGCATTTCCGTGAAGCCCACGGAATGCTGTTACCTTTCTAGCCCAAGCAGAGCCTATTTATCTACTTGCAAATTTCTCGCTTTCAAAATGCTAGGTTGCCAGGAGCAGGGACATGGACGGGAGCTCGTTGCATTGTGCAGCACTCGGCTTTTGAACTGCTGACCATCCGACCTTCTAGACGTTGGGCTCAGGGTCTTTGCTGCTAAGCTGCCACAGTCCCCAAACTCTTGCTACATTCCTGGGGACAAATACTTTCACCAGTTCTTAACCCCATCTCACCTTATGAAGCCCCTTCTGGCAATAATCTCTGCATGGCAGTCGTTCACCGTCTCTCCTTTCAGGCTCAGCTCTTCACCTTTGACGCAGCGATTCCCTGGCGGAAGGAATTTTAAAAAAATCAGGAGGTAGGCAGGCAAGAAACATGTAGAAGATCTTTACTTGCACCCAGGATGGGTGGAGGTGATACGAGAACTTCACAAGGAGTCCTGAACAGCCTGCTGCGGCGCTGAAAGATAGAGCCTGCACAAAGATCTGGGTTTTAGAACAAGTACCGTATTTGCCGATGTATAAGATGCATCGGAGCATAAGACGCACCATTAATACCAAAATAGCCCACTATATACAGTACCAGACGCACTCCATTTTCCCAGTGTATTTTAAGGGGGGGGGGGGGGGGAAAGTGGGTCTTATACGCCAGCAAATACGGTACTTACTCAGTTGATCTGATGTTTATTCGTTTGACATGGTGGATCGAAGCAGCGTCTCTCACTATTTCTTTTCTTACTTTATTTTTAAAACCAAAACAATACACCAAAAATATACAAAAAATGCACACGATTTTCTTATTATTCACTCCTGTATGAAAATTAATGTGCACCCCACACCCTTGGGACCGTAATTTTTTTCTTTTTAATTAGCATATTTGACGGCATGTAAGACGCACCAGAGTATAAGTAGCACCCCGTTAATACCAAAATAGCCAACTAAAGGCCATTATATACAGTATAAGACAGTCCATTTTCCAGCATATTTTAAGGGGGAGAAGTGGGTCTTATACACCATCAAATACGGTGATTGATCCATCGCCTGCTAACACAACGTGCAGAAAGGAATCGGCAACACCTTCATTTAGAGCGGTGGTTCTCAATGTGGCCCCACAGAGGGTCTTCAATTCCAAGAAGCGCATTGGCTGACCAGTGCTTTGGGGAATCGACTTAGGTTTCTGGGAATTAAAGTCCAAAAAAACCCCCAAAGGTTGGGGAAACACCGATTTAGCGTCAAGAATCACAGTTGCTTGCATAGGCCACTCAATTCAATTCTTTCCTAGCCTGCTGACCATTAAACAAGTTAAAATGCAATATGTTGGAATGCATAAAATACAACTGTTGGATCAAATAAAGCACAGTAAGTTGGACTGGATAAAATCCAAGTACATACAATGGTGTAATAATAGATTAAATGTGAGGTGGTATGATATCAATAAAGGAAGATTTTTCAAAAATTGCTAAAATAATCATTTAAAATTCAGAAATAGCTTGCATCGGCTAGCTCAGTGTTCCCTGAAAGGGCACATAATGTTATATACAGTATTTTATGTTCTCTAGGTCAGAGACACAGCTAGGCGTCTAGAAGCCTATGGCGATCTAACAGTGTTCCATAAACTATGTTCCATGGAACACTGGTGGACTAGAAGCCTAAATCAGTACATTGGCTGATCTGTGCTTTGGGGGATTGACTTGGGCTCCTGGGAATTGAAGTCCAAGAACCAAAGGTTTGGAAGCACTAATGTTCTATGCCACCTCCATGAAAGATGTGCCTTGCTTAATGGGATTTCTCCCGCCTGAATGAAATCTCACCTCTAATCGCTATGATCACTGGGACTATTTTTAATTTTATCTCTTTTAAAAAAATGAACTAATTGGAGATGTGTCCTAAAATAGCATTACCCATGGATTTTTGGAAATAGGCAGAGGTCCAACTAGTGGCAGGTGCACGGAATTTTGTTAATAATTTTTTTTGTAGTTGCGGATTTTCCTTTAAAATTTTGTGTGGTTTTGTTTTGTATTTCAATTAAATAAAATTATTATTTTGGGGTGGGGTGCCTGCAGTGACTCAGTGGTTAAGAAGCTCGCCTTGTTAGCTGGAAGGCCAGCAAGTCGGCGGTTCGAGACGTGGGGACTGCATGAGGGTTTGAGCGCCCGTCTCTGTCCCAGTTCCTGCCAGCCTAGCAGTTTGAAAGCAAGAAATTGCAAGTAGATAATTTCTGACACAAAAGTATTATTATTATTATTTAAAACAGCTTTTCCCTGCAAAAAAGAGCAAACACAATCTGCCCTAGAAATCTCTACAACTTCACACTCGGGCATTTAAATGCTAAGAAACCACCCATGCTCAGGGGGGACAACAAAAACCCCTCCAAAGTTTCTTTATGGTCCCGAGACCGAAAGATGTGGCCCTTCCTTTCTTACCTGTTCCAATGCTCACAACCACCCCCAGGCCTTCCTGGCCTCGTCTCATGATGATGGCGGCCAGGATCTTCCGCCCCAGCAAGCTGTGCTGGATATGGGCGGTGAGTGTGTTGAACCGCTGGTGGCTGACCATCGCAATCTGGTCATGCAGGGTGCTTCCGCTGACAGGCAGCTGCAATGAGAGAAACTGAAAAGATGAGTAATAATGTACCCTTCTTCTTCCAAATGCTGTATCCAAATCTGAATATTGGCAATCCTCATGGCGATCAGCCATGAAGACTGTCCTGAGACTATTATGCCATGGCCTTTCATCTGCCTTCTGCACTGCAGCATGATACCCATAGTACCACAGATCCAGTTCCACGAGTCACTTTCTGATCCTGAGCCCTTTTGGCACGCAAAGTCCTCCCCAGCCCCAGGCCAGGATGGATGAAGCTGCTGCCTTCCATCAAGAGGGATTCAAGTGGGATTTAATCCACTTGGGGACCATCACTCTTCCCAATGGACATCGGCATCCCAAGGCCGTCAGTCCTCAGGGTGGTCAGGTTAGTTAATTGCCGCCTGACACTCGGCGTTGAGTCGCCGGCAGTAGGGCTACTCCAGTGATGGCGAACCTTGGTACTCTAGGTGTTCTTGAATTTCAATTCCCAGAAGCCCAAATCCCTGTGAATTCTTTACTGCAATTTCTCTCCACCCTCCCAAAATTCAGTGAATTAATTTTTTTAACATCCAAAATCAGACACACTACAAACTGAAGACAAAGCCTCTCTCCCCTCCTAACAAAGTAAGAGTAAAAGAGTATCCAAAGATGTATCCATCACCTGAAAAGAACATTTCTGTGCATTAAATCAATGAATGAGAGGTCTCAAAAATGTCCTCTCAACAGCCCTGCTCAGCACATTGCAAACCCAAAGCTGTGGCTTCTTTTAGGGAGTTGACCCATCTCACATAGCATCATCCTCATTCCCTGCCGTCTTCCATCTTTCCTAGCATTTGTTCTCTTTTCCAGAGAATTTTACTTTCTCGTGACGTACCCAAAGTAGGAGTGCCTCAATTACATCAATGGAAGAGTGGCAACAACTTATCCCTGAGTGGGAAGGGGTCCCGTGAGGCCATTGAGTCCAACCCCCTGCAGAAGGCAGGTACCCGAATCAAAGCAGATCTGACCAGAGGGGTGTCCAATTTTTATGCAGTCCAGACAAAACTCCTACCTCGCAAATTGTCATGCCTTCGGCGGGCTCGGCTTTCCCTGTATCTCCAATCAAAACCCGGAGCGCTGCGTCTGCTGCCTCCTGTTTTCCCTGTTTCTTACTGTGCGCCGTAACAGCCGGGAACCAACATCCCCCCACTTTGGCCTGGAAGACAAACCTGTCGAGAGGAGAGAAAGCTGGCTGAGGGTTTCCGTTTGCACAGGTAAGGAGGAAAATCCAGCGAGGGGAAATCGCTCAGTCAGCTTCGAGGACCTGATGGCCATTTTGCCCTGCCTGCACCATTTTGTCCCAACAGCTTCAAAGGGGTGACCATTTTGTTTCCTGAATGCCCTTGGAGGGGTGGGGTGGGGGGGGCACATCAAATGGAACCATGGGCTGGATCTGGCCCACAAGCTTTAGGTTGGGAACCCCTGATCTAGATTACCAGTCTATCTGTCTGTCTATGTACTACACCCATTTAGGATATTCTCCCACTCCTAAGATTTATTTTGAGTAGTGTTAGAAAATTATCTGCAGCCTTTGACTATTATGTTGTCATTTGCGGGCAATGTTGTCTCCAACCACAACACCCTCAATGTCAACCCTCTGAATGAGCGATCACCGAAAGGTCCTGTCCTCAACAGCCATTTTCAGCTCTTGCAACCTCAAGCCTGTGGTTCCTTTAGGGAGTCACTCCATCTTGCATTTCATCTTCCTCTTTTCCTTCTGCCTCCCACCTTTCCCAGCATGATCATCTTTTATCCAGTTTCCCCTTCTCACGATGTGAGGCTACTTTTTTCTCTCTCTCTCTCCCTGTGTGTGTATGTGTCAATAACACTGAGAACTCCCACAACACACCAGATGGCGTCTACTCACGTTGGGTCATGGGGCGGACCGGATTGTTCGATCATCTTAAACTCGGCGGCAAAACCATTGGCCCGGGCATATTCCAGGAGGCCGCTGACCGGGTTCGAATTCAGGTACTTGATCAACTCGCCGGCACCTTTCGTCCCGGCCACCTTGATCTCGTCCACACTGGCAAGCTCGCCGCCAGAACCCTCCACTGGCTGGTCGCCCTGGGCTTCCGTCTAAAGACACAAAAGACCACGGATAGGACCAAATAAAGATGGGAACAGCCAGAAAGAGACATTAGTTAGGAGGGTGGGAGGAGAATAGAAAGGTGCCAAGATTTCAATTTCTTAACTATAACTAGTCTTATCACAGTTATCATGAAACATGGAAATCTGATAATAAAACTGAATTAGAAAAATGATATAGAAATGTGGAATATATATATTTATACCCCGCCCATCTAGGAAGTTTTCCTATTCTGTGCAGCTAACAGCACAAACTAACACATTAAAAACAGCCTCATACAGTAAAACCTCGGGTTACAACTACCTCGGTTTAAGTTTACTGAAGTTTACAACGGCAAATCCTATGGAAGTGCTGTCCTGGTTTACAAATTCTGAATGTATTTTCTTTCGGTTTACAACGATCAATTCAGGACCCATTTTTCTATTTTTCAAGGCATCCCTATGGATGCTTCGGTTTACAATTTTTTTGGGGTTTACAACGGAGACTGTTGGAATGGACGTCCGTCGTAACCTGGGGTTTTACTGTATATATAAATACCAGAGTAAAATAAAATAAGTAAAATAAAATAGCTGGCGTCTGAGGGCACAGAGGATCAACGCCCAGGAAGGCGTCCTTGAATATTGCAATATTGAATATAGCAATAAACGACAAGTTAACATCAGACTTAAGAGTCAAAAAAAGAATTTTAAAATCAAATTTTAAGGTAATATGAGGGGTTTTTGTTGGACTATGCACTGGTAAAAGGGAAAGGAACGAAACCAGGTCAAGAGTATGTATCGTTTTGGAAAGAAGGGTAAATTATAAGTTAAAATGACTGTAGATTAAACAAAGTAAGGGTAAAGCTGGAAAGCCAGTCATATCTGACTCTATGGTTCAGTGCTCACCTCCGTTTATAGCCAAAGAGCCAGGGTTGTCTGCGTCTGCAGACCTTTCTGTGGGAGTGTGACAGGTGTGACTAAACACCGCTGTGAACGGAAAGCTATTTACCTTCCCACTGAAGTGGTACCTATTTATCTACTTGCAATTTCTTGCTTAAAAGGGACAGGTGCCCAGAGGACCACTATACCTCTTCAGGTGAGGGAGCTGTGTCGCCGATTCCTTTCAGGGCCGCCTCCGCCGCCATGTGTTTCGCTCCCTTCTTGCTGCTGGACACAACAGCGGGGAACATCTGGTCTCCCATCTGCACACAGTACTTGAACCTAGATGGAGCCACAAGAGGGAGGGGGTTCACTTTTCCCGCTGGTTAGGCTGCTGCACTGCAGCCAGAAGGTTGTGAGTTCAATCCTGGCCAAGGTTCAAAGTCGGCTCAGCCTCTTCCATCCTTGCAAGGTTGGACAAATGAGTCCCCAGCATGTTGGGGGCAAAAATGCTAATTAACTTGTGAACCGCCCAGAGAGTGCACTAAGAGCTATGGGGCGGTACATATAAGTCTAATTGCTCTTGCTATTGCCAAAACAAACAAACAAAACCACAGGCTTAGACCTCCCTACATGTCTGTTCTTTGCAAAAGTCATTCTTAAAACCAAAGAAAACCTCCTTGAAAAGCTCACAGCTAAGAAAGGGGAGAATCATACCCTTCAGATAGTCCTCAATTCCCACACACAGACCCTACTAAGTCTCCCCTGTCTCCAATCCTTCCCAGCGTAATCAACACCCTTCTCTTTCGGCAGTCTAGGACAGTGGTGGCAAACCTATGGCTCGTGTGCCAGAAGGGGCACTCAGAACCTAGTTTGCCCCACCCCCTTTGCCCAGCAGCCCAATGGGAGCACTTCCTCCCTTCCCCCAGCACAGAGTTTGCCCCGCCTGTCTGCCCAGCAGCCCAATGGGAGCACTTCCTCCCTCCCCCCAGCAGATTTACTCCGTCCCTCTGTTTGGGCACTCATTCTCAAAAAGGGTCGCCATCACAGGTCTAGGGCAGTGATGGAGAACTTTGGCACTCCAGCTGTTCTTGGACTTCAATTCCCAGAAGCCTAAGTCTCTGTGAATCCACATGAATGGGTTTACTGGCACTCCAACTGATCTTGGACTTCAATTCCCAGAAGCCCAAGGCTCTGTGAATCCACATGAATAGGCTAACTGGTACTCTAGGTGTTCTTGGACTTCAATTTCCAGAGACTTGAGCTTCTGAGAAGTGAAATCCAAGAACAGCTGAAGTGCCAAGGTTCACCATCACGGTGTCTAGGAGAAATCCCGTACCAGGGGGCTTAAGACACAACTAAGTTACAAGTCACCGAGCGATAGAAATTTTTAGAAACCTGCCAAGCCGTACTTGGGATCGTGAGGAGGCCCCTCCTGGGAGAGCAGCACGAATTCACACACTTCCCCAGACTTCTGGGCATATTTCATCAAGGCACCGACGGGGTTCTTCCCGGAAAAACCTGGCATCAGTGGTGCGGGGGGAGATTCAGGCTCTTCCTCAGCCTCCTGCAGCAACATAGATGGAGAAAAGATGGTCAAGGATGGTCAGAGGACTGGAAATCGAGCCTTTTCTAGCAAAGACTGGAGGAACTGGGCTTGTTTAGCCTTGAGAAAAGGAGTCCGAGAGGAGATACGATGATTCTGTTGTTCAGTCACAGTCAAGTCTGACCCTTTGCGACCCCCATAGACCACTGCATGCCAGGCGGCTCCTCTGTCATCTGCCACCCCCTATAGCCCACCCATCCTCTGCCACCCCTTCTCCTTTTGCCTTCGATATTTCCCAGCATCAGGGCCTTCTCCAGTGAGTCCTCTCTTCTCATTTGGTGGCCAACGTATTTGAGCTTCAGCTCCAGTATTTGCCCTTCCAAGGAGCAGTCAGGGTTGGTTTCCTTCAGGATGGACTGATTTCATCTCCTTGCAGTCCAGGGGACTGTCCTGAGAATATAATGCGGTGGCCTTTCATCTGCCTTCTGCAACGGACCATTACCCTTTGCTGTGGATTTCGCCACCACAAGGCTGCGAGTCCTCAGGGTGGTCAGGTTAGTTAACCGCCGCCTGACACTCAGCGTTGAGTCGCTGGCAGTAGGGTCTACTCTATTACTATAGCAGGTTAACCTGGCCAGACTAACAATTAACTAATAATAATAATAATTTCATGTCATAGATTATTCTGGGTTAAAAGGATTTTTTGCTGGAGAAACTCCACTCAGGGGAGGCTCCTTCCATGTACTCCAAGATCTTTTCCTATCGAAGTGGTCCCGATTTATCTACTTGCATTTTCTTGGCAGGAGCTAGGACAGAGACAGGCACGCAAACCACCATGCAATACCCAGGTCTTGAACTGCTGACTTGCCAGCCTTCCAGCTAACAAGGTGAGCTTCTTAACTCCTGAGTGACGACAGCCCTAATTAACTAATACATAGAACAACAATATTTTCTCCTAATCTGCATGTAGCTAAAAGATAGGTTTTTTAAAAAGAAAAATGGGACATTATAATAATCCCATGATCTGGCTTCGCTTCCCTCACTGTCTCACCATATCCGTGTCGCATTCTTCCCCCTCGTGTTCGGCTTCATGCAACAAGATCCTCATGGCTTTGGCAGCCGCCTCCTGCTTGGCCAGCTTTTTGCTGCCCGCTTCTGCTGGGGGGAACTGCCGGCCGTCGATCACCGCCTGGAATTTAAACCTTGGCAAGCAAGAGGAACAAACTGGTGAAAAAATATTATTGTATTTGCCAGCGTATAAGACACATCGGAATATAAGACGCACCCTCTTCCTCCTTCTCTGGCGAAGGAGGAGATCTGGCCCAGGATTACCCAGTGGGCTTAACAACTGAGCAGGAACCTGAACCCAAAGCTTCCTCATTCCGAAAAGTGGATGGCTGTTTATTTATTCATTTACTAGCTGATTACCCGGCTTCGCTCGGGTTTTTCTTTTCTTTAACAGCTTTGGGGACAGGATGGCCATTTTGCCCTTCCTCCACCACATGGCACTTCCAGGTGTGGTGAAGGCAATGGGGGCCCCACATGAAATTGTGTTGAGGGCCACATACGGCCCATGGGCCACAGGTTGAGAATCCCTGCTTTAAAGTGCCATAACAGTTTTTGGTCTTTTGGTCTTGTTTACTCTCTGGTATGATGGAAACACAGGTTAACATGGCTACCATTTCAAAAATTTCAGCTAGTAAAGGATACTAACTTAATCGAACCAGCCCAGCTCTCCTCCCACCCTTTCCTTCGATGCGCTCTCTTACCTCGGCTCGTGGGACGGTCCACTCTGCTTCAGCAAGACGAACTCACAGTGCTGGTAGGTGTACTGGGTGTATTCGATTAGGCCGCTGACCGGGTTCTTCTTCTGGCAGGCCAGGAGTTTCTCCAAAGGGGTGCAGAAGAAAGCGGTGTCATACTGGACCGCGTAGCTATGGGAGAGCGGTGACTCCATGATGCAGCGTGTCTCGTCTTGGTAGTAGATGGCGTTCAGGTCCTCTGGGATATCATCTGTCGCCCACTTGCCGTTCTCAGAGTTGTCGTACTTGGGGAAGACGTGGTACCGGGGTCGTTTGTGTGGAGGCCCTCGCCAGTAAAAACGATGGTGGCGCAGCCCCAAATGCTCATAGGCCTGCCGTCCGTTCTCAATTGTCTCGTCTTCGTCATACTCTTCATCATCATCTTCTTCTTCCTCCTCCTCTTCTCCTTCTCCCCCTTCTCCCGTTTCTTCTTCCTGTTCCTCTGCCTGTTCTACTAAAGGTGGCGGTGGAGGCGGTGGTGGAGAATGGGCAGGAAGTGGCGGCTCTGACGTGCTCTCGGGCAGCTCTGGTTCGACTCCGGGAGCCACAGCCTCCAGGCCTGGATCCGGCGCTGGAGGGACCTGCTCCACGGCCTCCTCAGCCTCCTGGGCTCCCAGGTTCACCTGCATCTGCTCCCGCTTGCTACCAGTCAGGGACCATTTGGGTGGGTTGACGTTCTCCTTGCAAACGTCCCCCGACTTCTCTAGGCTCAACAGGGCAGAGTTGACGTCTCGGGCTCTGCTCAAGCCGATGTTCTTGGCCAGGTTCTGCGCTGTGGAGTCGGCAACGCTGAACAAAAAGGCACAGATCTTTTCCTTCACTTCAGCCATGACAGCAGGGGCCAGACAGTCCTCCGGATCAGGTGCGGGGCGCTCCTCTTTGGGCGGCGGAAGGACACTACGGGCGGTAGCACTGCCTCGTTCGGATGCTCCCTGAGGCTCACGGCTGTCTGACAACCTCCACAACGGAGGGCGGTCGCCGATTTTGCACACCTTTCCTTGCCTCTCAAGGGTGTAGAGATGGCGGTTGATGTCCTTCTTGATGACACCGAGCTGGCGCGAGAGCTGGAGCGCCGATTCGGTCTGTCCTGGTAGGAACTGCCCCAACACTTCCAGCAGCCTCTGTTCGATCTCTGGTGGCCTTTGATCAAGTCCTCCGTAAGAGAGACGCAGGCCCTGAAAGTCTGGGATGAGGCTGCTGACTTCGCCGCTCTTCACGGGCCCGGGCCGAAAGGCTGGTTTCCGTTCCGGCCAGCTGGGGTTACAGGGAGGAGGCCTCAGACCTTGGCCGCAGTCCCGATGCGGTTGGGGTTTCTGCTGCGGCGACGGGAAAAGGGAGCAGGAAGCACGCTGTCCCTTCAGGAAGAGGATCTGTTGCTGGCGAAAATCCTCGACGGCACCTCCACCCTGCGGGACAAGAGGACCGTTAAAGATAGCAGAGTTAAAGCGGCCACTAGGTTTGGGGGGCGCCAGACACGAACTTCTGCCTTGTGTGGCCCCTCTGCTCATAGCGCGCCAATGGCACGCGGGGGTGAAATCGGGCACGCACGCTTCGAGAGAAAGGTGGCCGAGGTTTGCTCCTGCGGGGGCTGGGGTGCAGATGCCTAGCAAAAAGATAAGAAAACAAGGGCACAGGATTGAGACCCTTAGATTACGCGGCGCATGGAGCCCCTAAGGCACAACTTGTCCACTCCACTTTGCACGACAACACTGCGGTGGTGACAACAACCTCCCCCATGACCTGGCCTCTGTCTCCTTATAAGTAAGGGGTCCCTTGCTCAAAAGCAAGTCCTGTCCGACTCTAGATTGTTCATCTCCATTTACAGCAGGGGTTTCCAACCTAAGGCCCACGAGCCAGATCTGGCCTGTGGCACCATTCCATGTGCCCCTCCCACCCCTCCAAAGGAATTCGAGAAACAAAACAGTCACCACTTTGAAGCTGTTGGGACAAAATGGCCACCCCCATCGTGCAGACAGGGCAAAATGGCCATCCGGCCCTCGAAGCTGACTGAGAGCGTGACCCGGCCCTCGACTTGAAGGGACAGCTGATTTACAGCCAAAGACATTTCCGTGGTCATGTGGTAGACATGGCCAGATGCAAGAGCACATGGAATATTGTTACCTTTCTTGCCAAAGCAAAACCCATTCAAAGAGCCAGCGCTGTCTGTAGACGTTTCTGTGGCAGGTATGACTAGACACATGGGACACTGTTACCTTTCCTGCCAAAGGAGTACCTAGTTATCTACTGGCAATGTCGAACTGCTAGGTTGGCAGGAGCCAGGACAGACGATGGGCGCTCACGTCATTGCGCAGCACTCAGATCTCGAACTGCTGACCTGCCGACCCTTCCAGTCATCAAGTCTTAACCACTAAGCCACCACAGTTTAATGATGATGAGTTTAACCGGGCCAGCCTTCTTTCAGGAAAATTAAAATTGTTTCCAGGAACTGAATGGCTGCACAAAATTAAGTCAAGTGGCTGAAAAATGGTTTTGTATTACAGAGCTGACAGTGATTAAGGAGAGGAGAGCATCAGGGTTTTAGCGATGCTCAGGTGGGGCATGGCCAAAAAAAGGTTGGGAACCACCGATTTAGAGGCTAACGATTGTGGTTTTGTTCACAAATAACCGTACGGAAAACAGAAGGACTCTCAAAACCCTTTCGATCTCAAGGAGGAAAAGATCTTCCTGCACCCTATGCTGTAATATAAAACATCCTGTCTCAAATATTAATTTTTCTAAGGGTCTTCAGCTCCGACCTCTCCGTGTCCCTACGAAATTCCTCGGATCCACAGGGCATTTTTGAAGTCCAGGGAATAAAGCTACAGGCTTCCCCCCCAGAAATATCATCCACAGTAGCTTTCAAAGTGGAGATGATGAAAAGGGGGGGCAAAATAGCAAATAGGAAAGTGTCACGGAGGGTTTTGGGAAGTTGGAGGAGTCTTTCTTACCTCTTTTCGTCCCACGCCGGTAGGGACCGGGCATTGCATCGGACGGCAAGAAAGCAGAGGGGAAAACCTCTTTAAAATACAAGGCCTTTTGGTGGAAAGGAGTCGGGGAATGTCAGCGGAAGGGAAAAGAGGCGCTCTTTCTAGCACATGGATCCAAGCGTCAAGAGGTTAAGGAGGAGGTTGGGGATCAAGAAAAGAAACCACCAGAAAGTGAAGGTTTTGCAAGAATTGCATCAGCCCTGGTTTCCCCCAAAGTGCAAACAACAGGGAAGGATCCGAGTCTGACCGAGCCTTTCGAGCGGCTGCGAGATGAGTTTCGCTTTCAATTCTCAGCTGTTCACCGCCTTCGTTGCTGTTCTCTCCCAGTGTCTTGTTTCAAACAGAGAGGTGGAGCCCGGGCAAAGCCGGCGGGCTTAGCTGCTCTAGGAAAGAGAGAAATGCCAGCAGAGGCAGGTTTTGGTTGCTCTTCCTCACCAGTTAGAGGAAGGGGGAAAGAGATCACAGCTGGGAGGCAGAAAGTGTAAGAAAGGAATTTCTAAACCCTGCAAGTGGGATTCGTCAACTTGTTTGTTGTTGTTCAGTCGCACAGTCGATTTCGACCCTTTGCGACCCCATGGATCATTGTCCACCACCATCCTCCTCTGCCCACCCAGTCCCGTGCCCATTGTGTCTACAATACCATCTCATCTTTGGCCACCCCCTTCTTCTTTTGCCCTCCACCTTTCCCAGCATCAAGGCCTTCTCAAGTGAATCCTCTCTTCTCATTTGATGTCCAACGTACTTCATCTTCACTATTTGACCTTCTAAGGAGCAGCCTGGGTTGGTTTCTTCTAAGATCAACCTATTTGTTCTCCTCGCTGTCTAGGGGACTCAAAACTCTCTTCCAACACCACATCTCAGCGGCGTCTATTCTTCTGCGCTCAGCTTTCCTTAGGGTCCAGCTCTCACACCCATACATTACCACCGGGAATACCATTGCTTTGACTATGCCAATTTTTGTTTGCAAGGCGACGTCTCTACTTTTCACTATGTTCTCCAGGTTTCTCATAGCTTGTCTCCCAAGCATCAGTCGCCTTTTCATTTCATGGCTGCAATCCCCATCTGCAGGGATCTTGGGTCGTAAGAAAGTAAAGTCTGTCACTGCTTCTATTTCTTCCCCATCTATTTTCCAGGGACTGATAGGGCCTGTTGCCATTATCTTGGTTTTCTTGATACAGTATTGACTATTTTCTTGATATTGATATTGACTTGACTATTCCTTCAAAAGTTGAGCTCTCTGGGTCAAAAGCAGACATGAAAGCACAGACACCTTCCACAAAAAAGGCAGACCTGTCACATCTGTACGGGAGTCCTATTCCTTCCTAGTCACTGGATTTGTACATTGTATCTCTGGGGATCTTATTTATTGTTACTATGTCATTAATTATATGGATTTGACTGTATTGTTTTATGTGCCAAAAGGGCTTAGGACCAGAAAGTGACTCATGGAACTGGATCAGTGGTATGGGTATAATGCTGCAATGCGGAAGGCAAATGAAAGGCCACTGTGGGGAAGTCCTTATCTATCTAATTTACTACCGGGGATATGCATTGTCTACTGTTTATTGGGAACAAACAGGAGCTGAGGTTGACTCTAAGGCTTAGAGCTTCTGCGGATGCGAGATTACTCATTACATGCCTATCGAGTTAACCATCTGGCGATCTTTTGCTCCACACCACTGCATTATATTCTCAGGACAATCTTCATAGGCCATGAGGATCACCAAGATTCGGAATCAGATGCGGCACAAGAAGAGATCCAAAGGCCCAAGGCCAGAAGATCTAAGCAGCCACCAGCAGAAAATGTTAAGCAATGTGGGAGTCTATCTCAAACCAGGTCAAGGGCAGGCTGAGAACAGCACAGTGTAAAACTTTCCTCCTGGGGATTAGTTGACAGGATTGGGTAACGTGCCGGTTTCTCTAGGTGTGAAACAGGACACTGGTGGGGTGAGTGTGGAACAACTTGTGGGTCAACTTGTGCTTGGCGACAAAGTTACGCCGCTAGCGTGTGAACCAGGGCAAGACTGAGAAGCCATCAACTCTTCTTGGCAAATAACTATAAATGGTAACTTTGTGCTGTTCAAGTTGATCCTGACTTACGACAACTTTTAAAGGGCTTCCTAGGAAGAAAGTACTCAGAAGTGGTTAACAATTCCCTTCTTCTGTGACCGGGTAAACCTGGCTCTTCTCCCAGGAGGCAGGGTGAGGAATTCAGTTCCTAATCTCTGGCTTGCAGGGATCCACCGAGGGATCCAGTCAGCTTTGCGGATAAACTGTCTGAAACAGCTGAGATGCTACCAGGATTAATTGTAAGGGAAATGTGACTCTTGATTCAAACTAGGGTCCCTTCGCTGTCCCTCAATGCCTGAACTGAGTGTGGTTACTTGAACATGGGATTGATACTCAACGCCCTGACACTTTTCTATCTTTCCATCAAAGATAGATAAATCTCGTTGTTCTGTGCAGGACAATGACAATAAAGATTTATCTATCTATCAAAGCAGTTTACAAAAGGCAAAAAAAAATGATTCACTATGCTTGAAAATCAACACCATGAAGGGGGGGGGGGACAAAAATGTATACACAAATCATCAAAGTAATGACCACCAAAAGACCAACCAGACATTGGAAACCCCAAAACCGTCTCCACATGACTGCAACTATTCAAACCTCACCGGCAACTCACCTGTTACAGAACTGTGTTTTCCATATAGTAGCTCCCAAGGGCAGAATTGATCAGAGCTAAACCACTGGCTTGAAACTAAGGACAAACTGAGGCTTTGAACTCCTCTCTTGAGTTACTGGCCTAAAGGCAAATAACATGATGTACAAACAACTAGGTAACATGCGCTCATGGAGAGCATACAGTGTCTGGCAACTCCCTTAGTGGTTAAGGCGCTGAGCTGGAGACTGGAAGGTCGGGTTTTGATACCGGAGACCTGCATGAAAGGAGCCTCATTCAGGCGTCCCCTAAATATCCATTAACACTAAACCTCCAGGAGAGGCTTGAATGAAGCAGATTCTCTGTGGATTGGGCCTATTCCACCCCACAGAGTCCATGCGGGAAGCAAAATGTATTTGTAAACTTGACTTACTTGATGCAAACGCCACTTGAAATTTACAGCACTGCCACCAAAGAGAGGGGATTGAAACAGACCAGCAAATAATTAAAACACACATACACACGCGCGTGCGCACACGCACACTACTTTAAAGAGCAGCCACCAGAACAATAATAATAATAATAAAAGATCCCATTCATAGAACTGCTATGGATATGTTTGTGATCTTCAAGTAAAACCCCATTTCATTATTAAAACAAAATAATTTTATAGTGCAATTATACCCGCAATGAAGTTTGCGCCAGAGATATATAAGACACTAAAGCAGTGTTTCCCAACCTTTGGTTCTTGGACTTCAATTCCCAGAAGCCTAAGTCACTTCCCCAAAGCACAGATCAGCCAACGTACTGACTTAGGCTTCTAATAATTGAAGTTCCCCTGTGGAACACGGGCCCCACATTGGGAACCATAGAACTAAGGGATCGGTATACCTTCTGTGAGACAGAACAGAGAGTCTGGCTTGCTCTCTTACATTTGTTAAACGCGGCTCATTAAAAGACGCACAAACTGGTCAGTCACAGCTTGCTTCACGGGCCGGACGTGTGACACCTCCTGGCTTTGTTCAAAGTGCCTGATCACTTGAGCCAGGGAGCTGAAATTTCATCCTGGCACCACTTCACACATTGTGCCTTACAGAGCAGGGTTCAAAGGGGTGCGTGTTACTTTATCCCAGAGAAAGAGAGCGAGCGATAGTACATGGCCAATCTACATGTGTGCATTATACCAAGTTGGTATTGGCTGACAGCAATCCTAACAGGGCATTCAAGGTAATTCAGATATTTAAGGAGTGTCTTAACCAAAGCCCCCTCTTGTGAGTTTCCATGATTATGCGAGGATTTGAACTTAGATCTCCTGAGTCCTAGTCTGTCATTCTATCCCAGGGGTTCCCAACCTGGGGGATTTCAATTCCCAGAAGCCTAAGTCAGTACATTGGCTGATTGGTGCTTTGGGGAATTGACTTAGGCTTCTGGGAATTGAGGTCCAAAAGCCAAAGGTTGGGAAACACAGCTCTATCCACTAAACCACACTCATATCTTGTAATGTTCGTAGGCTACTCAAAAACTCTGTCATCATTTTGAACCAACAACTATATCTTGGCTTGGATATTGGAACTGTATCTTGCCATTGCCAAACACATGCTCTATGGATTCCAAATTCTGGAAAAAGATGAGAGCCTTTCCTCCATGAATATTATTTCACTAATGAACAGAAAAATTCCCCTTAAGGCTAGCGACACCTGGTAAAGGGAAATACGTTTCCCATCAGCTTTCAAATCCAATAAGATGCAACTATAATTCTAACTATAATAATGGATGGTTAACAAATTGGCTAGTTTTCTACAAAACCCCTTCCAGTCTCTCAGTTTTTGCCAAGACGTTTGTGTGTATGCCAGACTATGTTAAATAGAAAAGCTTTGCATGACAAAAACAGTGGCTAAAGGGGAAAATTAATCTCTAGGCTCAAAGTAATCCAAGGTCCAAAAGGAATGGACAGGATTATTTTTAGATTGATAATAAAATTAAAAAATTGCGGAGGATATTAATACACCAGCCAAAGAGTAATCTCACAAGATTGCTCTCCTGAAGAGTGTCTGGATAGATAAAATGCTACAAAGATTATCTGGAGGTATTGGGGAAACAGTTTAGAAGGGTCTGCATGTTCATAAACAAATGTGAATAAACAAATCTTCTTCCGTACCCCTTTTTGCCTGGACTTGGAAGCAACTGATGTCTACCAAACCTCTCTATGCTGACTTCACATCTGAGCTTAAATTGCTGTTTTTAGCTCCCAGAATCAAGGATGCAGCCAAAGAATCCTTCTAGATTAGGTTGCTTGTCTGAATTCCTGAAATTGAAAAGAGGTAAAATGCTAATTACCTTGAGAGCACACTTAGCGCTATGGGGGCATATAAAAGTGTCATTGCTATTGCTATTAACGTTTACTCCACAGTGCACAGTATGTGCGTTTGCATGCCAATGCAAACAGGCAGTACTTGGAGTGCAAAGAACGGAGTGTAACGAGTCTTTGGGACAGACTCTGGGGTTGTATGGAGTAGGGGTGGAGGACTGAGAGACGGTGCTCCATGGCGGAAGACAGGTAAAGAGCGGAGTCAAACACAGCCCCTGCTGGGCCAGATCAAAAGCTCTTTCAACCAGCGTTTACTTTCTCGGTAAAAAGGAGTGTGTACGCGTGAGAAAAAGGGACTGCCGTGGCTTAGTGGTGAAGACGATGAACTTGACTAGAAGGTCCAGCAGGTCGGCAGTTCGAGACCCGAGACAGAGTGAGCGCCTGTTGATTGTCCCAGCTCCTGCCAACCTAGCTGTTCGAAAGCAAGAAATTGAAAGTACAGTGGAGCCTCGAAAAACAACGTTGCTTGGTTCCCCAAGAAGCGTTGCTATTCGAATAACGTCGTGATGGTAAAATACCATTGTTATTCGAATAACGACCTTTTTGTGTCTTTTACTGTCGTTATTCGAATAACGTTGTTATTCGAACAATCACATTGGGAACGTCATTAATCAAAAATGACGCTATTCGAACGCGTCGTTAATTGAAGGTCCACTGTAGATAAATAGGTACCGTTTTGGCAGGGAAGATAACAGTGTTCCGTGTACTCTGGTGTTGTCATGCCTGCTACATGTCCACAGAAATGTTTGAGGATGCAAACCATGGCTCTTTGGCTGTAAACCAAGATGAGCACCGAACCCTAGAGTTGGACACGACTGGCTTTCGAGCAAGAACATAAGAACAGCCTTGCTGGAACAGGTCACAGCCCATCCAGTCCAGCATTCTGTCTCACACAGTGGCTCACCATGTGCTTCAGGGTATTCCCAAGGAGATGCCTTCACCTGCTTAGGATTCCCTGGAAATGGCATTGAGAGATATCCTGCCTATCTCTCCAACCCGGAGGTTGTCCTTAAGTATCCATAATTATAGCCATTGATCCCCTTGTCCTCAATGAACTTGTCTAATCCTTTCTTAAAGCTGTCGAGACTGACAGCTGTCACCACGTCTTCTGGCAGGGAGTTCCATAGACCAGTGATCCTCTGGGTGAAAAAGGACTTTCTCTTATTTGTTTGAGAACTAGCACCCAAAAGTTTCATGGAGTGTCCCCTAGTTCTAGTGTTATGTGACAGGGAAAACAGTTTTTCCTTATCTACTTTGTCCATACCGTGCATGATTTTATTAACGTCAATCAGGCCACCTCTTAGATACCATCGTTCAAGAGTGAAGAGGCGCAACCGTTGCAGCCTCAGATGGTAAGGAAGGTGTTCCAGTCCCCTCATCATCCTTCTGGTTGCCCTCCTGTGCACTTTTTTCCAGCTCCATATCCTTCTGGAGTTATGGCGACCAGAACTGTACAGATGGGGCCTCACCATAGATTTATACAGAGGCCAAATGACACTTGCTGACTTATTTTCTATACCCTTCCTAAGGATCCCTAGCATGGAGTTTGCTTTTCTCACTGCTGAGGCACACTGGGTTGACACATTTACTTTAAACCAATCTCTCTCTAAACACACTCACACACACACAGAGAGAGAGGGGGGGGGGCATGATCTGAAGCCCCCTGCAGAATGAGATCCAGCCATTTTGTGGAGGGCGGGAATGTATTTCTCCAGCAAAAGAGGAAGGGCGGCGATGGGGTGGGGGTGGTGGGGTTGCAATTGCAGCCTCAGGCCGCAAAAAAGCTGGGGCGGCAGGAAAAAGAGAGGGTTGGGTGCATGTCTAGGGGGGATGGGATCCCAGAAACACACATCCCCGGCCTTACCTACCTGGAGTCCCCCCCTCCGCCGTTGCAGGCAGCCGCTTCTCTATTGTGCGGGAGCGTCGGCGAGGAGTGATGACGGCAGAAGGCGAGCGCCGCCAGACTCCACTAGGAAAGGGAGGCGGCGTGAAGCCGGCGGCGCCATCTTTGGAGAGGGCAAACCACAGTTTTAAACTACGTAGGGCCATGGGGGGGGGGGGGGGGGCGCTTTTCTCCACCAACCATTGTGTATCTCCGGACCTGATGTGTGCAAATTGATACCGCGAAGACACACTTTAGATCTGGGTCCACGAAAGTTAACATTAAAATACAGGAGTTAAGTCTTTAAAAATGGTTGGTTTTAAGCTGCAAAAGCCTCAATGCTCACAATCTTGCATTGAGTGGCCAACGCTGTATTACTATTATCATCTCCTCTTGGAGATGACAGGCAGAAAGTATCCCTGTGTGTCCAGGTCTTGATTTAATTGGGGATAAATCTCTCTTTTTTTAAAAAAAAAACTTTGTTGTATCTAATAACTATTTGGGTCAGAAGCCTATGCTTTTGGAACAGTATGAGATCAGAGCTCCTAAAAAAGTAATTAAATATTACCTAAGGATTTTATCTTGTTAGCCGCCTCGTATAGAGGCGGGCTATAAGTGTAACTATAATAATAATAATAATAATAATGGTAAAGGTACGAAAGCCAGTCGTATCCGACTCTATGCTCATCTGTTTACAGCCGAAGAGCCAGCGCTGTCTGCGTTTGCAGGCGTTTCCATGGACATGTGGCAGGCACGACTAGTCACTAGACACCGGGGTGCACGGAACGCTGTTTACCTTTCCCACCGAAGTGGTGGGAATAATAATTACCAAATAATTACCGGGGAGGTGAAGAGGGCCTGTGGGATGTAGAATCGAACATTTTCTCCGAATCAAAGTTTATACCATTCTTCCCTTAATTCCCCCTTTCCAGTCTGCAAGATGGCAGGCATTTGATGGGATGGGTGACAGGGAAAAAAGCAAGGAAAGCAGTATTTGAACAGGGCGGTCCTGTTCTCTCTCTGTTTATTTCCACGTTAAATTTAAAGGGGATTTACTCCCAAGTAAGCCGGCGCCGAATTGCAACCCTGAAACCCCCCTGCAATGGACAGTGGGTTGCATTAATCAAGATGCAAAAGGAAGTAAAATCAAATACCACCCCATTCTTCCTCTACACACACACACACACACACCCCTCCACCGGCTTCGCTTACTGAACACATCCTCCTCGCCACGCCGCTCAAGGAGATGCGCACTGCGCACGCGCAACGGCCGCCCCCGTAGAGCAATTCGAACGCTCTTCGCCCTCCCTCCGCGTCCGAAGGCCGACGCGCATGCGCCACACACTCAACTGCAGGCGGCTCTCGCATTCCTCCGGCGCGTGCGCCCTGCGTTCCGGCGGGGGGGGGGTGTCTCGCGGCAACGGCGCATGCGCACAACGAAGCGGGCCTTATTCCGCTCGACTCACTTTTTTCCCCCCTTCCTTCAATTTGTATATAAAATAAAATAAACATTTCCTCCCAGGGGTTTCCCGGCGCTTTCTTACCTGCGTTGTCCGATTCCGGTTAAGGAACGGAGGGGGGGGGATGCCAGTAGTTAGGCCTTAAATCCCTCTCCTTTCAAGAACCCGCTCTCCTTCAGCGCCGCCGTGCTCGGCGCGGAGTGATGACGTCGCTCGCGCTCTGCGTCCTGGCCTATAGGCGTGACGGCGGCCAGGAGGGGCCATTTCGCGACGCGGGCCTAATTACGTCACCGGGCGTCACGTGACGGGTGGGATATATTGTGTTGCTCATGACAACCATTTTTCCCGCTCTCATTCTGTTCTTCTATATAATATGCCTAGTTAACCGTTAATTTAAAAAAATCCTCTAAATAATAATTATTAAGACTCGATATTGCATTTTTGTCGTCGCCCCCCCCGCCCAAATCTTCCTAATTTTCAGTGCTTTTTAATTAATTTATGGACTTTTTCATCCTTACTGCGCATTCATTGCTTTTCCGCCTGCAATTATTGTGCTCATTGCCTGTTTTAGAGACTGCAGTGGCTCAAGTGGTTAAGACGCTGACTGAAAGGTCGGCAGGTCAACAGTTCAAGACCCGAGTGCTGCATGGCAGAGTGAGCTCTCGTCGTCTGTCCCAGCTCCTGCCCAACCTAGCAGTTCGAAAAAGCAAGACATTGCAAGTAGATAAATAGGGACCACTTCGGTGGGGAAGGTCAACAGCGCCTGCCATATGACTGCAGAAACATCTCCAAACGCAGACAGTGCTGGCTCTTCGGCTATCAACAGAGATGAGCACTGAACCCTAGAGTCAGATACGACTGGCTTTCGAGCAAGGGCGACCCTTGCCTTTACTTACCTGTTTTAACATCGTGAGCCATCGTGGGACCCCTGGCTGGGGAAAAGGCAGCTTATGAGTGATGTTAAATCAGTCAGTCAATGGGTGAGAGAGATGGATTTTATTATTAATTTCATTCATTGTTAAAGTACTGTACAGTGGACCCTGAAATAACGACGTTACTTGGTTCCCCAAGTAGCGTCGCTATTCGAATAATGTCGTTATTCGAATAACGACAAAAAAAATCATTCAAATAACTACAAAAAAGTTGGTAAAAATACCGTCGTTATTCGAATAACATCATTATTCGAACAATCATGTTGGGAGCGTCGTTAATCGAAAATGACGCTATTCGAATGCGTCATTAATTGAGGGTCCACTGTATACACAAACCAGTCTGTACAATAATATACATCCAAAAAGGGACACACAGAGAAACCCTTCCTCCTCCTCTCTCTGAAACCACCAGCCTAGACCCACCTAGTCATTCCTACCCCCCAACCTAAAGATGAGATGGCTGGACGGTATTGTAGACACAGTGGGCACAGAGCTGGGCGGGCTGAGGAGGATGATGGAGGGCAGAGGTGCCTGGAGGACAATGGTCCATGGGGTCACACAAAGGGTCAGAATCGACTGTGCGACTGAACAACAAGATAAACCTCTTGTTTTCCTGTCTTAAGATTTGCATCCCCTCTGGCACCTTTTCTCCCATCACTATCACAAAGGCCCATCCTGTCAGTCAATGTGTTTTAGGGCAGCATTTACAGCAGGGGGGACCACTATTCCAGCCCACATCTTAGAATAGTTGAGAACCCCTGGTTTAGAAGGTGTTGAGGGTCATTCTCTTGCTTAGCTCTCTTAGCATCTGCTGCTTCTTCTTTTCTGGTCTTAGAGTAATACCAGCAAGAGGGTATTTTCTCAACTGGTATAGGTTTGAAGCATCTTTGCACTCTATGCACAGCTTCATTAGCAGTGATGTCAACTCGTTTTGCATGTGTGGATGTGCTCCATAGTGGAACAGCATACTCTGCTGCAGAGATGCTCAGAGCCAAAGCTGATGTGTGCGGTGTGGATGGTTGAGTGGATGGTTGCTCTGCCCTGAAGTTACCCCTCACATTTTGTCCTGTGGTTACACAGCAATTGAGGTCTATAGTCTCCGGCTGGGGGAGTTTAAACTCTGTCTACATCTGGCCCAAATGATCAACATATTTTCCCACAGGAAAATTCTCCCTGCACTTGGCTCATTGGGAGTTATTACAGAATTATTTAATTCTCAAAGAAATACTCCATCAATTCAGTAAATTGTTCTCTTTTATTTTATTAATAGGATTACCACAAGAAGAACAGCGTCAGCGATCGGTAATCAAGGTAGGCAAATCTTATATATATATATACAGTAGGAGGAGACATGCATAGTGGGAGGGGATTAACTATATACATATGTATGAGGATACAGTGGTCTGATGTTTAACCCTGACAATACCCCTTCTAAACATCAAACCTATTTCACACTTCAATATATTTTAACTATGTACAGTATTTACATGTTCAGACAGAGTTTTCTAAACAGATAGATGTGCTTTGTTGACAGAGGTTTTGTCAATGTGTCTGTTACTTGCTCTTTCGTATCACAATATACTGTGTTTAATGAATCCCTTTTTGAATATTGCCTTACATGTTTATTTTTTATGTCGATGTGTCTTGATCGATGACCAATTGCATCTGCTTGAGAGATTTCTATATCCGCCCTGTTGTCTTCATGAATGATTGTTGGGCTTATAGGCTCTTTCCAGATGAAAGTTATTAGATCCTTGAACAAGGTTAAATTGTTGGTTGTCTCGGACAAGCATACATATTCAGCCTCAGTTGTTGATGTTGACACTAGTTTTTGTTTTCCTTAATATCAATATACAGGGCTATTGTTTAGCATTATTATCCTGGATTTTGTATCCCCTGCCCAGTTGGCATCAGCATAACAGGATAATTTAGGGTGGCCAAGGATTTCAGGGGTGAGTGATAGTGTTGTATCTATGGTTGATTTCAAATATCACAATAATCTTTTTATGGTGGTCCAGTGATACATTTTGGGTTCACTGACATGTCTGGATAATAAATTCACCGCCAAATTGATATCTGGGTGTGTCCAATTAGAAATGTGAAGTAATGACCCAATTACAGATATATATAGTGTGTTATCTTTGAAATTTTCCATGTGAGTGTTTTTTAAGAAATCTGTTTGCATTGGGGAGTCACATGTATTGCAATTTGACATATTACACCTTTCTAGTAGTTCTAACAGCTTTTCCTTTTGTGATAAAGTGAACTCTGAAGTTGTTTTTGTGATTTGTACACCGAGGTAGATAGATAAATCTTTATTGTCATTGTCCTGCACAGAACAACGTGATTGAAGAAACCACTTATCGACCCAACAAAACCTAAACAAAATACAACTATACAAAATTATCAACATACTCCCACCCCACATATACACATTTAACCCCTAAAAAGCTCTAAGACTCTAAAACTCTAAAACCTCTAAAAACTATATATAAAAGCTCCCTCATAAACTGCATTTCACTGCATTCAAAGCCAGAACCGCTTTTGGGTAGAAACTATTTCTCAAGCGGCTAGTCCTGGTCTTTATGACCCTATACCTTCTTCTAGAAGGCAGAAGCTGAAAGATATCATTTACTTGTCTATTTTGCCCAATGTTTTGAGAGAGAATTGCTTTCCCAGGGTCTGTGCAAATTTTTCACAATCAGCCTTGTTTTTTCCTATGAATAATATGTCATCAACATAAATTAAATTTGTTTTTCCATTCAATTTTCACCCCTTTGACAAAAACACATTTGTCAGCATCTGATGCTTCAAAACCCATGTTTTCCAGTTCTTTTGACAAACAGTCATACCATTGCTTTCCAGATTGTTTTAACCCGTATAAGCTCTTGTTTAAAAGCCAGGTTTCTCCCTCTTCCTTCTCAATTCCTTGTGGTGCCTTGACATATATTTATTTGTCCAATTTTTCATGTAAGTATGCAGTTTGGATGTTAAACTGATACACCAGTTCTCCTAATATAGAAACAATAACCAGAGCAGTCTTCACGCTTTCTGCTTTCACTGTAGGAGCATATTTCTCTGTGTAATCATATGGAAACATTTGTGAGAATCCTTGAACAACTAACCTTGCTTTGTAGAGGTAATTATTATTTTCCAGTGGTTTAATTTTAAAGACCCATTTTGTCCCTATCAGTTTTTTTTTGTTCAGGCGCTGGTACTGGGGTGTAAACATTTAATTTCTTAAAACTGTCCATTTCTCTTTTTATTGCCTCTTTCCATTTTTCTTGCTCATCAGGTGGGAGTTTTGCTATGTCCTGGTAGTTCTTAGGAGTATTGTCAGATTACTCTATCGTCATCACATAGTCATCAATTTTTAAAATATTTTTCCTTTGGTATTTCTATCCGACCTTTTAGGTGATTTCTCAGTCTGGTCTTTATTTTGGGACGGTTGGTTCGGTTACATCATGGTCATCTGCACTATTGGTGGGTGAGGGCAGTTTTATCTCATTCCAATCAGATTCAGTCTGACTCCCTTCAGATGTGGTCGATATTATGATTGGCCCCAATTTTGGTGTGTCAGAAATATCAGTGCTTACTTCATTTGAGTGAATTCTACTCCCATTGCTGTTTTCATAAAATGTGGCTGATCTGGAACTATTATTTTACCATGTTCGTCTATAAATCTGTATGCTTTAGATCCAGATTCATATCCCATAAATTTGAGTTTTTTGGATATTCTGCTCCCCTTTCTTCTTATCTGGTTAGGTATGAGGACATCTGCTGTCACACCAAAGACATGAAGATGGCTTAGTTTTAGCTTACGATTATACAATGCTTCGTAATGTGTCATATTTATTACACTGGACCATGTACGATTTAGTGTGTAGTTTGCATATAGGAGAGCTTCCCTATATGACAGGTGACAGGTAATATTTAGTTGGCTCTTGAGAAGAGGGCCATACCTAAGCAATTACCAGGCTTTTTTATTTCTGTGTTGATAGTACAGCCTTTGTGGAGTCCTTGATAGAAAATCTCTGAGCAATTATTATAATAATTGTTGATTCTTTAAAGCAATACTTGTAGACTTTACTATGCATAAGTGTGTCCTAGCCTGAACTATCTCCAGCAGCAATTATTATTAATTTTTTTAAAATGAATTTTAAGCCGTCCTACTTTTGGCAAATCATAAGGAGGCAAGAAGAAAAGACAATAATCTTGGGATAGATGGATGCCAGGCTGTTGGAAACAGGACATCTCTGGAGATCATTGGGTCCCCATAAGTTGGGGGCAACCTATCTACACTTTGAGACTGGCCAAAGATCCTGTAAGTTGTACAGGGCAAATTGATCAGGCATCATCTCATTTTGCAGGCTTGGTTATGTGCCCACATTGCATAATCAAGGTGAGTCCCAAGGACTCACCAATTAACTGCAATTATCTGTTGCTAGTTTGGCAAACCTAAAGAGGAAGCTAGTCAATGACTGACCAAATAATCCACTTGTGTGTGTGTGTGTGTGTGTGTGTGTGTGTGTTTTCCTGGCATTAATGCACACAGCGCAATCTAACAAAATCTCTACGTTCTTGCCATCGTCATCATTAGTCATACTATTGTGCAGCAGCTGAGTTTAACAAAATATCTAAAACCATTATTATTAAAATAACATCTGTTTCTTCACCTGCAGTATTTATTTATGATTCAATGCAATAAAATCTGTAAGACGACAGTATTTTCAGGTGGCAGAATTTAACCCATAGAGTGCGGTCTTTCCGGGTGTTTCACATCTTTTCCTTGGCTGTGCCCTCTAAATCAGAGGTTCCCAACCTTTTCAAGCCGGGCACTGGTTTGCACTCTCTCAGTCAGCTTTGAGGGCTGGACGGCCATTTTTCCCTACCTGCACGATGGGGATGGCCATTTTGTCCCAACAGCTTCAAAACAGTGGCCATTTTTTCGCAAATGCCCTTGGAGGGGTGGGTGGCCACATGAAATGGCACCATGGGATGGAGCTGGCACACGGGCTTTAGGATGGGAACCTAAATAATTTGATGTCCTCTTCTGTCTGTTTCTTTTTTTAAGTATATCAGAGAGTAAACATTTTAAACTTTTAAAGTTGACCGTCACACTCTGCTTTCAAGCCAGGTTTCCTGGTTTCGATTCTCCCCACCATAAAAAGCAGATGTTGATTTATTTTCGGTTCTTTCTTTCAGAGCTGGTTTTCTTTCCCCAGGGCAAAGCTTTACCCATGGGGTGGTAGTGGAGCAGGATCCAGCAAAATAAAACAAAATTTCCCCTCTTTTGCCCAACTTCTTTTTGCTGGGCACACATCATGTTGGTTCATTTCATAATGCAGAGACTGCGGTGGTTCAGTGCTTAAGAAGCTCACCTTGTTATCTGGAAGGCCGGCAAGTCAAGACCCGAGGACTGCATGACAGAATGAGCGCCCATCTCTGTCTCAGCTCCTGCCAACCTAGCAGTTCAAAAGCAAGAAATTGCAAGCCGATAAACTTCCCCTCTTTTGCCAAACTTCTTTTTGCTGGGAACACATCATGTTGGTTCATTTCATAATGCAGAGACTGCGGTGGTTCAGTGCTTAAGAAGCTCACCTTGTTATCTGGAATGCCAGCAAGTCAAGACCCGAGGACTGCATGACGGAATGAGCGCCCGTCTCTGTCCCAGCTCCTGCCAACCTAGCAGTTCAAAAGCAAGAAATTGCAAGCCGATAAATAGGGACCACTTTGGTGGGGAAAAAGATCTTGGGGACATGAAAGGAGCCCCATTCGGGCGTCCCCTGAGCGGGGTTCCTCCAGCACAAAACCTTTCAACCCAGAAAGCACCTTTGTATGCTTCTGACACGATAAAACAAATTTGTAATTCATTTTCCTATTTGCATTTTGCATCGCGAGTGGCTTAATTTAAATTCTTTTCGCCTTGCTTTCCAGGAATTGTAGACGTGGGCCCATCTATCCTGGTTTTAAGATGGGTAACAGAAAGGATTTCTTGCTCAATTAATCTTGGGTTCACTCTCCCTTTCTCCCCACCTCATCACGGCTGAATCCCTCTTAATTTGATTAAGGTGGAAACCCCTGGCAGGAAACTGATTCTGCTTGTCAGCTGCCTTGTTTTCTCCCCATAAATAATTCTGAGTAATCTACTATTTGGCAAGGAGAGTAAAATATATCAAGATTTTGTTCTGTGCCTGCAGGATGCTTTGGGGGGAAAACATCTACAGCTGCATTATGACTGGAGTCTGTAGCAGCTTCTCAGCTGGTGCACAAATTATAGCCAGAATTTGGGAAATATTATTTTTGGACTTCTTCTTCCGTGTCTAGGCCAGACGTGAAACTGCCAAAATGAAGGCACCTTTTTGGTGAGTTTATCCTGCAGTTCCTTTCTCCGACAATACATGGTTGCGGTTACCAGGGTGTATGCCTGATTGGTGGCTGGATAGCTCTGTGGTTTAAGTATTACAATTAATATTTTATTTCTGGATTACATCTTCCACATCACATCATTGTCGTCGTCTTCTTGTGTCGTATCTGATTCCGGATTTTGGCGACCCTTATGGCGAGCACCCATGAAGACTGTCCTGAGAATATAATGCCGTGGCCTTTCATCTGCCGTCCGCATTGCAGCCCATAGTACCACTGATCCAGTTCCACGCATCACTTTATGGTCCTGAGCCCTTTTGGCACGCAAAGTCCTCATCATCATCCCCAGGCCAGGATGGATGAAGCTGCTGCCCTCCACCAAGAGGGTTTCAAGTGGGATTTAATCCACTTGGGGACCATCACCCTTCCCTGTGGACTTCTCCACCCAGTCCTCAGGGTGGTCAGGTTAGTTAACCGCCACCTGACACTCGGTGTTGAGTCACTGGCAGTTCGGTCTACTCTATTACCATAGCAGGATAACCTGGCCACACTCTCAGTCTAGCTAAAATTAAAACAGCCCTTCTATCTCTTACTTTAAGACAGCAAAGATGCTTAATCCTACCCCATCTACCTTTCTTCCAAAAGGGACCGAACTAACATATAGATTTTAAAGAATAATAACCATTATTTTAAAAACTAAGGCCAACCAAATTGTTTAAAATTAAAAGATAATTAAACAAACATAAGATCAAAAACTAGTAGGTAAAAACAGTGCTAAAAGCATATTTAAAACAGCAACCCCTTGGAGACTTAAACCTATAGGTAATCGTCTCCATTGCTCATAAGCCAGTCATGTCCGACTCTAGGATTCGATGCTGTCTGCATCTGCAGATGCATCTGTGGTCAAGTGGCAGGCATGACTAGACACCAGAGTTCAAGGAACGCTGTTACCTTTCCCACTGAAATGATATCTGTTTATCTACTTTTAATTTCTTGCTTTCGATCTGGTAGGTTGGCAGGAGCCGAGAGAGACGACGGGCGCTCACTCCATCATGCGGCACTCGGGTCTCAAACTGCTAACCTGCCGACCTTCCAGATGTCAAGTTCAACGTCTTAACTACTAAGCCACCACAGTCCCTTTTTAAATCTCTACTATACTACAACTACATTCAATATGCCAGCAAATTTGGAAAACAAAACAGTGGCCACAGGATTGGAAAAGATCAGTATACGTCCCAATCCCAAAAAAGGGCAATGCCAAAGAATGCTCAAATTATCGAACAATTGCACTCATCCCACACGCCAGCAAGGTGATGCTCAAGATAATACAAGATAGACTTCAGCAACATGTGGAGAGAGAACTACCAGAGGTGCAGGCCGGTTTCAGAAGAGGTAGGGGGACTAGAGACCATATTGCCAACATACGTTGGATCATGGAGAAAACAAAGGAATACCAGAAACAAGTTTACTTTTGTTTTATCGACTACACTAAGGCATTTGACTGTGTGGACCACAACAAGATGTGGCAAGTAATTAAAGAGATGGGAATACCAGAGCACCTCACATGTCTCCTGAGAAATCTGTACATGAACCAAGAAGCAACAGTTAGGACAGAACACGGAATGACAGAGTGGTTTGGAATAGGAAAAGGAGTAAGACAAGGCTGCATTTTATCACCCTGTTTATTCAATCTATACACAGAGCACATAATGCGCAATGCAGGGATGGAGGAATCACAATATGGGATTAAAATTGCTGGGAGAAACATCAACAATCTGAGATATGCAGACGATACCACCCTAATGGCAGAAAGTGAGGAAGATCTAAGGAGCCTCTTGATTGGATTGAAGGAGGAGAGTGAAAAAGCTGGCCTGAGACTCAATATCAAGAAAACCAAGATAATGGCAACAGGCCCCATCAGTTCCTGGAAAATAGATGGGGAAGAAGTAGAAGCAGTGACAGATTTTACATTCCTTGGATCAAAGATCACTGCAGATGGGGATTGCAGCCATGAAATAAAAAGGCGACTGATTCTTGGGAGACAAGCCATGAGAAACCTGGGGAACATAGTGAAAAGCAGAGATATCACATTGCAAACAAAAATTAGAATAGTCAAAGCAATGGTATTCCCAGTGGTAATGTATGGGTGTGAGAGCTGGACAATTAGGAAAGCTGAGCGCAGAAGAATAGATGCCTTTGAAATGTGGTGTTGGAGGAGAGTTTTGAGAGTACCCTGGACAGCGAGGAGAACAAATAGGTCAATCTTAGAAGAAATCAACACTGACTGCTCATTGGAAGGTCTAATAGTAAAGACGAAGCTGAAGTACTTTGGACATCAAATGAGAAGGGAGGATTCGCTTGAGAAGGCCTTGATGTTGGGAAAGGTGGAGGGCAAAAGAAGAAGGGGGAGGCCAAAGATGAGATGGCTAGATGGGATTGTAGACACAATGGGTACAGAACTGGGAGTGCTGAGGGGGATGGTGGAGGACAGAGGCGCCTGGAGAAAAATGGTCTATAGGGTCGCAAAGGGTCGGAATCGACTGTGCGACTGAACAACAACAAACAAGTACTTGGAAATGGTAATTATTATTATTTTGGTGGTGGTGGGGACCCCAATTCAGTACTATTCCTGCTATACCTAAACCAGTAAGGCTAGGGGAAGTTCTGGTTCCTAAAAGTTAATTTGCCACCCCCTGACCTTGGGAAATCGTAAAAGCTGTTATTTATTGATCAACTGGAGTGACACTGACAGATAATCGTAATCTTCCTGTCCGGGTTTTCTTCATGACTGATCTTGTGCTATCCTGCGGCGCTGGGGAGATTAATTATGCAATATACGGACAGAACATTTGCATAGAGCTCCATGGGAAGCTTTGTTCCAATCCCGTCCTCTCCTGAGCCAAATTCAAAACAGGCCTCCGGGCGGTTATTAATTTTCTCGCCCGCCCCATGAAGTGATGGATGGCTACATATCTCCTTCGAATTATCTGCATGGGGGCTTTTTATAGACCTTGCTTATCATCAGGCCGGGGATAAAAATTGACTTCAGCGTAGCCTGAAAATAATCAAAGCTAGCTTCAGGATGGCTGATTTATTGGCAATGGCAAGCCTGAGTGTTCACACTTGGTACTATCAGTTTCGTTTAGGGCCGTGGTTCCCAACATGTTTCCCAACGTGGATTGACTACTGTAATGCTCTCTACATGGGGCTGCCCTTGCATCTGATAGGGAGAATACAGCGGGTCTAGAACGCAGCAGCCAGGCAGGTGACAGGCATAAACAAATTCGATCATACTGTATTTCCCCAGCCTTGGCAGGCCTGCACTGGTTACCTGTTGCCTACTATATCAGATACCGTACAAGGTGTTAGTGTTATCATATACGGTTTGGGACCTTGTTATCTGTCGGAGCATCTTTCCCCACATCGCCCATTCATCACAGTCCAGGTGCCGACTCCGAGGATGGCGAGAAAGTCTGTAACTAGAAATAGAGCATTCTCGGTGGTGGCACCAGCGCTGTGGAACACATTACCAGTGGAGCTGTGCCAGGACCTATTCGTGGATATCTTTAATAAAAAAACCACAATAAAAAGCTTTATTATTCAAGGAAGCCTTTCAGAATGATACCCCTTTAGCAATAAATTAACCAGTCAGTTGATCCTCTGGCCCCTGAGACGCCAGTTATTTCATTTCAGGATGTATTTATTTGGTTGGTTTATTTTTAATTTGTTGTGTGTTTTATTGTGTTATTTTGATATTTGTATGTATACCGCCCAGAGTGGGAAATTTCCCAAATGGGCGGTATATTTATTTAGCGCATGGCATAATTGCAATAAACCAGGGGTTTGCAACCTACAGCCTATGGTGCCATTTCATGTGGCTCACCGCCCTCGCTCCCATCACCCCTGCCGGAAGTGGCGAAAACAGCCGAAAATGCACCACTGTCCCCGGCGCCAAAAACAGTGAAAACATGCTATAAATGCACCCGCAGCTGTTGTAAACGTGGGCCAGATGAATCGCAGTAAACCCTGGGAATTTAAGTCCAAGAACATCTGGAGGGCCAAGGTTCGCCATCACAGCCTTATAATAGCCCTAAAGGTACTGTGAAGTATTCATAGTAAAGACTCTTGACTCTTGTGGGTCTGAAAAGGGTCTGGTGAAGAAGAGTTTGATCAAAAGGCAAAAAAGTAGGACATTTATTCATATCAGATCTGTGGCTCCAGAAAGGGTTTCTTTAATCACTTTATTTTGCACTGGATTTTTCCTCTCCTCCTTTGGGATCCAGAACTTCAAGCAAAATGTTCGTGGGGAAAAGGACCTTTTTGATAACTACAATTCCCATATTATTTCAGCCAGCTGGCCTAATGGCCATGCTATATATAGGGGATTGTGGGGATTATGATCCAGTAAGTAACTTTTTCATGCATGGGGAAGATTCCAATATAATTTTTTTAAATAAATGCTGATGATGATGTAATTCTGAAATAAATTCCAATTTCTGTTACCTGAGAGGAAAATCCAAAAAATTATTTACAATCTCAAGATGCTGACAGTGGTGTTGATGTGTGAGACCCTATCTGCAACAGCAGCGGGTCTTTTGTAAAGCCAACAGGTCTTGATTGCCCATTTGAGACTCAGCCACCCCCCAAAACCCGCTTTAGGATTAGAACTACAGTACTGTACTGTAAATTAGTTTGCAATGTGATATTGTTATCAAGGACTCAAGAGGGCCAGACATTCTTTCCCCTCCGAATAATATTCCTCTTGGATCCACAAGATGGCATTATTCACCAGGCCACAGATAAAACCAAAACCTTTCCTTCTCTCCCTTTGTGAGCAATGACTGCAACTTGAAGCAGGAAAAATGTCCCTCCTGTGAATTTGTTTCAGGTGGATCCCAGCTTGCCATGAAAGTGACCCACACACTATGATCACGGAGCTATCTCCTGTGGCACATATGAAATGAGATATGCAGGATTTAACACGAGGACTGCAATGGACTGCCGCAATGGACTGCCTTTCAACCAGGGGTTCCCAACCCAAGGCCTGTGGGCCAGATCTGGCCCCTGGTGCACTTTCATGTGCCCCCATCTCTCCAAGGACATTCAAGAAACAAAATGACTTATCCTTTGAAGCTGTTGGGACAAAGTGGCCATCCCCATCATGCAGGCAGGTCAAAATGGCCGTCTGGCCCTCGAAGCTAACTGAGAGCGCGTGAGAGTCCCTCGTCCCTAACTGAGAGTCCCTCGACTTGAAAAGGTTGGGAACCTCTGTTTTAAAATGGAAGCTGAAAGGTATCTGTAGGTTCTGAATGTATAAAATTGCACCGTTCTTCTTTGGGGTTTCACCCATCCCTGGCACCTGACTTGATGGAATCGATCCTATGAACCATGAAACCCGGGTTCCAACTCCCTCTGAACCGACAAAATTCATCTGGTCCTCATCGACCTACCTTCGAGGGTTGTGCGCTTGGAAATTGGACTGATACTTCTGTCCAACTCTCCGGAGTAACCTTTGAGCCAGTCCTACCTAACAGGGCTGTTGTGAGGAAGACGGAAAGCAGAGAAGATCCACACTCAGTGGGAAAGTTGGGGTCCCCCCCCCCAGATCCTGGCCTGTTTTTTAACACTGCGACGCGGCATCCTTTCCCACGCAACTGGGCCGGTCCCGCTCCAGCAAAGAAAGATCTGCGTCTGGAATCTGGACCGTGGAAAAACGGCTTAGCATCTCCTCCGGATTTCCATCGCTGATGTCGAGAGCACAGAAGATGAATAAGCCTGATGTAATCCTACTTCTTCATTCATCTTTTCAAGGCACGTCGGCTCGCTCCGGCATTAATTTCCAACTCCCAAATGTATTAACAGGCTATTAAGTATTAATTTTGTCTCCATCTCTCTCCCCCCACCTCCTGTCCTCCCTACCCACTGCTTGGCTGAATCCCAGCACAAATCCTTAAAGCCAAATTTCTCCTACAGAGGGGAGCCCAAAATCACAGGTTGGCTGGATTGTCCCATTTAAAATAAAAAGACAGGAGCAGATGTTTTGTAGGCTTAATGGATCTTCATTGCCCATCCAAGACGAAAGACAGCCTCTTGCGTTACAATAGGAAAAGCTTGCAAAACACATATTGTTCCTGGGGGGTGGGGGAATCCATTTCTGGAGTGTAGATGCAAAATTGGGGGGAGTTGGGGCTCAATTCCCTAATGGATCAGCTTGTGTTAACTGAAGTTCATGTTCTGGGCTAGGTAAAAATCTGTATTACCTGGTTTGGATGGATTTAGATGAGGCCCAGATTAAATGATATGGCCCAATTTGGTTCCAAGGAGAACTTGGGCAAATGTGCAAACTAATTTAGGTTCAGAGCAGGTCATGCACAAACTATGGGATTTTTAGTATCATCCCTTTTTTCAAAAAGCTAATGTACAAGATGCCCAGTATAAAATCCCCCTGAACTAGTGGCCTGCTCAGGTTAACCCTCTTTAGAATTGCGTATGCCTGCAAATCTAGTGTCATTGGCACGAAACTGTTATAACTGTTCTGGTTTTCAATCCGAATGCTTTACAAACGCCTTCTGATCCAGAGTACAAATGAAATCAGATAGCGGCACAGATTCCACTTCTCTTCAGCTCCGTCCCTTTCCCTCTCCACTTGAGAAAGGTCATCGGCAAGTAAATAAACCTGGCAGACGAAATCGACTGTACCTTGCGGTTACAAAGAACCAAATCCTGGTCCATTCATCAATGCAGATGGGCTTGTTGAACTCAACCAGTGGACCTGCGGGCAACTCTAATGCGAAATTAGCTTTCTGTATCAGCAAGCTGCAGTTAATTTCGTCTGCCAGGTTTAATTACTCACCGATGACCTTTCTCAGGTAGGGAATAAACTAGGGATGGAGCTGAAGAGGAGTGGAACTCTCTCCACTCCACTTTGCCCCGCGGTCTGTCCCAACTGATATCCATTGGAGAACACTCGGTGGTGAGATTTCTTACCTCCAATTGGGGTCAGACTAGACAACCTCCGAGGACCCCCTTCCGACATTACGATTCTTCCCGATGCCCAGTTGGTGAATGTTTCAGCTCTCACCAAGAACAGAGAGAATAAGAAATGAATTCTGCAAAGGTGGCAGCGCTCAGCCTGCGATGAAGAACGGGCGATAGTTCTGTCTGGGTCTCATGGGAGCAATTTCTCTGTTTTTCGCCATCTTGTTCATGTCTCCTGTTATTAGCGGCTTGAGAAATCTCTCTTTTCTGCAGCAAAGCCAGGGTCTGAGTCAAAGAGTTTAGCAGAGGCATCGCCATCCCTTTCTACCTATTTTTTTTTAAGGGAGAAAACTGGGAGGGTTTTCTTTTTTTATGCATGTCAAGAGCTCACCGTTAAAACAGATTTAAATTTAAAGTTATCAGAGAAGTTGGAAGGCTGAAGATGAAGATCTAGGGCTGTGAGATATTCACTGTGCGAGAGTTATTACATCAGAGCTTTTACAGTTTAAAAAAGTATGGAAAAAAATAGTACTTACTGTGCATCAGACTTCTTAACATGTTTGCTCACACACATGCTATTTGTGGCTGTGTGACATATACAGGTATATTTAAACTAGAGTTATTCAAGTCATATATGCAGTCCTGTGCAAGAGGCTCTTATGCCAATACCACCTGGTTTGGGGAAAATTAAATGAGCAATTGTGTGTGTGGAGGATACTCGAGCCACCTAGGCACACCAAACTTGGAAATAGTCTTCTGCCGACTCTGTTCTCAACCCTCTCCAAGTTTGGTGAAATTTGGAGTTAGGGTGTCCAGGTTAGTAAAGGCTGATCTTGCTCAAAAGCAAGTCGTATCCAACTCTAAGGTCCAGTACTCATCTCTGTTTATAGCCAAAGAGCCAGCGTTGTCTGTGTCTACAGACGTTTCTGTGGACATCTAACAGGCATGACTAGACAGTGGAGTGCATGGAACGCTGTTTACCATCCCACCAAAGTGGTGCCTATTTATCTACTTGCAAAGTCTTGCTTTTGAACCGCTAAGTTGGCAGGAGCTGGGACGGGAGCTCACTCTGCCATGTAGCACTCGGGTCTTGACCTGCCGACCTTCCACTCGTCAAGTTCAGTGTCTTAACCATAGAGCCACGGCAGTCCAAGTTATGCCTCCCCCCCAAAAAAAAAATCATTAATGAAACTACCCTGAGTTATTGGAATGTCTATGTTCCATAACACCTCAACTTCTGAGGCCATGAATGGGTTGTGTGTATCTTATTGGGAGAAATGCCATGGAAGTTTCTAATCGCACAACCTGCTCCCGACGTCTTATTCGTCTTAATGTTATTAATCAAGTTGATCGGATTTCTACCGCGAATGGGCAAAACCCATGACCACCACCCACCACCATCCCCGCTGCAGGGTTGGCAGGTGCCCCAGAGGGTTTCCGATCTCTTTTCATTGCAAAGATCCTTTTAAAAACTCGTAATCTTATCACACACTCAGGTATGGAATTAAATTAAAAGGAAAGGGAAAGACGGCGTGTATCGTCCCATCGGATCTGAAAGACTCCCACAAAGAGCAGAATAAAGAGTGAAACAGACACGGGTTTCGAAGCTGTGAAGTTCAGGCTGCTTACTGTGTCTATCTGGTGTGTGTGTGTGTGTCTTTACATAGGTCTCAACAACAACGTACACACCTGCGTAGGGAAAGACGCATAGACCAACCTCTGGAGAGTGATATCCAAGGCACTTTTTTTCAGTTTTACTTTTTGTTTGTTTCTTTACAGTGAACAGGTTAAAGCCATTGGTTTGGAGGCAAAACGTGATTGTTTCTGGGCATGGACCCGTCGGAGCCACGGGTCGTGAGACTTGTCAGGGATGTGGCCTGTCGCTCCATCCACAAAGGACTCCCCGCCTTAAACCTGATCGATGGCCAAGCAGGGTTTGGGGTTGGGCTGGGGAAAGACTGCCCTTGACCTTCCCAGATCTGGGCCCGTCTTAGCGGCACGAGGGCACGCTAGGCTGGGTTGTGTCTGCTCAGTTGGCAGCCCAAGGGGATTGCCAGGAAGAAAGATGGCTGCACAAAATCTTTCTCGAAGGTCTGCAACTAGCCTGCCGTCCCCTGTTCATCCGCCTTCTCCGTTTGGCCCTCCACTGAAACACCACCATTACAAAGGGCGGAGGAGCAACCCCAAAAATTAAGTTCTTGCATCTTTAGCCACCTAAGTACACTTGGCTAGCAATGTTAAAAAGAAGTAATTTTCAAAAGTAGCTCTTTCAGTTACTTCCTAGAACTGGGAAAGTCCAAAAATTAACTTTTTATCTCTTGACTCTACTGGTGGCAAAACATCCCCAGAACAGCTGGAGTGCCAAGGTTCGCCACCACGGAATAGATGCTCTTTAGAGATGCTGTATCATTCAACAGTTGTGTGTGTGAGAATGAAGGGCTGATCGCCTTCCTTATTTTCTTTGTCTTTGTGATCTTCTCAAAGCCGCCTTGGTCGCTCACCGTGTCACAACCGGAGGCTTTGCTCCTCTTAAAAATACGAACTTCCACCTTCCAAGGCAGTCTACCCCGGAGAACAGTGCCCCAGACTAGACCAATTAAGACTGCAAAACAAAACTAACTTTCTAAGCTGTGCCCCCAAATTCAAAGAGGTCTCTAAAGGCCAGAAGTGAAGGGCTGGTGGTGAAAACCTGCACACCTTTTTGACCTTAAATAAACAAACATGAAATTCCTGCGGAGTCCAGGGATTGGCACCCGTTCGGCACAAGATCAATCGGGTCAAGATCCGCTCCCTGGACCGCAAAGGCGCGGGCCAGTCCTTTACACAGGAGGAGACCGGATACTGGTTCTTAAGCCACCGGCAGGGAAAGCAAAACGGGTTCCCAGGTGCGTTCCCCAGAGATCCCTTAATTAATGAGATCGATTCAGCCCCTGTGCGTTAAAATGAAAAGGTTTCACGTAAACGAGAAAAAAAATTGATCTCCATCTTCCCAACATGCGTCACTTTTGTGGAGAGAGCCGACTTCCATTTAGCAGGTAGAGGGTGGATTTGCTTTTTGATGTGCCTGAGACCTTACTGAGCAGGTTAGACTAGAAGTGATGGTGAACCTTGGCACTCCAGATGTTTTGGGACTTCAATTC
The DNA here is from genome assembly GCA_035047345.1 of Bradypodion ventrale. Taxonomy (NCBI): domain Eukaryota; kingdom Metazoa; phylum Chordata; class Lepidosauria; order Squamata; family Chamaeleonidae; genus Bradypodion; species Bradypodion ventrale. The sequence goes on from JAWDJE010000012.1 coordinate 21,928,028, forward strand.
CCAGAAGCCCTGATCAGCAGGAGTGCTGACTTGGGCTTCTGGGAGTTGAAGTCCCAGAACAGCTGGAGTGCCGCATCAACCCTGGCGATCAATGGGGTGACAGATGCCGCAGCCAGATCGCCCTCACATCCCCAGAACAGCTGGAGTGCCAAGGTTCGCCACCATGGACTAGATGCTCTTTAGAGATGCTGTATCATTCAACAATTCCCAATTTTGCGGAGTCCAGTTGGTTCCTATGGACACGTGTAGCCAAGGAGCCATACTCCAGAAACAACCATGCAGACAAGCAAATTTGAGCCAGGCTTATGTCCATCATCCATACCAGCTCGGTTGAATACATTTTTTTAAAAAGTACTGGAAAGTTACATTATCGTCCTTTATAATATAGCAATGTATTTCATAAGGAAAATAAACTATGGTTATGTTTTCCCCGAATAATCTTATATCTTTAAAAAAAAACACCCCCCAAAATAAACCCGAAACAGAAAGCGAGTGTTATAGAATTTCTTCTTAAATCTTCTTCTGTTCTTTTTCTAAAGTGCACCGAATCTCAAATCATCCGAGAAACGCATCGGGCAAGGAAAGTTGGAGTTTTCCAGCTGTCAGGTTGGCACCTCTTGGACCTAGGGCAGGAAGGAATAGATTCGATTGGCTTTACTGGGATCACGGAGTTGGAAATCCACCTTAACTGGGTTGTCTCGGGGACTTTCTTGGGACGTTGTGGCTTCTCAGGGGATGAGGGATCAACCAAGTGATGTTAGAGTGACACCCAACTTCATGATCTGGGCAACCGGGAAAATTGGAGAGATCGAGGTAGGAACGGGGAGACCGAAGCCAAGATAACGGGTTTCTTCTGCATTTCGTCCACCACATTTTGCATTTTTGGAGCACACTGATGCTTGGCCCAAACCATTTTGAAAGCGTTGTGCCTGCGTCCTCCGGATCCTGAATTTCACTCAAGCGGCTTTAAAAGTCTGCTAGAAAACTTTGGAGAAGATACTGAACCGTAGACTCAAAAGATGGAGCAGCAGCAGTTTAAAGCGGTATCAAACCGCTTATACTCTGCCGTGTAGACGAGACTGCGTGTGTTTTTTGTGCTTTTCCTCTACCAGATGTTTTAATTCTCTCTCTACATCACTGCCGTCGGTGAAGAAGGAAGCGTCACCTCCATTTGGGTCGGTTCGGGTGGGGGCACATCTGGTCATCACGGCTTCCTCTGGAGCGCACGCTGCTTGCCGTAAGAATAACACAGCACCTGGTAGATGCTCTGGGGAGACTGTACCACCTCAAATGCTAAAAGTCACACTGGATCGCTCTACGTCTTTGCCTAAATTATCGGCACTGAGTGGCCCACGTTAGAAAGCTATACACCGGAATATCTCCTGCCTCTGGATTGTTTTGTCCCATAAAGCAGGGAGGCAAAAGGCTGGGTACTCAATGTTGCCATCTCCCCTTCCTTTAAAGGGGTACGGATCCAGAAATCCTGTCTCCCTGCTACTTCTTCAACTGACAGGTACATCACTCCCGAAGTTGGTAAGGCGTCACTAATTTCGGGCTATGGGAACATGAGGATTCGGATCACGGTTCCCAACCTTTTTGAGCTGGGGGCCGGGTCACACTGATTGCCACTCCTGATTCACCGCTTACCTACTTGGACTGAATTTATGCCAGCGTGGATGTTTCATACGCATTTTACCCAAAAAACAGCTGTCTGGAGAGCTCGGTGGTATAGGTCTCTGGCCACGGAACCAAAGGTTGAAAGTTTGATTCCCCAGTTGTGCCTCCTAAGAAGTGAGCTACCCTGTGTAGCTTTAGCAAGCCCAAGTCAGCTTCAAGGGCCAGACGGCCATTTTGCCCTTCCTGCACGATTGGGGGCGGGGCGGTCTTGTCCCAACAGTTTCAAAAGTGTGGCCATTTTGCTTCTCAAATGCCCTTGGAGGGGTGGGAGCGCTGTTTACCTTCCCACCGAAGTGGTCCCTATTTAGGTAAAGATAAAGGTTACCCTTGCTCGAAAGCCAGTTGTATCCGACTCTAGGACTCAGTGTTCATCTCTGTTAAATAGCCGAAGAGCCAGCACTGTCTCCTTCTGCAGACGTTTCCGTGGTCATGTGGCAGGCATGACTAGACACCTGAGACGCACGGAACGCTGTTACCTTCCCACCAAAGTGGTCCCTGTTTATCTATTTGCAATTTCTTGCTTTTGAACTGCTAGGTTTGCAGGGGAGGGGGAGAAAAAGCCACATCGTGTTGTCAAATTTTTTTGTGTGTGTGGCAAAAGAGAAAAGCTGTAGGCGTCCAGAAAAAAATATATAAAATGGATCCTTCCCAAAAGCCCCGCTGGTTTCCTAAGCAACTCCTATTACAGGCAATAATCCACCTACTGCCGTTGGCAGGTCCTTCCCCTCCTGTTTCTCTCTCTTTCTTCGCTCACAATCGTTCGATCCATTCTCCCTTTTCTTTTTGGCAAGGTCTCAAAATGGGGCACAGCTGCCAAAGGGAAGTTAGACAAAAAAAAGAGGATTTTTTTTAAAATGGGGTGGCTACTCTATAACGAGCAGTTGGCACATTTTTTTGCCCGCAGTTAACTGGCACAGCGGGACGGCACATAATTAATATCCCGGCGCTCTCTTTGTCCAAAAAGACATGAAATGTCACATGCTTGGCTGGCGCTAAGCACGGCCACGGCACCATCCTGCCGGTGTAAAGGCCGTGCCAAGGTTTCCCTACCGAGCGTGCCAATGTGTATGTGTGTGGGGGGCAGATGTATCGCTTTGGCTGGCAAGAGAAGGAGGCAGTGGGGGAAGACGGGCAGTTTCGGATCGGCCGAAAAAAGGGAAGAACCGTGGTTCAAAGAATAGAGAGGGACGGTACAAGACCGTTCGGCTAGAGCAGGGGTTCCCAACCTAAGGCCCACTGGCCGGATCTGGCCCACGGTGCCATTTCATGTGGCCCCCATCCCTCCAAGGGCTTTCAAGAAGCAAAATGGCCACCCCTTTGAAGCTGTTGGGACTTAGGCTTTTGGGAATTGAAGTTCCCCCTGTGGGGCATGGGCCCCACGTTGGGAACCACTGGGCTAGAGAGAGAGACACAGTAAGAGAAGAAAAATCCTAGCCCTTTATCGTTTTGGCACATGTGTGATTCTTTACATTTGGATGAAGTAAGTGTTGTTAAGCTGAAAAGCCTAGAGATCCGGGTTAAAACATTAAGACTTTGTCTATTTTGCAGCAGGATTTCGGGCCCGAGGAGATGCTCCGTGCTCTGGGCGACTCTTTGTAACATTCCCCAAAGGCTATCCAAAACAGAGAAATTTGCAAATAGGGAAGGAAAAAGCAATTGCCGCTCACTGGAGGGCTTAAAGTGCACATTATAGATGACCCGTCATTAGAAGAAAAAACTTCCTTGACTTCTTATCTTATTTTGTCATTGTAGTTAGAGATGAGACTCAGCTTAGATTTCAGCATTTTTTTAAAAAAAAACCCACAAGAATTCTTCTAGTCTTTATGTCTAAAAAGTGTCGACTGGGAAAGTGGTGTGGAGAGGGAGAGAGGATGAGGAAATCTGTTTTTTTAAAAAAATGGTCATTTCCTCACCTTTAAGAAGGTGATAACTCTATGAACTGCGAATTCAAGTTCATGTAAATCCTATTGTTTCAATAGGTCAACTTTAGTTGGGTTTACCAGCAGGATCGGGCCTCAAGTAGATCTGCTCCAAAACAAAAACCCCAATAATTTTCATTTCCATGTGGAGTAAATGAATCTCCATTTTTGAGCCTAAAATGCAAATATCAGCCCATCTATGAGGCTTTTCACTATGCGGTTTTTTCGTTATACGCTTTTCCCTCGTACTAACAAAAATCCCTATGGGGAAAAAAAATCGTATAACAGGTTTTTTTGGCTAAACTATTTTTCCCATTGAAATCTTCATTATATAATTTGTCCCCATAGGGACGCTGTACAGTCGTACCTCGAGTTACAAATTTAATGCGTTCCAAGGCATTTTTCATGTTACGAAAAATTTGTAACTCGGATTTCCCATAGGAATGCATTGAAAACCAACATTCATAACTTGAAACATGGTTTCCCATAGGAATGCATTGAAAACCAATTCATCCGTGCCGGAAAAAAACGTAATGCGAGCCATTATTTCCAATTGATTTTCATTCGTATTGCAAAAATTTTGTAACTCGAACCATTTGTAACTCGAGGTATCACTGTATCGCATAGTGAAAATTTTCATTATACGGTTTTCCCCATAGTGTGCTATTTTCGCGCAGCAAAAATTTTCATTATGCAAGGCGCCATTTCCCGCAAAACCTTTTCGTTGTGCGTTTTCCCCCGCTATAGGGGACATTCGTTATATGAGGTTCTACTGTATTTCTATACCTCAGATTCTCAGGATGCTGAGAATTGGAGATATAGATGAACCTCTGAAGAAAATTGGAGATATAGATGAACCTCTAAAGAAAATTGGAGGTATAGATAAACCTAAGATAAACCTGGTTCACACCGGACACAAGTGCACAGCCTAAATCCTTTGAGATTGGAGAATAATAAAATCCAAGTTGCAGAAAAGCAATGAGCAGCCGCCCCCGCCTTTCAAGACCAAGGCCGGAAGAGATGAGAAATGGATCTTTATCGGTCGTGACGACCAAGTGGCTCGAGGGGATATTGTTTCAAAGCACCACTGGCGAGCCCACCGGCTCCTACGAGCTGGCAAATTATCTTCCCAGGTGAGCTTGAATCCGGCAGTGAAAGGCGAGGAAAGGGTTCAAAGCTGCCCAGCTGGGGATGGATCGATGTTCCGTATTTGTTTCCAGCCGATTTTACTGAGTTATCTCTTCGTCGTTCGAATGCTCGGATTTGGCCCCGACATCACCTACCGCTGTGGTCCCAAGCGGCTCCAGACGGCGTCCTCTGCCCCGCTCTCCGTGTAGATGTTAGCAGCTGGCTCTTCCCGACAACAGTGGATGTGCAACCACGCAAGACAAGCTGGAGTAAGACCCCCAGAGTAGCGGGGAGGAAAAGATAAAAACGTGACTTTTGACTTTCCTCGGTGACTTTCGCAAGGCGGAGACGGAAATGAACGGAGAGGATGCAGTGACTCAGGAGGCGGAAGAAAGAGACAAGAAGACCGACATCCCCGTCGCCGTCGGCTCGGGGATCCGCACAGTGGAATGGTCCCAACCCACCCCCTATTCCCACCCTAACCCCACTGCCCGCCCGCTGGTCCGCCCACCCGCCTACGCCCCCCCCGCCCCGGCTCCATCGCGTCAGCGCCCGTGGGTTGGCTTGTTATCGATTGAAGACCTGAGATTGAACGTGGATTTCCGGTAGTCCACCAAACACCGCCGCGAGGGGTCAGGAGGCTCTTCGGATATGGCCGTCCCTCTGCTTTGCCCTCCCCAAATCTGGCTCCCCATATCAGAGGCATCGGAGCTAAGATCGCGGTCGGTCCACCTCCGGGACGAACCCGCCGGCCTGGTTTCTCTGCTCTCTTTCCCGGGCCGGGTTGCCTTTGAACCGATTTAAGAGAGATATATGCAGATATTTCTTTTTGTTAGAAAAAAGGGAAATAATTCCAGTGTGCGTGGTTGGTCACTGGTCCAGCATCAGGTTCAGCAGCTACTAGAGCTTGTGTATGGGGTAGGGAAGGAGGTCGAGCTGACCCCAAGGGGGCTGTCTGAGAGTGGCGTCTGGGGGGCGCCTACCGCCACGCTCACCCCCCTAGACTCCAAGAGGGTGGCCAGCAGTTGCTGCTGCTGTTGGCGCAAAGCGTCCGTGATCAATGAAGGCAAGGTGTTGAAGCCGGCAGAGAGTTGGTCCAGTTTGGTCTCCAGGCCGCCGATCTGTTTCTCTAAGTCCTCGCTCCGGTCGTTCAGCTCCGTGATGAGGTCGTACATGACGTTCTGCATCTGGAGAGGAAAAGAGAAAGGGGTGGGTTTCATAATTGCATCCTTGGATTGGAAGACCCTCCACATTTGGAAAGAACACCTCCAAGTAGACCAAGCCTCGCCTTCAGTGGTCAACTGGAAGTAGACCAAGCCTTATGTTCAATGGTCAACTGGAGATAGACCAACCTTATCTTCAGTGGTCAACTGGTGGTAGACCAAGCCTCCCTTTCAGTGGTCATCTGGAAGTAGACCAAGTTTCACTTTTAGTGGTCAACTAGAGGTAGACCAACCCTCACCTTCAGTGGTCAACGAGGTAGACAAACCTCATATTCAATGGTCAGCTGGAGGTAGACCAAGCTCCACCTTCAGTGGTCATCTGGAAGTAGACCAAGTCTCACTTTCAGTGGTCAACTGGAGGTAGACCAACCCTCACCTTCAGTGGTCAATGAGGTAGACAAACCTCATATTCAATGGTCAGCTGGAGGTAGACCAACCCTCACCTTCAGTGGTCAATGAGGTAGACAAACCTCATATTCAATGGTCAGCTGGAGGTAGACCAACCCTCACCTTCAGTGGTCATCTGGAAGTAGACCAAGCCTCACTTTCAGTGGTCAGCTGGAGGTAGACCAAGCCTCACTTTCAGTGGTCAACTGGAGGTAGACCAACCCTCACCTTCAGTGGTCATGTAGAAGTAGACCAAGTCTCACTTCCAGTGGTCAACTGGAGGTAGACCAACCTCATATTCAATGGTGAGCTGGAGGTAGACCAAGCCCCACCTTCAGTGGTCAACTGGAGGTAGACCAAGCTTCTGGAAACCCTTTCCCAAACAACTTGCTTGGCACCGCGGTAGACTGGACCTTCAGGAAACCTAGCATCCCGTCTCCCCTCGGACGGCCCCATCTTGCTGGTCCTACCCAAGCTGTAATGGGGGTGAAAGAAGAATACATCTTCCCAAACCTTATTTCAGAGCTTCTGATGGGTGGGCAGGTGGTTAGGGATGCTATCTGTCAACAACAACCTTTTCAAGCGAGAGGGAGAAAGCCCAGATCTTTGGAATGCAAAGGAGGAAAACCGGGGAATATAATTAAGTAAGTGGGCAGCATTTTCTGCCACATCTGTGACCAGCACTACCTGATCATGGGTGTGTTGTTTAGCACAAACGAGAGAGCAAGAAACCATTGCTTCCTTTCTTCGGGTTGCTTGGCAACCCCGGCTGCAAAGGAAAGGACCACATGCAAGGAAGAGCACTAATTGCTAGAAATCCCCTCTCTTTCCCCTCCCTGCGGCTCTCCCCGAGTTTGGGAATAATTTGCCAACAATTAAGGCATCGCTTCCCTTTAGAAAAATGCAGAGCTCTGCCCTTCCAAACTGCAGCTGTGAATCCACAAAATAGGAGTTGTTGTTTTTAATACAAGGACCGTGCCAGTATCAACGGGTGGGTGGGTGGGTGGCAACGGTGGTCATTTTAATCTGGAACATTTGGGGGGGGGGGAAGATGGGTAATTTGTGGGGGATCATTTCAATAGATCCTCTGAAATTTCAAAGCAACACATGCCTCGTGCGTTTGGTAACGATTAATAGGAAGGAAAGTTAATTGCACTGCCTCTTTGTGTTAACATTGGTTATTATTGGATGGTTTTATTCTGATTTCTTATATATATTTTATGATGTATGTTGCATATTTTTAATATATTGTAAGCCATCCTGGTGAGGTGGTGGTGGTTTGAATCAAAAGGGCAGGGTATAAATGTAGATAGATAGATAGACAGACAGATAGACATGGCTAGATGGACAGATGAATAAAATGGATGGATGGATACAGAAAGAGATGGATGGATAAATTTTGTGTCAGAAATTACTCTGGGTTGAAAGGATTTTTGCTGGAGAAACTCTGCTCAGGGGATGTCCAAATGAGCCTCCAAAAGAGCCGTCATGCAGCACTTGGGTATCGAACCCCAACCTTCCAGCCTCCAAGCTCAGCATCTTAACCACTAAGCCACCGCAGTGCTGCTGATGGATGGATGAAATGGGTAGATATAACTAGATGGACAGTCGAACGAGATGGATGGATGTAGACTGGCAATCAAGATAAGAGTAAAAGGTAAAGGTTTCTCTTGCTCGAAAGCCAGTCGTATCCGACTCTAGGGTTCAGTGCTCATCTGTTTCAAAGCCGAAGAGCCAGCACTGTCTGCTTCTGCAGACTTTTCCGTGGTCATGTGGCAGCCATGATTAGACACTGGAGCGCACGGAATGCTGTTTACCTTCCCACCAAAGGGCCTGATCCAGCATTGTGAAACTATGTGGAAAAGGAACATTTCAAAAATGCAACTCTCATGTCTTCTTTAGCCGAATTCTGGCCATTTTGTTTTCTCGAGAACAGTTAATGCGGTACCGGTTCCCTGGCCAACAAACAACCTTGAAACATCCATGCAAGGAAAACCAAAAAAAGAAGAATCCAGCAAGGACTTTAGGGGTCTTATATTCTTGTCACTTTTGCTTTCTATTCATGCTCGGGCAACCCCCTTTGCCTAATAATCTGTTGATCTTCTCTGAATCTCCCTCTGGTTGGCTTGATCTGCTGTTATGGGGCTTCAAACCCATTCCCCATCCCTACTTCTCAAATCAGCTAGGAGGGCAAAAAGAAACGGGTTACCTTGGAAAGATCGACCAGGGTGTTGGCTTGGTCACTGAGTTTTCGTTGCTCCATCTTCACGCCCCTCAACCTGGAAAAAAGGGGGAAAGCTATTTGCGGCGTCCTTGGGTGGAAAAAAGATCATCCCACTTGCCCATCCGTCCCTGACACCTCTCCTCCTACCCAGGCTGGTAAAAGCCTGCTTGGTTCTTGATGAGGGCTAGAGTCTTGGCAAGTGGTCAACTGGAGGTAGACCAAGGCTCACCTTCAGTGGTCAACTGGAGGTAAACCAAGGCTCACCTTCAATGGTCATACTGGAGGTAGATCAAGGCTCACCATCAGTGGTCATACTGGAGGTAGACCAAGGCTCACCTTCTGTGGTCATACTGGAGGTAGACCAAGTTTCTGCAAACCCTGTTCCCAACCACCTGCTTGGCACAGAGGTAGACTTGCAGTGTCCAGTCTTCCCACTTGAGGTAGATGAACCTCCAGAATTCATGCCACAAGCCTTCTGTTACAATGGCCCTGTTTGGTGTTAATTAAAATTAGTGCCACTTTCTTTCAAACCCATCATGAACCCTAAGCAGGGTATTATTGCACTGAGAACACCAAACTGTAGTCCTACAAACAGAGATGAACGGGAAAGAAAAGAAAGACAAGAGGAGAGGACTCCACTTACTGATGGATGGCTTGGAGGAACTTTCTCTGGTGCTTCCGGACTTTGGCATGGTCGATCTTTTTTAATAGCTTGGTGTGTTTGTATATGAGCCACGTTTCTCGCAGAACATTGGCAGCAGCATTCTTGATCTGTGTGAGAGAGAAAGAGAGAGCCCTGCATCAGGATTCAGGTTTCCCCCCTCCATTCCCCACTCTTTCTACCTGAAGGTGGCTTACAAAGGCTGTCCAATCCATCCGTCCATCCATCCTGTCTGTCCATCTAATCAAAATCTATTTCCATCCATCATGTTTGTTAGTTCCTTCCTTCCTTCCTTCCTTCCATCATCAGTTCCTTCCTTCCTCAAATCCTCCCATCTATCTATCCTTTCTCAGTTCCTTCCTTCCATCATCACTTCCTTCCTTCCATCCATCCATCCAGCCTTCCATCGTCAGTTCCATCCATCCATCTATCCCTCAGGTTAGTTCCTTTCCTTCCTTCTATTATCACTTCCTTCCTTCCATCCATCTATCCATTCTCAGTTCCTTCCTTCCATCCATCCATCCTTTATCAGTTCCATCCATCCATCCATCATGTTAGTTCCTTCCTTCCTTCCATCCATCCTTCGTCCGTTCCATCCATCCATCATGTTAGTTCCTTCCTTCCATCCATCCATCCTTCGTCAGTTCCATCAATCCATCCATCCATCAGCAGTTCCTTCCTTCCTTCCAACCCTCTGTCCCTCCCTCTCCCTGCTAAGAACCCTTCCATTATCACTTCCTTCCTCCCTTCCATTCATCCATCAGTTCCATCCATCCATCCCTCATGTTAGTTCCTTCCTTCCTTCCTTCTATTATCACTTCCTTCCTTCCATCCATCTATCCATTCTCAGTTCCTTATCACTTACTTACTTCAATCCATCCATCCTTATCAGCTCCATCCATCCATCCATCATGTTAGTTCCTTCCTTCCATTATCACTTCCTTCCTTCCATCCGTCTATCCATTCTCAGTTCCTTCCTTCCATCCATCCATCCTTTATCAGTTCCATCCATCCATCCATCATGTTAGTTCCTTCCTTCCTTCCATCCATCCTTCGTCCGTTCCATCCATCCATCATGTTAGTTCCTTCCTTCCATCCATCCATCCTTCGTCAGTTCCATCAATCCATCCATCAATCCATCCATCAGCAGTTCCTTCCTTCCTTCCTTCCAACCCTCTGCCCCTCCCTCTCCCTGCTAAGAACCCAGGGGTGACGGCCAGCTGTGATGACTCAACCTGTGAAGCAAGGCCTTCTGCACATGCCCAGAGGCCCCTCCTTCCATCTTTCCACGCCGCAGCACAATTCCGAGCCTGGTCTTTCTGTTTAACAGCTTGCCACCGTGTTCTTACCAGCCTCCTGCCGCACATACGGCCCAAGCATATGGCCCAAGTTGCTCCTTAGCACGTGTTTTTGGGAAGCTGATGGTTAGACAGCAGCCTTTTCCCCGGCCACGGCTCGGATCAGAATTAATTGGCTGCGGGCTTCAAGCCAAGCCACTAATAATCCCCAAACGAATAGCATTTGGGGGAGGGGGGTGGATGGGTCAAAGAGAACGAGTCCAAAGCCCAGTCGGCATTTCTGAGGCTTCGGAAAACCATCCTTATCATTGTTTTCTAATTTTTGATGTGTCATTCATTATGCTTTGCAAGAAACAGCATTTCGAACTCCTTCCTTGCCAAACACAGCCTCGCCAGGGTAGGTAGCTCAGTGGTTAAGAATCTCGCCGTGGTGGTAGCTGGAAAGCCAGCAAGTCGGCAGTTCGAGACCCGGGTACTGCAGGATGGCTTGAGCGCCCGCCTCTGTCCTAGCTCCTGCCAACCTAGCAGTTTGAAAGCAAGAAATTGCAAGTAGATAAATAGGGACCACTTCGGTGGGAAAAGATCTTGGGGACATGAAAGGTGTCTCATTCGGGCGTCCCCTGAGCGGAGTTTCTCCAGCAAAAAATCCTTTCAACCCAGGATAATTTCTGACGCGAAATTATTACTATGCCAGGTACATTTCTCAACTCTGTCCAACAGCACACACAAAAAATCATGAGTTTGGGTCTCAAAGAGCTGGTTTGAAACCTAACAATCTATTTTTTTAAAATAAAAATTACAATTTCAGGAATAAAAAAATTTTTTTTGGGGAACAAAACAACACAGTTAAAAACAATAGCACAAATGTAGGTAGGTTTACTCAAAAGGAAGTAAGCTCTACTGTGTTTAATATACTACCTCCCTGGTAAGATGATAGGATTCTGTGATTAGGAAAAGCATCACCCTAAGTCAGCAATGGTCAACATTTCATGTTGTTACGGTTTGTCAAGATATTTCTGACCTGCCGACCTTCCAGGCATTAAGTTCAGCATCTTAACCACTAAGCCACTGCAGTGAAGAAGAGATCGCCAACATGTCCCGTCCTCAACAACCCTGCTCAACTCTTGCCAACTCAAGCCTGTGGCTTCCTTTAGGGTAGAGGTCCCCATCCTTTTCAAGCCAGGGGCTGGGTCATGCTCTCTTAGTCAGCTTTGAAGGCTGGGTGGCCATTTTGCCATGGCTGCATGATGGGGGTGGCCATTTTGTCCCAACAGCTTCAAAGGGGCAGCCACTTTGTTTCTCAAATGACCTTGGAGGAGGGGGGGGCACATGAAATGGCGTCGTGGGTCGGATATGGCCCGTCGGCCTTAGGTTGGGAACCCCTGCTTTAGGGAGTTAATCCCTTTCACGTCGGGGGGCAGCACCGAATCCATTCCGGGTTTTATCCCGCACTTTTTGGCAGCTCTCGGTGCTGCTCATCCACCAAATTAGGCTCAGGACCTTGGATAGCTGCCAAAGGAAAACCTGGAGTGGATTTTCCACCACAGCCAAATCTGGAGTCGGTAATTTTCCCACACCTGGAAGAGGAGTTCATCTCAGGTTTCGACAAGAGACTGTTTGTATCTTTGCCTAGCAATGCATGACCAAAAATACCTCCAGTTGTTTCATGTTTTCTTTATTTCTCATCTCAGTTGTCTCAATGTAGGGCAGCTTTTCTTTCTCTGATCTTCAACCCCCCCCCCCCCCCCCGCTTCTCACCATCTGGTTCCCAGGACAAATTATATATATATAATATATATCAAAGCTCCTCCATCCCCCTCTGTGCTCCAATTTTCAAGGTACTATGAAGACATCTGGCTGCTGGGAGGCAGGGCAAGGCATTTCCACCGATGAATCATCCACGTTAGTCACACGAGAAAGAGAGAGAGCTTCTTCGGACTCTCTTGAAAGAAATGGGAAATTGATTTGTTTCAAGAAAAAGAGGAGGAATTTGCCCACCCCAGGACACATATGGGTCTCTTCCTTGGAACGACACGCAGGAGCAGAAATTAAATTACACAGTTATTCTCTTTCCGGTTTCAGCCGTGCGAACATCTAGATCTTATCCAAATTAGAGTTTTACCAGCTGTTTAAACCTTCCTTTAGAGCAGGGGTTCTCAACCTTTTCAAGCCGTGGGCCAGACCACGCACCCTCAGACAGCTGAGTGGGCCGGAGTGGTGGTTTCTCCCCGCTATAAACGCTGCCATAAAATGCACCTGTGGCTGTTGTAAATGCATCCGCTTCCGTGGTGTTGTCGTCATCGTGGGCCATATGAAATGATGCCATGGGCCAGATCCGGACTTTCAAAGTACAGAGCAAAAGCCGGACAGGATTTATTCTCACACCCTGTGAAAATGGAGTCACCAGCCTCTAAATTGCCCAAGCTGAATGTAATAACCACTGTACCAAATTGCTGCTCTCTTGACACCCCCCTCCCCAAATGGTTAATGGAAAAGAATTACCGGATATACCTGAGTATAAGTCGGGTTCTTTAGCCCCCAAAATGAGGTCCAAAAATGAGACTCGACTTATACTTAGGTCAGCATAAACACTCAAAAACATGCCCATACAAATGTCTAAATTAATTAATTTTACCGTATTTTCATGTATTTTAATTATTGAAACAGTAGCAGCTGCTGCATTTTCCACCCCCAACTTATACTCAGGTCAATCTCTTTTCCTAGTTTTAGAGATCCATATTAGATACCTCGACTTATATTCAGGATGACTTATAGTTGAGTATATACGGGTAGTGGGATGAGCTCCAGATGTGTTTTTTAAAAGGGAGTGCTTAACTGAATTAATGCTAAACTTTAGCTTCTTCCTGCCATACACCCCAATCTCAATTATGCAGAACAGGTAAATTGGACCAGGTGATCAGAAGGTCTCAGGTTGCTTATATACATCTCAGGTAGACTGGCTTCCCAAGTATTCTTGAGATCAGGCCATGGATCTGCTAGAGAGGCAGACATCCCAGAGTCCCACTCTACACCCCTGCAGTGGCTTAGTGGTTAAGACACTGAGCTTGACAACTGGAAGGTCAGCAGGTCAGCAGTTCGAGACCCGAGTGCTGCACGGCGGAGTGAGCTGTCATCTGTTCCAGCTCCTGCCAACCTAGCAGCTTAAAAGCAAGATAAACAGGTACCGCTTCAGCAGGAAAGGTAACAGTGTTCCATGCATGTCTAGTCATGCCTGCCATGTGAAACGACTGCATACGCAGACAGCGCTGGCTCTTGGGCCATAAAGAGATGAGCACTAAACTCCAGTCAGATACGACTGGCTTTCGAGCAAAGGAGACCCTGGCTTGTGAGCCTGTACTGTTCCCCCCTTATCTCGTTGTGTTGATCCCTTCTCAATTTTATTTTATTTTTAAAAAGTAACTATCTTTTTTAATGAGTACCCAGCATGTTGGGGGCAAAATGCTGATGTTAAAGAGCCCTGGTGGCGCAGGGGTTAAACTGTTGCACTGCAACCAAAAAGTTTTGAGTTTGATCCTGACGGTGAGTCAAGGTTAACCTACCTTCCAAGGTGGGTCAAATGAGTACCCAGCATGTTGGGGGCAAAATGCTAATTAACTTGTGAACGGCCCAGAGAGTGCACTAAACTCTATGTGGTGGTATAGAAGTGTGATTGCTTTGGTTTAAAAAAACACAGAGATATTATGGAGAAATGGGCTCACGCCACGTGCCTAAACAAATCCATAAATAAACTGACGCTGGTCAGAGAAAGAACATTGGGGGCAGATGCCAGCCAGGTGTTTGTTCTGCCGATGCCACCCTGCCCCATAAATCGTATCACTGCACCGCTCATCCGACATGCATGAGATGGAAAAGTTCTTCACGACCTTCACACTTGCAAAAGCATTTTGGGGAAACTTGGCACCAAGGCGGCCTCGGAATAAACAGCTTTCTCTGCCACCTGATATGCTCCGATGCTCCCCTGATGGACGCGGTTCTCACACCCACCGCTCCGAAAATCCATCTTTTGCTTCCTTGGAATTTTTATTCACAATTTGGGCTCTTTCCCCCCACCCGCTTTCCCTGCCTCCAAACAGGTTCTGACACTTCCATCCCAGCCCTGTCGACACCTCGGCAGATTGGGCGAGAGAAACGGGTCCTGGGAGACCAAGCTGCATTCATGTGTTCCTCGCCTGATCTTTGAAAAAGAGGCTTCGTAAGCATGGCAGGGAAATTGCTGTGAGACTCAGAGAAGAAAGCAATTTAGATAATGAAGGTGATAGCAGGGAGATAACTGGCCAGGGAGGACAGGAGGTATAAACTGCTATGCAGAGGACAAAAGGTACTGCAGTTATTGTTTTAACTATGTATTTTTAACTGCCAAGAGTGGTTTTGACCAATGAGGTGGTATAAAAGTGAGTGAACAAACAAACAAACCAATGAACCAACCAACATCAAATGACCAACCAGTCAAATGACCAACCAGCCAACCAACCAACCAACCAACCAACCAACCAGTCATTCAAATGACCGACCAACCTACCAACCAGCCAAATGACTAACCAGTCAGCCAACCAATCAACCTGCCAGTCATTCAAATGACCAATCAGTCAAATGACCAACCAACCAACCAACCAGTCAAATGACCAACAAGCCAATCAGCCAAATAACTGATCAATTAGGCAGTCAAATGACCAACCAACCTACCAACCAGCCAAATGACTAACCAGTCAGCCAACCAATCAACCAGGCAGTCATTCAAATGACCAATCAATCGGTCAAATGACCAACCAACCAACCAACCAACCAGTCAAATGACCAACAAGCCAATCAGCCATATGACTGATCAATTAGCCAGTCAAATGACCAACCAATCAAGCAACCAGCCAAATGACTAACCAGCCAACCAACCAACCAACCAACCAGTCAAATGACCAACCAGTCAAATGACCAACCAACCAACCAGTCAAATGACCAACCAGCCAACCAACTGACTAATCAGCCAGTCAAATGGCCAACAGACCAACTAACCAGCCAATCAACCCACCCACCATTAAAAGACAACATCATGGAAAAGAAGGCACAGCATTCCAGGGAACCCGAGAAGATGAGATGGAACCAGGCAGTGGTTCAAGGAAGGCCGACACCCGCCTCTCACTACTTACCCGCTTGGTGAGTTGTGTGTCCATCATGAAGTTGTGTACATGTTTCTCAGCTTTGGTGAGTTCCAGTTTCCTGGCTACTACAGCCACCACCAGGGCGGTGCAGCCGGCCCCCTGCCAAGAAAAAGAGAAAACATACCCAAAATTACCGGTTAGCCTCATCAAACCCAGAAAAAAAAATACACATACACACACATGTGCAGAATAATCCAGTATTTAGAGAAGCGGAGCCATTTCTTCATTCGGACTCACGACGAAGGCGATCTTAGGTGAACTTGACTCTGATAAAGAACACCCATTTTATATTGGGGAAAATCCTAACAAAAGGCTCCGGATGAGAAAAGCCATTGTTCTATGAAATCCCGGCGCATTTCAAGCTTTGTTTTCTATCCAGGATTTTGGACGGAAATATTTCCGCACCGAGCTTCAAGCAGCTGAGCAGGGCTTCGAACTCGGGTCTCTGGAGTCTTAGCCAACCCTGCTGGTCTTCTCAAGCCTGGGGTCCTCCGTCCTCCTCCACGATACAACAATTAAACAAACCAAGGAGATGGCAAAGAGGAAGAGGAAGCACAATCTCAGAAAGAGAACCACATTTTCAGCAGGCGAAGGCAGTGGATTCAAGCTGCTGTCCATGGTCCTGAAATGTAGCTGTTAGTATTGTCAGGTCGCCTATTGTCAAGGGGAAGGTAAAGGTTTCCCTTGCTCGAAAGCCAGTCGTATCCGACTCTAGGGTGCAGTGCTCATCTCTGTTTCTAAGCCGAAGAGCCAGCACTGTCTGCTGCTGCAGACGTTTCCGTGGTCATGTGGCAGGCATGACTAGACACCGGAGCGCACGGAACGCGGTGACCTTCCCACCAAAGTGGTCCCTGTTTATCTACTTGCAATTTCTTGCTTTCGAACTGCTAGGTTGGCAGGAGCTGGGACGAAGACGGGAGCTCATTTCCGTCCTGCAGTACTCGGGAATTGAACTGCTGACCTTCCGCCTCCCAGTCAGCGTCTTAGCCACTTGAGCCAGTGCAGTCGCAAGTGGAAGGAGAGATCTCCAAAATCTCCCTGATCAGCTATTGCAAAATCAACCCTGTAGCTTTCTTTAGGGAGTTGATGGCCCAATGCAGATTATATTCTAAGAGAACTTTGGTCCCTGGATATAATGCCAAGATTTTCCAACGGGATTAGAAAGAGAAAGCATGGATTTACAAATTTATTACAAGAATTGGAGCCTTCTTTCTTCTTTTCCTTTTCCTTCCCTTCCTTATCCATCCCTCCTCCCATCTTTCTCTCTTTTCCTTCCCTTTCTTTCTTATCTATCTGTCCATCCTTTCTTTCTTGCCCATCTTTTCTTTTTCACCCATCTATCTAGGGGTTCGCAATCTAAGGCCCGTGGCTGGATCTGGCCCATGGCACCATTTCATGTGGGGCCCTCACCCCTCAAGGGCATTTGAGAAACAAAATGGCCACCCCTTTGAAGCTCTTGGGGCAAAATGGCCATCCGGCTCTCATAGCTGACTGAAAGAGTATGACCTGGCCCCTGGCTTGAAAACATTGGGAACCCCTGGTCTATTCATTCATTCATTCATTCATTCTTTCTTTCTTTCTTTCTTTCTTTCTTTCCACAAAGACATAGACCACAGTTCATAATTATCCCTAAGACTTTCCCTGCAGTTTCCCCATCCCATCCAAAGAAAATCAGTAGGTGTGAAAAATAAAATCATGACTCATGGGGTGTGGGGGGAGAAAATTAGCCTCCCATATCTGATCATTTCCCTTTCACTTTATTTCTCTGAGAAACACCACAAAACACAACTGTTACAGAAAGACCAGTGGTGGATCTAAAACTGAATGCTAGCTTCGGTTTTTGATTCGAACAATTTCATCTCAAACCAGACCCCCAAGGGGGGGGGGGTCGGTCAGGAAAGCCCAATCTGGCCAAGGGTCAGTGGACAAAGACATTTTACCTTCTGATAAATGCATACAGGGCTCTGCTCCCCAAAAGAGTTGGACTTAAAGTTATTTTGGGATAATCCTGGTGTGTGTATGGGTGTGGGTGTGTGTGTGTGTTAGCAAGAAAGAGACAGAGATTGTGTGTATGGGAATGAGTAGGTGTGCAATGGAAATCCATACGGATGCAAAGTTTTGGGTTGGGTTCACACAAGAGAAACAGAGATATGTCTCGCACGCCTAAGGGGTATAAATAAGAATCTGGGATGCTCACAAATTCACATAAGATAAGACTGTTTAATTAAAATCTGTTGCTTTTCTAATCTCTTACTGGAGTCGGTAATCTCCAGAGAGGGTAACGGAAGAAGAAAGACAATCAGCAAGTCCGCGTGAGAAGCCAGAAAGAGAAAAAAGCCATGCCAACCATCCATGGAGGAAGATTTTGGGTGCGCGTGATGCTCTTAGCTTAGTTTTCTCTCCAGAATTTTGAACAATATTTCCGCACTGAGTTTCAACGGCTGACCAGGGATTTGAACCCAGGTCTCTGGAGTCTTAGCTGATACTCTGTCCATTCATCCCACTGGCTCCATAAGTCAGAATCCATTAGTAAATTTGCAGCAAGATAAACAGCAGTGTATGACCATCAATTAACGTAAATCACAGCAGTGTATGGCCGTCAATTAGCCTAAATCACAGCACTGTATGGCCGTCAATTAGCGAGTCGCATCCCAGGAAACTGTGCCTCAGGGACAACTCATTAATTAGTGGCCATTTGCTGCTACGAATTATGCCACTAGTCTTGTCCTGTTACAAATCAACTTTAGGGTTTTGGCCATTGTGGTATTTATTATTGATATATTGATAGCCTACCCTATGGTGACAGATCTCAGAGGGACAGCACAGAGGATAAAACAATTTAATTGTAAAACTGCGGAAGAAAAACAGCCCCACAGTAATACAGATACTAATTCTAGGTCGCCCTTGCTTGGAAGCCAGTCGTATCCAACGGTAGGGTTCAGTGCTCATCTCTGCTTATAGGCAAAGAGCCAGCATTGTCTGAGTCTGTAGATGCTTTCGTGGACATGTGTCATGCATGACTAAGCACTGGCATGCACAGAATGCTGTTTACCTTTCCACCGAGGTGGTCTCTATTTATCTTCCTGCGATTTTTTGCTTTCAAATTGCTAGGTTGGCAGGAACTGGGGCAGAGATGGAAGTTCACTCCATCGTGCAGTCCCTGGGTCTGGAACTGCTGACCTGGCGACCT
This sequence comes from Bradypodion ventrale, assembly GCA_035047345.1. Taxonomy (NCBI): domain Eukaryota; kingdom Metazoa; phylum Chordata; class Lepidosauria; order Squamata; family Chamaeleonidae; genus Bradypodion; species Bradypodion ventrale. Next base: position 21,946,909 of record JAWDJE010000012.1, read on the forward strand.
TCCAGTCATCAAGCTCAGCATCTTAAACCACGAAGCCACTGCCGTCCCCATGCTAATTCTACAGATGTGCTATTGCCAGCTTTAAATGCATCTTTAATGCCACCCATGTTTTGTTTGGTCAAAGCCTTCTGTTCAAAGACGGACCCCGATTGGTTTCAAACACAGGTAAGGCAGGGAATCCCATGCAATTTTTCTACATACAGTATTTATTAGATTATTTTTTAATAAAAAAGATGCACTGGGAGTTTGCAATGCTGTCGGGTTTGTGGTTCGATGCTAAGCAAGAAGCCGGTCATACCGCTTTCCCCTTCACCAAGCTGGAGATTAGCCAACTGTGGCAGAAATAAAGCCATTGGTGCTAAAAGACTCGTTTTCTGGATGAATGGTGGAAAGGTCGCCGTTCCGTTGGGTCTAAAGGGATTTTCCTCCCTAAATCAGCTTGAGCATTTGAGCTGTCAAACAAAGCTTGAGTTAGTTCTCCTTCGCTGCCTTCCACTCTTTTCCAGTTCAGCGTGCATCTTACAAAAATCCCATACCTGGATGGAATTTGCTGCTACTGCTTTGCCAACGCCGACCTCCTCTGAAATCTGAAGTTTCCAGCCCTTAAGAGACAGTGGGGCAGAAAGGGGCGTGAGATCCCCACAGCTGGATCCAGCCTGTGGGCCTTAGGTTGGGTACCCCTGCTTTAAACCATTGTTAGCTAGTCCCGTGTTCGTCCCAGCTCCTGCCAACCTAGCAGTTCGAAAGCAAGAGATTGCAAGTAGATAAATAGGGACCATTTCGGTGGGAAGGTAACAGCGTTCCGTGCGCTCCGGTGTCTAGTCATTCCTGCCACATGACCACGGAAATGTCTGCAGCAGCAGACAGCGCTGAGTCTTCGGCTTTGAAACAGAGATGAGCACTGCACCCTAGAGTCGGATATGACTGGCTTTCGAGCAACCTTTACCTTTATACCCCATCTTTCTAGGTCCTGTATACTAGTTTCTACTCCATCCATACACCCTTCAGGTGTCCTGGACTCCAGCACCCATCGTCCCCTGCCTATATCTTCCATGTAGTCTAAAGGCTGAGAAAGTTTAAACTTAATCCGTCTGGATTAGGAAACCTAATGTTTATTGTTTTTATTACATCTAGATAACAGTATATCTACCTCTACGGCTAGTTTCAAAAAGTTTTAAAAGAACATGCAGTATTAGCAAACAGTAGAGAAACAATTGCAGCTTAATGCTACTAATAACTAAATAAAACCATCTTGAATATAGTGTTGCATTAATCAGAGCTAAAGTCCCTTTGAAGGTAAAATCATCTGGAATTGCCCTGGGAAATGGGAGGAAAATGGGATTCAATATAGACAGAGACTTAATTAATTTAATTTAATTGTCAAATTTATATGGCGCCCACTCGGCCAACGCCGACTCAGTGCGGTTCACAATGACAATTTAAAAAACATGTTAAAACTGGCCAAAGAGCCAGCGCTGTCTGCTGCTGCAGGCGTTTCCGTGGTCATGTGGCAGGCATGACTAGACACCAGAGCGCACGGAACGCTGTTACCTTCCCACCGAAGTGGTCCCTACAACTGTATTGTCCTTTTTCTCTGCAAATGTGTGCCTGTATCTTGAAACTGATCACGTCAAAGTGGATTCCCAAAGTCATTGAAAGCTTTTGGGAGCTGGAAGTCCAAAAACCAAAGGTTGGGAAACACGGGTTTAAGGTTTAAAGAACAAATGGGCTTAAGCAGCAAGTTGCTTATAGTACGTGCCAAGTTAGAACTGACTTATATAAGGTGGCTCTAGCAGGGCTTGCGAAGTATGTAAGATAGTTTAAGCTGAGCAAGGATTCGAACTCGGGACTCCAAGTCCTGGTCTGTTGTCATTGCGGCTCTACAGGACTGGGCACCTGTAAGGATCAAACAATAATAATTCCGTGTATGATAATAATAATTTGCGGCTTAAATCCATTTGTTCTTTAAACCTGAAACCAGCGTTTCCCAATCTTTGGTTTTTCGATTTCCAACTCCCAGTCAGTTCTCTAAATCACCGATCAGGCAATGTACTGGCTTAAACTTCTGGGAATTGAAGTTTCCAAGTGGGGCCTGGGCCCCACATTGGGAACCACTGCCTTAAAGTATCCAAATTTATTCTGGGTTGAAGGGATTTTTGCTGGAGAAACTCCGCTTTCGAGCAAGGGAGACCTTTACCTTTACCTTAAAAAAAAAGCAAGTGGGGAAATAAAGGGAATTTAACTTTAATTTGTTCAAAAATATTTACAAAATTTGCTGTTACTCATCATTTTGTTTGGTTTGGCCTATTGTTTACATTTAATTTTATACTAAAATTTTTTTGTTGTTGTATGCAGTCCAGAGTGGGAAGATATCCCAGATGGGCAGGATAGATAGATAGAAAGATGGATGGATGGATGGATAGATAGACAGATAGATAGATAGGTAGAAAGATGGATAGATAGATAGATAGATGGATAGATAGATAGATAGAAAGAAAGAAAGAATGATGGATGGATAGATGGATAGATGGATAGATAGATAGATGGATAGATAGATAGATGGATAGATAGATAGATAGAAAGAAAGAATGATGGATGGATTGATAGATAGATAGATAGAAAGATGGATGGATGGATGGATGGATGGATGGATAGATAGATAGAAAGAATGATGGATAGATAGATGGATAGATAGATAGATGGATAGATAGATAGATAGAAAGAAAGAATGATGGATGGATAGATAGATAGATAGATAGATAGATAGATAGAAAGAATGATGAATGGATTGATAGATAGATAGATACAAACAAACAAGCAAATGGTGAATTGATAAATAGATAGATAGATTGATTGATTGATTTTGATTTTTGTTCATCGAGGGAAGAGGACAAAGGTCTTATTTCCTCCCCATTATAACTTTAGGAAGCAATGCTTCTTGCTTTGAAGAAATAAATAATATTAAGCCTCTCTTCTAAACCTTGAGGTCTAGAAACTTGCTTGTTAAAAAAAAACCTGAAAAGTTTTCATTCATTTTCTTGTCAAAGATTACTCTGGGTTGAAAGGATTTTTGCAGGGGCCACCCGAATGAGGCTCCATTCATGTCCCCCATTGTGCAGCTCTTGGGAATCGAACCTGTCTTTCCTATCTCCAAGCCTAGTGCTTTTACCACTAAGCCACCAGGCGAGAAAAGATATTTTTCAGGATGATGGACTCTGTATCGAACACCACTCTGCAAAACTCCAACACAGAGGGAGATCTGGCTTACGTCTGCCAGTACACATGATTTTTGGGGGGGGATTTTTGCAGCCGTCGCTGTCCAGCTTTAGAGAAACAAATCGAGAAAGGTCTTTCCGGAGTCAAAACACCCACAAGAATCAGAAAAGAACTTGTTGGAACTGATGTTACATGTGCTCTGGGGGCGCCCGATAGCCTCCATTAATTAAGCAAAAGATAAACACGCCAAAGATGAGAAAGGAGGAGGAAGGCATTAATTTGGAAGCCCTTTGGGATTCGGGTTGTGGGCGGATGGGGAAGCCGAGAAGGTCTCCAGCTGGCGGCTGGAATCCGGGGAACATCTGGAACGGCTCAGGTGGGGATTCGAACCCAGACTGCGAGAAGGAACTGGAACAGACAAGGATCCAGGATCCAACATCCTGTTTCTCACAACGGCGTGCCAGGGGATGGTGAGGAGGTCACCGGGCAGACCAAGACCAGGGGCTCCCAACCTTTTCAAGCCGGAGGCCGGGTCAAGCTCTCTCAGTCAGCTTTTAGGGCTAGACGGCCATTTTGATGGGGGCAGCCATTTTGTCCCAACAGCTTCAAAGAGGTGGCTACTTTGTTTCTCAAATGCCTTTGGAGGGGTGGAGGGACATGAAATGGTACTGTGGGCCAGATTTGGCCCATGGGACTTAGGTTGGGAATCCCTGTTCAAGACCATCAGCTCAGCTCCTGACGCTCTTGTCTTCAGCCACTGGTATGGGCAAGGTAGAATGCCCCTGGGTGGGGAAGCTCTAACTCTATGCAGCATCACCGATCAAGGTCACATACCCAGCTTAAAATCACACTCCTCAAAGGCTTTGACTTTACATCACTCCACCACAGTGGCTAAGACGCTGAACTTAACGCCTGGATCGGCAGGTCAGCAGTTCGAAATCCTCGTCCTGCACGACAGAGTGAGTGCCCTTCTCTGTCCCAGCTTCTGCCAACCTAACCGTTCAAAAGCAAGAAATTGCAAGTAGATACCGCTTTGGTCGGAAAGGTAACAGCATTCCGTGTACTCCGGTGTCTAGTCATGCCTGCCAGATGTCCACGGAAATGGCTTTCGAGCAAGGGAGCCTTTTACCCTTCACAGTCTGGTACTTAGCGACATAGCAACCACAACCGACCGAACCGGTGAAACCCATTCCGACGTAGCGATCCATCCAATCGTCATAGAATTGTTTTCCCATCAAGGGACTCAATTTGAACCCTACTGAGGATCAAGTGCAGAATTATTATCAGGCTCTGCCACATGTCATGGCTCATCCATGCGCAGACTCGCTGGCCTTGGCATACCCACCAATGCGCTGCCGTCCAGTCTCAAATGCTCAAAGCCTTTTGTCAATCTCACCTGCCAGACTAAGGAGAGTTCAAGGAGAAACCAACCGCCCGCATAATCCCTGATGCTTCTTCTTCTGCAACACAACCTGATTAAATTCCCAGATATATATATATGTGTGTGTGTGCGTGCGTGTACCTAGGCTAGATTTTCATGTTTCCCCCGATCTCCAATCATGCCTCCTGGATACAAGAAGCCCTCACCCACATGGGTTTCTGACCTTCACGGGCACCAGAACAACTGCAGAGACCGAGATCGGGCGTTGTTAATCATGTACAATTAATGCCTTGCGTTAATCGGTAAAGAACAGATGAAAAATAGGGATATGTTGGCTGGAGAAGTGGGTCTTGAACTGCTGAGTTGACGGCCTTCCAGCTAACAAGGCGAGCTTCTTAACCACTGAGCCACCGCAGCCCCGATATTTAGGGTGATCTTTAGGTATGATGATTGATGAAAAAGACCCTCTCAGTCTTTGAATACAGCCCCTGTTCAAGGAGGAACACTGGGAAATGGATGGATGGATGGATAGATAGATAGATAGATAGATAGATAGATAGATGGATGGATAGATGGATAGATGGACATTCAATCCAACCATCCATCCTGTGCCTTAAACTTTAACCACTGAGCTCCCCCAAAACCTAACATTGTAGGCTGCGATGTGTATTTATAGAAGTGGTACCTCATGCCTGCCACATGACCACGGAAACGTCTGCAGAAGCAGACAGCGCTGGCTCTTCAGCTTTGAAACAGAGATGAGCACTGAACCCTAGAGTCGGATATGACTGGCTTTCGAGCAAGGGAAACCTTTCCCTTTACTACCTTTAGACCAGGGGTTCCCAACCTAAGGCCTGCAGGCCAGATCTGGCTCACAGTGCCGTTTCATGTGACCCCAACCCCTCCAAGGGCATTCCAGAAACAAAATGGCCACTCCTTTGAAACTGTTAGGACAAAAAGGTCTCCCCCATCATGCAGGCAGGGCAAGATGGCCGTCCGGCCCTCGAAGCTGACTGAGAGAGCATGACCCGGCCCCCTGGCTTGAAAAGGTTGGGAAACCCTAGCTTTAGACCCTCATTTCCCCGCTCCCCAAAGTAATGCACCCTTCTCAACCCGTCCTGTGTCCCACATTCGCCCAGTGGGCCACACTGCAGGGCTCTTCTTACCATGATGCCGGTGAGCAGACAGACGCCTTTGCCGCAGTACGTGTGGGGGACCATGTCTCCGTAGCCGATGGAGAGGAAGGTGATGGAGATTAGCCACATGGCCCCCAGGAAGTTGCTGGTCACGTCTTGTTGGTCGTGATATCTACCGAGAGAAGAACAGGGCGCCAGTGGTGAAACTGAACAATGTGCCCTTCCCTAGGAGCAACCAGAACAGCCTCCAGCCTCAAGCAAGCTCTACCTGAAGCTACAGCAATGCCAAAAGTTACTCTTTTAGCACTGCCACAGGGGACTTCAATTCCCAGAAGCCGAAGTCAGTACATCTGGAGAATTGACGGAGGCTTCTGGGAACTGAAGGTTTCGGTCTAGCACAGGGGTTTCCAACCTTTTCAAACCGGGGGCCATGTCACGCTCTCTCAGTCAGCTTCTAGGGCCGGACGGCCATTTTGCCCTGCCTGCATGATGGGGGTGGCCATTCTGTCTCAACAGCTTCAAGGGGGTGGCCATTTTGTTTCTCAAATGCCCTTGGAGGGGTGGTGGGCCACATGGAACGGTGCTGCAGGCCTGATCCAGCCCATGGGCCTTAGGTTGGGAACCCATGATCTAGCATTTAAAAGAGCTGTCCAAGGTACTGTGCCAGTTCTGGACACCTCTTCCAATGTTCAGGTTGAAATCCGGAACGGACTCGTTACCCCCATAAAACTGGAGTCATGGCTTCCGGTGTTTCCTCTTTGGTTTTTCTTAAGCACCCAGCAAAAGGTTATTGTTCATTATTATTTTTAAAATGGCTCATTACGTTACTTACTAATTAGTTACTTTATAGTAGTAGGGTATTTTTTTTTTTTAGTCAAGGTGAGAATGCTTGAAAAACAAAAATAGCCCTAAATCCCACCCATCCAGTTGTAATTTGGTCTCTTCAAGTCTTTCTACCTTGCCCGTTGAAAGATGAACATGCAAAATACAGCCAAAATCAGGGGTGCTCAGCCTATGGCCCGTGGGCCTCACCTGACACACGGCACCATTTCAGGTGGCCCATGTTGCCGCTGCCACCCCCAGAAGCAGAAGCATTTTACCGCAGCATTTATGGCGGGGGAACCACCAGTCCGGCCCGTTCAGCTGTCTGACGAGCCGTGGTCCGGCCCGTGACTTAAAATTTTTGAGAACCCCTGGTTAAAACTTAAGAATCAATGAAATAGTGATCTAAGATAACAGTGGTGGAGGCAGTGCTTGTTATTATTGAGGATGATCATCATCATCACCATCACAACAACAACTCTCCCGGATGATTAGCAATCTGCTCAGAAACTAACCGAATTGCCAGACAAAGATAGGGCATGGCTTCCAGCCTAATCCACTTAAAGAATGTTCTCCCTAGAAAAATCATCTGAGCACAAATATTATTATATTTTCAGTGCAAAGGTTAAGTTGCAGGCAATCGGGGTCTGGTTAGCTCCTCTTTCCTCTCAGGAATGGATGGAGGGCAGCTGGCTGGTTTTTAAAATACCAGTATTGATTTGATGGCACACTGTTTTGTTGTCAATCACCGTCAATTTTAGAACGGCAGAGCTGGAAGGGATCCTATAAATCATCAAGTCTAGTCTCCTCCAAGAAGGCACAGCGCAGAATGGAACCGATTTAACCCTACACAATGTTCTTGTGGGGGCCAAATATAGTGTTTTCTTAAAGTTAGCATAACCTTTTGGATAGCTCAGTGGTTTAGGAGTTTGTGTGCAGGGTCAGAAGTTGGGAGTTTAAGTCATCGTGTATCCACGGAGAAAGAGCCAACCTGCGTAGCCTTGGCAAGCTGTACTGTTCCAAGGTCTTCTCCCGGGAAAAAGGATGGGTATAAACTACTTCTGTGTATCCTCTACTTAGAAAACCCTGGAAAGGGTCGCCATAAGTCAGAATTGATTCGATGGCATGTTGTTTTTTATTGTTATTATTAATTGCTATCATCTTAGAATGGCAGAACTAGAAGGGATCCTATAAATCATGGGTCCCCAACCTTTTTGCCCCATGGACCAGTTTCATGCTAAACCATTTTTTAAAGGGATGCGGTAGGATTGGACGGTGCAAGCACATAATAAAATACGATAAACTCAACTCGGGCAGCTAGGTATCACACTGCACACAGGTGGGGAGTAGAGTGCTGCCGTAGTTAAGCAACATGGAGGAGGGCCCCAGCCACCTGCTGTATCTGAAGCCTGTGCTCTTGTTCTGTTCGCTGGGCAGACCCAGTGGAGCATGTTAAGGGCAGAAGGCTGTCATCAGGGTTCCCAGCACCACTCACCTCTGCAGCCTGGTTTGGGACAGCCTGTGGCCTGGTACCAGTCCGCGGCCTGTGGTGGGAGACCCCTGCTATAAATCATCACGTCTGCCAAGAAGGCACAGTGGAGAATCGAACTCCCAATTTCTGAGCTCTCCAGTGTGGACTACAGACATGGGTTCAAGACTTCTCAGGGGCACCTCCCCGCACAAGCTCACCTCTCGCAGACACGCACCGTCCAGGCAGCGATGATCCACAAAGAGATGCTGAAGACCAGCAGCACGGTCCCAGGGCAGATGGTCATGAGAGTCTTCATGACAAAGCGGGTGTTGAAGTTGATCTTGTTGAGGGCCCCGATGCTGCGTGAAGAAGCGTCCGTGAAGAGCTTGCTGTGGAGCAGCATGACGCGGGCGATCAGGTAGAGGCGCAGGAACATGGGGATGGAGAGGATGATGTCCACGTCAGCCTCCGTCCGCGAAGGCGTGTACGAAAAGGCCAGCCGGGCCGTCCAAAAGAACTTGTACTCCCCAGGGATGGGGTGGATGGCACAGACCAGCATCTCCAGGCTGATGTAGAGGATGCGCTCGTAAGTCATGGCGATCCGCCAGTCGTCGGCCCCGTTGTCGATGACAAACAGCTGGCAAAGAACGGGGCAAAACGACAGCATTAACATGAAGCATAAGTGTGTTAAAACCTACACTTTTAAATCTATTCCTTAGGGCCGACGGTGGATGTGTTTCAGAAATCTTGCAGTGTGGATATCTCTGGATAAGAAGTTTTAGCTGGCCATGTCCTCTTGTATGATATACCATTACGTCTTCTTGCCGGCCAATTTGCCATGCGCACCATGATGATATGGCATTACCTCCCCTCCCTCCATTTCCCTTTACATTGGAACCTTGAGTTATGAACGGTACGAGTTACGAATGAAACTCCATAGAAAATAATCACCTGAGTTACAAATTTTTTTAAATGGAATAATTGATTTTCAATGCTTTCCTACGGGAAATTGCATTAAATGCATTCCTACGGGAATTTGAGTTATGAATTTTGTATAACATGAAACGTCCCAGGGAACATATTAAATTCACAACTCGAGGTACCACTGGATTTTTAAACAAACGAAGGAAAATATCACAGATACAAATATATATAAAAAGAGGCACAACAATCTGAACAAAAATAAACAGGGGTACACAGAAAGAGCCTCCTTCACAAACTATTTGACAAACTATTCCGAAGTCTTATTCGCAGTCAGGATTTTGGCTTTCCTCGTAGCCCCCCACCCAACCCCCCATCCTCGGCCATTTGTTGTCTAGCACCTTTCCAAGGGTGTTTGAGAAATGCCCTAGGCAGGCTAAGATGCTACTTCAAAGCAGTGGCTGCATCTTGTTGCCATAGCAACCGTTCAGGTTCACTCCGGGCGACCAGCCGGGTAAGACCTAACAAAAGGTTATCGCGAAAAATGGAGGAAAATGTGAGGCAAAAGATAAACGTTTCTAGCTCTCCGGGATGGGGGTGGGTGGGGTGCAGCTGGCTTTTCCAGTCGCTTGGGTCTTTTGCGCTCGTTGGGACAATACCAACTCTGTCCATGGTCAGGAAACATTTTCTTCCAACAGCATCACTGCCTTCTTTTCCGGTCACACCCAGTACTTTTCGGGAGTACAAATCCCCACAGGCGGGCAATTTGATTTTAAGGGGGGCAATTCAAGAATGAGTTAGACCAAGTTGATTGACTTTTAGGCTTCCTCGCGTCAATAAGCGTTTAATTTTTTAATAATAAGAATTATATGTCATGGGTGGATATCAGAATTTTAGAAGTGCTTAGGTAAAGGTAAAGTTTTCTCTTGCTCGAAAGCCAGTCATATCCGACTCTAGGGTTCAGTGCTCCTCTGTCTCAAAGCCAAAGAGCCAACGCTGTCTGCTTCTGCAGACATTTCCGTGGTCATGTGGCAGGCATGACTAGACACCGGAGCGCATGGAGCGCTGTTACCTTCCCACCAAAGTGGTCCCTTTTTATCTCCTTGCAATTTCTTGCTTTCGAACTGCTAGGTTGGCAGGAGCTGGGACAAAGACGGGAGCTCATTCCGTCCTGCAGTACTCGGGAATCGAACTGCTGATCTTCCGCCTCCCAGTCAGCGCCTTAGCCACTTGAGCCAATGCTTAGGTGGGGCAAGAAAGAAAGAAATTGCAAGCAGATATATCAAGACCACTTTGGTGGGAAGGTAAAAAGCATTCTGTGCGCTCCAGTGTCTAGTCATGCCTGCCACATGACCATGGAAGCATCTGGAGAAGCAGTCAGCGCTGGCTCTTTAGCTATGAAACAGATTAGCACTGAACCCCTAGAGTCAGATACGACTGGCCTTTGAGCAAAGGTGACCTTTACCTAGATGGGGCATAAAGGATTGTGGTGGCTGAAGTGGTTAAGATGCTGTACTCGACGACTGGAAGGTCAGAGTTTGATCCCCGAGTAATGCAGGACGGAGTGAGCTCCCATCGCCTGTCCCAGCTCCTGCCAACCTAGCAGTTCGAAAGCAAGAAATTGCAAGTAGATAAATAGGTACCGCTTTGGTGGGAAGCTAAATAGCATTCCATGCACTCCGGTGTTGAGGCATGCCTACCACGTGTCCACGGAAACATCTGCAGACGCAGTCAGCGCTGGCTCTTTAGCTATGAAGCAGAGATGAGCAATGAACCCTAGAGTCAGATACAACTGGTTTTTGAGCAAGGGTGACCTTTACCTTTTACCTGGGCGGGGCATGGCCATAAAAAGGTTGGGAACCACTGGTAACGTGCAGGGAATGGGTCCCCCCTTCCTGATTTTTGTTTGACTACAAAACCCATTATTTTCTATTGTATGGCACAATAAGTTACAACTAGTCGTCTTCTACCATATCTGAATCTGAATATTGGCGATCATCATAGCGATCAGCCATGAAGATTGTCCTGAGAATGTAATGCAATGGTCTTTCATCTGCCTTGCGCATTGAAGCAAGACACCCATAGTACCACTGATTCAGTTCTTCGAGTCACTTTCTGGTCCCGAGCCCTTTTGGCACGCAAAGTCCTCATCATCATCATCCCCAGGCCAGGATGGATGAAGCTGCTGCCCTCTATCAAGATGGATTCAAGTGGGATTCAATCCACTTGGGGACCATCATCCTTCCCTGTGGACTTCGACACCCAAGGCTGTTAGTCCTCAGGGTGGTCAGGTTAGTTAACCGCCGCCTGGCACTCAGCGTTGAGTCACTGGCGGTAGGGTCTACTCCGTTACCATAGCAGGATAACCTGGCCACTAGAACAGACCCATTGAATCAGCAGGCACTGAATGAGTCAGCTTCTCCATGCCGTCCATCGATCCCTTGAGCCGACTCTTGATCAATCTTGCTATGTCAAACCAACAGGGTTTCAGCCGCTGTGTTATAAAGCAAACAGCAAAATACCCTCCTGGAACCATATCGCATGTTCGGATCGGTTCCCAACACAGCCTGTTCCATCCGAGCTTTTGGCTACGGCTGGGAAACGCGCTCACCACGTCTAAACAAAGCATGCTATAATCTATTTAAAGCCAGCCAAAATCTTTCGGCCACGGGCCAGGTAGCGACTTGGCTTTTCCTGCCCGGGGAGAATTATTCTGCGCACTATACGAGCCCGGCCAGAGGTGGACAATAGACCACAGCTCCTGAAATCCGTCCTCTTTCCGTTGGATAGGGATCATTTTCGCCACAACAACCGCCCCGTGTGAAGTTTCCCATCCCTGAGCAGTTTACTGGGCTACCGTGCCAACCTTTGAGTTACCAAACCTATCTTTGGGAAACTGGAGGGGAAGATTGCACGGCAGAATTGCGGCACCATCTCACAGATCACCACAGAATCAAAGGAAGGGCTGGATACTTGCACAAAGCTGAAATGGAACGCGTCCAGATGTGGCACAAACAACCCTGATGCTTGGGAACGCTCTCATGCTTGCGCTAGGAAGTCAGAAATCTTCGTTCTACGTCTCTAAATTTCCATCTGTATTCAGGATCAAAACCTTTGCCCAATTCAGAAGTTTCCAAAGTTTTTGGTCACCACTCAACCACCTCAGTTCCAGTAAAGGAGAACTACTTCGATGCTTTCCAGAGCCTGATGCTAAGGGTAAAAAATGATTAGCAGCGCATGGCCAAAATGTTTACAGCAATGCATGCAAGTCTGTATTCTGGAAAATGCCAGAAAATATCAGTTTTCTCCCTTCTGTCTCCCCGTGTCTATTTTGCTCCCCATAATGACTTAAAGGGGACTACGGTGACTTAGTAGTTAAGACACTGAACTCGATGACTGGTAGGTTGGCAAGTCAGCAGTTTGAGACCCGAGTGCTGCATGACGGAGTGAGCTTCTGTCTCTGTCCCAGCTCCTGCCAACCTAGCAGTTCGAAAGCAAGAAATTGCAAGTAGGTAAATAGGGGCCGCTTCAGTAGGAAGGTGACAGCATTCTGTGCACTCCGGTGTCTAGTCATGCCTGCCACATGTCCACAGAAACATCTGCAGATACAACTAGCTTTCGAGCTAGGGCAACCTTTACCTTCACCGCCCTGTTAGCAAACCTCAAGCTTTTAAGATCCTCCGGAGGCTGCCTTCTTGTGCGATTGTCTTTGATTACCACGGAAACCCATTTAGAAATGCCCAGAGAGAAGCGCTAATTAACGAAACGAACAAAAGGAGCTAGGGAAGCCATTGGCATGGTGGGGATTCCCTCTCCTACACCAACGCATCAGCATCATGCCAATCAGAGATGGTTAGCATTTGTATTTATTTATTTTTTTAAAAAACCTAACACTCCACCTTAGGTCACGAGATTTGGTCAGCAAAACAAAATTTAAGAAGGATATATATATATATATATATATATATATATATATATATATATATATATATATATATATATATATATATATATATATATATATATATATATATATATATGTTAAACCAGGGGTTTCCAACCTTCCTAAGCCAGGGGCCGGATCACGCTCTCTCAGACAGCTTTGGGGGCCAGACAGCCATTTTGCCCTGGTTGCGCGATGGGGGCAGCCATGGCACCTCCGGGTGCAACAGAGGAGGTGGGGCCACATGAAATGATGCTGCGGGCTGGATCCGGCCCGTGGGCTGTAGGCGGGGAGTCCCTGCGTTAAACGTTTCTGATGAATGTTCAACAGTTTCAAACACATAATCGGGTCTCAAACTATTTCAAAAGAGCGATCGTTGTATATCGTCGTTGTTGGATGCTACTCATATCCGAGTATACAATTTCCCCTCAAAATCATTTTAGGAAAAATGCCATTGGTGTGAGTTTGTTTAAGGTGGATCCCAGCTTGCCATGAAGTGATGACCCACACGGAGCCATCTCCTGCGGCACGTACGAAATGAGACCTGCAGGATTTGACTCCGGGGACTGCAATGGACTGCCGCAGCCTTGAGGATATGGACAAGGTGCGCCTTCACAGCCAGTCCATCTGGCAATAGCTTCTTCCACCTCCATGACCCTTGGGAATCAGAGTTCCTCCTCTGCTCATGTTGCCGTTGGCTCCAATAGGATGGTTTCCAGTGGCATTTTCTCTATTGAGGGGGCCATCACCCTACCTAAAGAGGCTCATCTTCCCATAGATAGCCATTGGCCCCTTTAGGGAGTTAGGCTATTTACCACTGCCCAACACTTGCCGTTGAGTCCCTATGCTCCATTACCATAGCGGAATACAAGTAGATAAATAGGTACCACTTCGGTGGGAAAGGTAAACAACGTCCCATGCATCTAGTCATGCCTACCACATGACCACAGAAATGTCTGCAGACTACAGAGAGCACTGGTTTTTTGGCTGTAAACAGAGATGCACGCCGAGCCCCAGAGTTGGATAAGACTGGCTTTCGAGGAAGGGTGACCCGTACCTAAGGACGCCAAATCTGTATTGGTGAGGAAAGGGGAGAGTGACGTAACCAGAGCAGTGGATGCTAGAGACGGGGTCTTTTCAGTGTTGGCCCCGTTGAGAGCAAAAAGGTTTCAAATCACAGCTTTCTCAGCTACGGAAGCGAGAATATTCTGGACGATGCAGTCCAATAAAGGGATTTTTCCCCTGGTCTGGTACCTTGGAAAGAGATGCTTATGCTTATGTGTACACATGCACACACACACACACACGTGCGCGCGGTCTGGTACCTTGGAAAGAGATGCTTATGCTTATGCTTATGCGTACACACACACACACACACACACACACACACACACACACACACATTCATTAGCCAGTTACAGGCCAAATGGCCTTTTGTATTGAAACAATGAGAGGAAAAAGCAAATTAAATCTGCCCTGCGCATGAGAGTGCTTCTGAATCCATGGCAGGTACAAACAGAACCAAACGAATTCCAGATCACCCCTTTCCCTGTTTTTCTTCCTGCCAAATTCACCCTTTCCCGCAGAGTCAGGGCTTGGAAATTATTTGTCTTTCTCGAGGAACTGATATATAAATTGAGGAGGGGAATTATTATACGTAAGGGATCAGTTGGTAAGGTAGATCAGATTCTAAATAAAAAACGAAGAGCCACAAATAATACTAACTCCTGTATTTAAGTGTGAGCTTTAGTGGACCAATTCCACGTGATTTGTAACTAATTGCTTCCTAACAGCGCCCGGGGTGGTGGTGGTGGTGGTGGTGTGGGGAGTCGAAGAGGCTATTTTGGCACGAATTCCATCTCGGCAAATCCCAAGCGTGACAGAATTACAATGCATCCAACCGTGGGCGATTCGGTTCGGCTAATTGGAAGGTTGGCGGCAACCAAACAATATACCAAAACCACCCTCGGCAATGTTCGTGATTTTTCAAAGATGCAAAACTCCAGTTGATTGGCGTCCTAATGCAGTTGGTCCCCCGGAAAAGATGGACCGTGATCATCGGCTCGTGGTAGCTTCACCACGTTTAGGAGGCCATGCCCGTCAAACATACAAGAGTCACCGAGAAAGAACTCATTTGCCGGCTCAAGGTTCGGGGAATAGCAAAAATGGCATCCTAGACGGGCGCTCAATCCGTCATGTAGCACCCGGGTCTCGAGCTGCCGACTCGACAGCCTTCCAGCTAACCAGGCGAGCTTCTTAACCACTGAGCCAACCATCAAAGCCCCTTGGCAAAGTGGGGGGGGGTCACTGCATGGCCAAATCGAAATTCCCTCTGGCAAAACTATTCCACAAACGCACTCATACACAACAATCACAACACCCTCTTGTTGCAAGCCCAGGCCTGGCTCCATTGGGTCTACGCCTGAGTAAGGAAAAGCCAGTTGAAAGTGAAATTTCATAACTCAGAAGACTCAGAACCCGTGACCGCTGGTATAACATGTAGACAGTAGACTAGGAGACCTGTGTGACTCCTCAAGGCTGCCATCCATCGTGGAGATCAGACAGCCGCGAGGACCCGGCGTTTTCTCTTTCAGGTTCTTTCTATTTGAACCCGGTTCGGACCTGGCGGCGCCTCAAATAGAGGAAACCTTGGAAAGGAGGATGATCCCCAAAACAGAGGACCCTCCTGCTGAGAAACGGACCCATGGCTACTCTAAACCTTGCTCATATCCAGGAAGGGCGAAGTAAATGCAGACGGGAAGGAGTTAAGCCGGATCTTTCCCCAAATCCCTGGGAACAGTCTGCTACTACAGCCACAATTTGGATTCAAATGGAGCAGTTGTTCATGTCAGGGGGTCCAGAAAGACCAATTTATTGGGGCTGCAATGGCTTGGTGGTTAAGAAGCTCGCCTTGTTAGCTGGAAGGCCGGCAAGTCGGCAGTTCGAGACCCGGGTACTGCATGACAGTTTGAGCGCCCATCGTCTGTCCCAGCTCCTGCCAACTTAGCAGTTCGAAAGCAAGAAATCGCAAGTAGATGAATAGGGACTACTTCGGTGGGGAAAGATCTCGGGGGACCTCATTTGGACACCCCCTGAGTGGAGTTTCTCCAGCAAAAACCCTTTCAAACCCAAAATGACACAAAAATATTATTATTATTATTATTATTATTATTATTATTATTATTATTATTATTATTATTATTATTATTATTATTGGGGCCAAAGCTCACGATTTTCGGCACAAAATCCGGCAAGGGGAGGACCCAGATCCCCTCAGGGCATGGGCTGTATACAAGTCACTCATCTCCGGCAGGGTAACAAGGGATATGATTTACCTGGCATTTTATAGTTCTTCACGGGGCTGAACCCGATCCATAAACTGGATTCAGCACCCTGGGCAGCTCCCCAAAGCAGGAAACGAAAACCTGGCATGGATTCGCCCCCGCCCCCCCTGAACCTGGAGTCACAGAAACGTTGGGGGGGAAAAATTTTTTTAAAGGAAGGGCCGTCCAGTGTGACCTACCTGAACTTCCCGCGTGTGGTAAGCAATGATAAGGCCCAGCAGAATGACGGTAGAGAGGCTAATAAGGCATTTCAGCGCCAGGGAAAACATGGAACCCTACAGAAAAGAGAGAAAGGATCCATGAGTTAAAAAGTCATATACATATCCAGGGGTTCACTATCCACAGTTTCAGTTATCCGCAGGTCTTAAAATTGTCAATTAAAAATCCTCAAATAAATAATATATATTTTGTATGGTGCACTACCAAAACTGGCCACTAGATGCCACTGTGTGCAATGTAAGAAAGAAAGAAAGGTTTGCTGTTATCCCCAGTTTCAGGTATCCGTGGTAGGTCTTGGAATATGCCCCTATGGGCGCAGAAGGCAACGTGTATCAGGTTCCTTTTCAACCAGTCAACAGTATAGTGTTTCTCTTCCTCTTCCTTAATATTGACTGCCATTGTTAGCCAGAAAGCCGGAACTGTTTCATTAATGATCTCTGCAAATTGTGCTTTCCAGAACCAATGAGAAGATCCTCTAGACTAGAGGTGCCCAAACTTTTCGAGCCACAGGCCGGTCACGTGGTTGAGCAGGTTGGTCACGTGGTTCCTCCCACCAGAAGCGGAAGAAAAATGCACCCAGGCATGTGCATAACGCTGCCGTAAATGCACCTGCAGCTCTTGTAAATGCGTTTATGACAGCCGCGGGTCATTTATGGCAGTGCTTAGCATATGCGTGAGTGCATTTTTCTTCCACTTCCTGGACTGGAGAGGGTAGCGAGGGCCGGTTGGAATGGCGCCTTGGGCTGGATCTGGCCTATGGGCCGTAGGGATTGTCTAGCTCAGTGGTGGTGAACCTATGGCACGTGCACCGTAGCCCCAGCACAGAGTTCACCTCTCCCCGCTGCCCAATGGGAGCGCTTCCTCCCTCCCCCCCAGCACAGAGTTCGTCCCGCCCCTCTGTTTGGGCACTCAGTCTCTAAAAGGTTAATCACCACTGGTCTAGCTTTTCCCAGGCTGGAAATTCGAACTCGCAGCCTCAGACTCTGTAACCAGAGAACAGACATTTGATCTCCCCAAAAGAGTCAACAGAAGGTGATAATTGGGGTTTCTCCCCTTTCCTCCCCCAACACCTGCAGCGGCTTCGCCTCTAAAGCACAAAGAGTGAGGAAATCTCACCACGAAACAGCGCCAAATTCCCCGCGCCGCTTTTTACGAGCCCTTTTGTCCTACCACTTGGCCCGGGGGCTGGCTCTGCGGGTGCCCACCCCCGTTGACCACTTACAGAGGCTGCATTAAAAAGTTCGGAACAAAAGCCGTCACGCACTCCATTCACACTTCAACCCACGTCCCTCCAGCTGAGTTTTGACTTCTCAGCGGTAATTTGGCTGCCTGTGGGTTACACTCTGTCTTTTCTCACTTTGCCCCATTCACTCGGGCTATTATTTGGGTAATTATGACCCCCATTGCCAGTGCAACTGGATTGGCTCCATCACTTTTCTTTTATAAATGCCCTCCTCCACTGAAAAAGAAAAAAAATATACAGATCTTCACACGCTTCTGAAAAGCAGACTCAGTCGCGCATTTGAAGTTTGGGCTATTATTTCTCTCTTTGCTGTTCAGCTTTACAATGCTGTTCTGCACATGTCCAGAGGCTGCAAGTCATGGCAATTCTTACTAAATCTATGAAATGGTAGCCGTGTTAGTCTGTATTTCAAGATAAAGCCTTGCTCGAAAGTCAGTCATCTCTGTTTCCAGGCAAAGAGCCAGCGCTGTCTGCATCTGCAGACGTTTCCATGGACATGTGGCAGGCATGATTAGACACCGGAGCGCACGGAGCGCTGTGTACCAAAGACAAATTCCTGGTGTGTTATAGCACAAAGGATTCTATTCTATTTACCTTCCCACTGAAGTGGTCCCTATTTAGTAAAGGTAAAGGTTTCCCTTGCTTGAAAGCCAGTCGTATCTGACTCTAGGGTGCAGTGCTCATCTCTGTTTCTAAGCCGAAGAGCCAGCGCTGTCTGCTTCTGCAGACGTTTCCGTGGCCATGTGGCAGGCTTGACTAGACACCAGAGTGCACGCAACGCTGTTACCTTCCCACCGAAGTGGTCCCTATTTATCTACTTGTAATTTCTTGCTTTCAAACTGCTAGGTTGGCAGGAGCTGGGCACTCACTCCGTCGTGCAGGACTCGGGTCTCAAACTGCTAACTGGCCGACCTTCCAGTCATCAAGTTCAGCATCTTTAACCCTCGGAGTCCCTCATTTCAAGCATATTGGAGAGTAAACAAAACACGTTGTGGCGCTTTAAAGACTGACTGCTTTATTTCACTGTTAGCTTTCGTGTCTCAAGAGCCACAAAAGCGAACATTAAAATAAAGCAGTCTTTAAAGAGCCACAATTTTTGGGTCGTTTTGTTTATTCTCTGATCTTATTAAATGTAGAAGATGTTCTCCATCCACGGAAGAAGCCGATCAGGACTGCCTTCCAATCCTACCTGCCAAGTATCCCGGATTGGCCAGGATTTCCCATATTTCTCCGCTCGTTCCTCTCCTTTCCCGCCGCCATCCCGTATTTGAATGGGGGAAAGGGGTTACTGCGCACATGCGTCCATCGCAAATGGGCTCTGTGCGTGTGCAGAGGGGTTCTGTGCATGCACAGGTGAGTTGTTGCGTGCACAGAAGGGTTCTGTGCATGCGCAAATGAGATGTTGGGGTGCATACGCACCCGGGCCGGAGCAGTTCCCGTATTTCCAGGAGCCGCGCTTGACGGGTATGCTTCCAATACATTTTATTAGGAAGGGGAAATAATTTAGATTTTACCCCCCCTTGATACACTGATCTTGACCAATTACAGGGCTTGGTTAGAAAACCATCCGGAACTACCAAGAACTAGAAATGGATACCAGGAGTCGTGGGAACACCATAATCCGACCCAAAGCTACCTGGAGATCTGCTTTGGGGGGACTGTGGGGTTTCAAAGCGCAGGATTCCTCCCCAAGCAAAGAGACTTTGGTAACCTCACATCAAGAATGTGAAGCTTTACATCAAAGGTCTCTCGAAGCGCCAGAAAAGCTGGGCTTTAGTTTAAGAGACAGGTTCCCTTTGTGATTTTTCTCTTAACACCAGCCATTGATTTCTTTACGTGGAATAATCGTGGCATCACCGCGGGATTAATGCGCCCGGGAACAGCGCCTTCGTTAAAAAAAAAAAATAGAAGAAGGCATTAAAATCTCATTACATGGAGCATCAGTTACAAAGCTCACCCCCTTCTGCTAAGACTCTCTCCAGACACTCGGTATTAAATATTTCTCATCCGAAACTGGCACACACACACACACACAAACCCTTTGCAAATGGTTTGTCTGGCCAGGTTATCCTGTTATGGTCATAGAGTAGACCTGGGGTTCTCAACCTTTTCAAGCGGAGGGCCGGGTCATGCTCCCTCAGACAGCTTTGAGGGCCAGATGGCCATTTTGCCCTGCCTGCCACACATGCCACTTCCGGGTATGGCAGAGGTGGCGAGGGGCACATGGAATGGTGTTGTGAGCCATATCCGGCCCCTGGGCCGCAGGTTGAGAACCCCTGGCCTAGACTCTACTGCCCCCCCCACCTCGGAAGATTCGCCATAGGTGAGCCAGCAAGAAAGACAGGCAAAAATATGAGTTAAACGGGACTAATTCTCAGTGATGATGCCCTTTCGGTTAAAGACTGTCGCTGTTGTTATGCGTTAAGCTGTCTCCAACTCACGGCAACCCTAGGAAAGAGAGATCGCCACAATTTCCTGCCCTCAACCGAAAAACAAATCTGTGGCTTCCTTTAGGCAGTACGTCCATCTCACATTTAGCCTTCCTCTTTCCCTGCTGAATTCCTCCTTCCCTAGGAATGCTCCACATTTATTCATTGATAGGGCACCTGTCTAGGGGACTCCTTGAGATAAAATTTAAACAAATCCCTACATCAAGGGCTCCCAAACGTTTCAAGCCGGGGGTGGGGGTCACGCTCTCGAGGGCCAGATGGCCATTTTGCCCTACCTGCACAGTGAGGGCGGCCATTTTGTCCCAACAGCTCCAAAGGGGTGGCCACTTTGTTTCTCAAATGCCCTTAGAGGGGGTGGGGGGCCCACATGAAATGGTGCTGTGGGCCGGATCCAGCCCACAGGCCTTAGGTTGGGGAGCCCTGCCCTACATAAACTTTAAATGAATCACTGGGCTCCCCTTTCTCCGATGCCGTTTCAAGGCTTAGCAAGTTAAGCCGTTACCCTCGGCGGGTTAAAGAGTCTTGTGGAACATGAATTAGTCCTCAAGGTGCCACAACTTTTTTGTGTGTGTCTTTTTGTTCTTCTGTTCTGAGTGGTTAAGATGATGAACTTGATGATGGGAAGGCTGGCAGGTCAGCAGTTCGAGACCCGAGTGCTGCATGACAGAGTGAGCTCTTGTTTTCTGTCCCAGGCTCCTGCCAACCTAGCAGTTGGAAATTGCAAGAAATGGCAAATAAATAAAGAGGTACTGCTTCGGCATAGCCATTAGCGTTCCATGTGCTCCGGCATATAGTCATGCTTGCCACATGACCACAGAAACATTTGCAGACACAAACAGAGCTGACTGCCTATAAACGGAGTTGAGCACCAACGCCCAGAGTTGGATACTACTGGCTTTTGACCAACGGGGGATTTTACCTTTTCCTCTTTATATGCTTGTGGGATTTTTGTCAGACCCACCAGTTCCACACAGCACGGCCAGCGATGACGAATTAAACTCCCGGCATCTACATGGCTATCGGGTTCCCTAGCCATGGGTTCGGCGTAACTATAATTGGCTTGGTTGGCAAAGGGATACCCACCCATATATTGACATGGGTCAGTTCTGCGATGCTTTCTAGAAATATCCCTCCGCAGCTGCCGGGTGAGTCACAGAGGGTCTCCGCGGACCATGCGCTGCCCTTTGACAACCACGCCGGATTTGACCTCTCCTTGCCATCGGAGACGGGCGAGGCTGCAGCCATGCGCGTGGAGGCGATCTATTTTGCTCAGGGCAGGTGGCTCTATGCTCTTTCCATACGAGCAGGGCTGTGCCCCTTCTGGACCCAATTCTTGCACTTTTAAAGCAGAACCGTCACACTTATATGCCGCCCCATAGCATTTAGTGCACTCTCTGGGTGCTTCACAAGTTAATTAGCATTAGTACAGGTAAAGTTCTCCTTCGCTCGAAAGCCAGTCGTATCCGACTCTAGGGTTCAGTGCTCATCTCTGTTTCAAAAGAGCCAGCATTGTTAGCTTCTGCAGAGGTTTCCGTGGTCATGTGGTAGGCGCACGGAACACTGTTTAACGTCCCACTGAAGTGGTCCCTATTTATCTACTTGCAATTTCTTGCTTTCAAACTGCTAGGGTGGCAGGAGCTGGGCTGAGTCAAGGACGGTCTCATAACTCTGACCCACTCATTGGTAATCTCACAGATTGACTACTGTAATGCTCTCTATGTGGGACTGCCTTTGTGTCTGATAGAGAGATTACAAAATGCAGCAGCCAGGCTGGTGACAGGCTTAAAGAAAGTCGATCCTATTTCCCCAGCCTTGGCAGCCCTGCACTGGTTACCTGTTGCCTACTGCGCCAGATACAAGGTGTTATTGTTATCATATAAGGCCCTATATCAGGGATTCTCAAACTGCGGCCCATGGGCCGGATGCAGCCCGCAGCACCGTGTCATGTGGGCCACCACCACCTCCACCACACCAAGAAGTGCCATATGGTAGAGGCAGGGCAAAATGGCCATCCGGCCCCCATAGCTGTCTGAGGGACCGTAACCTGGCCCCCAGCTTTAAAAGGTTGAGAACTACAGCCTTACATGGTTTGGGAGCCTTGTGATTCCAAGGGTTCTCAACCTTTTCAAGCTGAGGGATGGGTCATGCTCCCTCAGACAGCTTTGGCGGCCGGACGGCTATTGTGCCCTGCCTGCCACACATGGCACTTCCTGGTGTGGTGGAGGAGGTGGGCCACATGAAATGGGTGTCGTGGGCTGCATCTGGCCCCCCAGTCCATAGGTTGAGAACCCCTGTGTTAGAGTATCTCTCCCTCAGAACAACTCCCCGCATCTCCCGTTCATCACAGTCGGCGCAGACCCCAAAGATGGCTTGAAAGTCTATAACTAGAAATGGAGCCTTCTCGGTGGTGGCACCAACATTGTGGAATACACTACCGGTGGAGCTGTGCGCACGTGTGTGTATTTTTAAATGTGTGTCTGTTTTTAATGTGTGAGTTGGTGCTGTTAGCCACCCTGAGTAGGAAAATCTCCTAGATGGGTGGGGTATAAATATAATAAATAAATAGCCACAGAGTCACCTTACCCTGTTACCCACCCACTATGCATTTCAGGTCAATGGCTTGGTTGCTTGGGAGATCTTTGGGCAACATCTTTACCAGCGCAGCGAAGCCGTTGGCACCATGCCCTCCTGCCCATCCCAGGGAAATTCTCTGCCTGTTTCTGTGCCCAGCTGTCCAATCTCTTCCCACTGCCCACGCCGGGGCACACCTGCCAACTCACTCCGGTCCCCCCCCCCTTTAACACAATCGGACCGGCGAGGTTGAAGTAGGTAGAAAGGGGGGACGACTCCTCTCCGTGTAGATGTGGGAGCGTTATGTTGTCTTATTTATAGCCTGGGGTACGTAGAGAGAGCCTCCTCGAAGATGGTGGCATTTTTGAACCATAATCGGGCGTACCCTGGTTAATGTCAACCTTGCGTCGCCGGCTAATCTTTCTCACACTGGATCAGGCTCGAGGAACTGCAGAATGAACTCACCCAAAGGTGGCTTCAGTTTGGCAGTTCCACATCTGGCCTGGACACAGAAGGAGACACTGAAGAAGACATGTATAAGCCTGCCCAGGGATTTTCTGGTGGAGATGCCGCGACCCTCAATGTCTCCAAATAAGAGACGGGACCCCCATCCCTTCAGCTAGGGTCTTTGCAAACCCTTCAGTTGGGACCACGGTGGCTCAAGTGGTTAAGACGCTAAACTCAATGACTAGAAGGTTGGAGTTTGATTCCAGAGTACTGCACGACACAGTGAGCTGCTGTCTCTGCCCCAGCTCCTGCCAACTTTGCAGGTTCAAAAGCAAGAAATTGCAAGTCGATAAATAGGTACCACTTTGGTGGGAAGGTAAACAGCGTTCTGTGTTGAGGTATGTCCATGGAAATGTATGCAGATGCAGACAGCGCTGGCTCTTTGGCTATAAACAGATGAGCACTGGACCCTAGAGTCGGATATGACTGGCTTTCCAGCAAGGACAACCTAAACCCCCCAGTTATGGGGGAAACGCATCAACCCTTTGGGAGACATACCAAAATTGCAGACACCAGGACAATCTTCATGGCTGATCGCCACGAGGATTTACCAATATGCAGAATCGTATACGGCACACGAAGAAGTAACTTTACCTACTCAACCCACTGAACTCGATAGTGGAGTAAATTTCTCTCAACCTGCCTGCAATGAGCTTCTTCCCAAAAACTCCTCTACGTTTGACCTAAGATTTACGCTTCCGGGCCCCGAAATCGAATCCTGACACTAAACAAGAGCCAGACCTGGGGATGGCAAGACTGATTTACTCGCCACTGGTAAAGCCAACCCAGGAGGGGAGAAACAACGTTCTCCCTCTCTGGGTTCTTTTCACCACCACCACCACCCCGGGGTTGGTGGCAAAATCAATGCCTTTCCAATTTGCCTCTGAGCGCGTGCAAAGTGCAAGAAGGTGAAACCAAATTAAGGCAAAGGACGATGGAGATCACAGGGTAGACGATGGCTGTAAAAAGCCACCTTGATTTTGTATACTCATCGCTCTGTGCCTCTGTACCTGGATGCATAGAAATGGATGCCATTAAGTCCCATGTCTGACAAAGTGGACTTGATCCATGAAAACTCGCATGAACATTTAACAGTCTTTCTGATTCAAGGAGGCCTTCCAGGGCATTGTTAATAAACTGGACAATTTTCCCTACATTTGTGGCGAATATACCATGCGTGATCAATGCAAGAAGCTAACTAAGAGGGTGAGATTGGCTTATTTAAGATCCTAATGTCCTAAACCTAGGTGGAATTGAACATCAGATTTGGGTTCGGCACACTTGATTCAGTATAGGACATATGCATTAGACGAAGAGTTCTCAACCTTTTCGATCCTGGGCCCAGGTCATGCTCCCTCAGACAGCTTCAGGGGTTGGACGGCCAGTTTGCCCTTCCTCCAACACATGGCACTTCCGGATGTGGTGGAGACAACAGGGAGCCACATGAAATGATGCCGCGGGGCACATCCGGCGCACGGGCCGCAGGTTGAGAATCCCTGGATTTGACCAAGTTGCAGAAAATAGTGATATTGTGTGTGCGCGTGTATGTGCGTGTGTGCGCATGTGATACAGTGTTATCTGAAAATCTCTGGGAATTTTTTCTCCTCTCTTCCCTCTTCCTTGAGCCCAAACAAAGCAGATGAAAAAGGCCGAGACAAGGAAGGTTGGCGTGGGAGGCTGTGGGAAAATTAGAGAGAAGAGAGACGGGTGTATTTTTAGTGCCCGACTGGCACAAGAAGAAAAGCATTCTCACACGCACGCGGCAACTTTGAGAGGCCCATAATTGTGTTGCCCTGAGCCTGGCACGCAACCTGCCAGTCTCCGAGAGGGCAGGGAGCTTCCCCCGCAGATCTCCAGGCTTCCCCTTGGCTCCTGCCCAAAAGAGGAAACCCATCATCTCTCCACCCGCCATGCTCGGGACTGGGAACGTGTTCCCATGCCAACTGGGCCCTTCCCTGCCAAGCACCGCAGCTTCGCCCGGGCTTCCCGAAGCCTGGAAGAGACACTAAAGCCGGGAGTGGGTGGGAAGAAAGCAAGCAAGCAAGAAAGAAAGAAAGAAAGAAAGAAAGAAAGAAAGAAAGATAGAAAGAAAGAGGGGTTTCCCATTTTTTGTTGACCAAGGAGCAGGTCATCCCTGCGACACCCCTAAGAGGTGGGCCAGTTTGGCTCGGCAGGTGGCCTAACCTGCTCTTTGGTCCCTTGGTTTTAAATATTTTTAGAAGCCGTTTGTAACGCTTATCTAATCTGAGGACTGGGAAGGAAGAAAATGTTAATCTAGTCCATGGCGATCAACCATGAAGATTGTCCTGGTGTCTGCAATTTTGGTATGTCTCCCAAAGGGTTGATGCGTTTCCCCCATAACTGGGGGGTTTAGGTTGTCCTTGCTCGAAAGCCAATCATATCCGACTCTAGGGTTCAGTGCTCATCTATTTTGAACCAGTATTATCTCTGTCTATTTGAATTAAATATTTTGAACCATTATTCATTATTTTTTCTTTCCTTCTATCCATCTATATTTGTATATTTTGAACCAGTATTATTTCTTTCTTTCTTTCTATCTATCTATCTATCTACCTACCTATCTATCTATCCATTCATCTATCTGTATTTGTATACAGTGGAACCTCAGTTAACATAAACATCACATAAAAAAAGGAAATCCATAGAAAACAGTGGCTTGGTTTACGGAATTTCCACCCGGAACGGATTAATTGGTTTTCAATGCACTCCTATGGGAAATTTGGTTAAAGTAATTTTCTAGAGAACGCATTAATTATGTTAACCGAGGTTCCACTGTATTTTGAACTAGTATATCCATCCATCCATCCATCTATCTATCTATCCATCCATCTATCCATCTATCTATCCATCCATCATTCTTTCTATCTATCTATCTATCCATCTTTCTATCTATCTATCTATCCATCCATCCATCTATCTATCCATCTATCTATCCATCCATCCATCTATCCAGCCATCTATCTATCTATCCATCCATCATTCTTTCTATCTATCTATCCATCTTTCTATCTATCTATCTATCTATCCATCCATCATTCTATCTATCCATCCAACTAGATCTATTTATCGATCTATTGCAATGTGCATTAAATTCAGCAGCTTTATCATCATTTATTATGCTTTTTAAAAGCACAACATTCATATAATTAAGTTACATTGGCAGCTGCATTGTTACATCTTGTAATTCTTATAAAACAAGTTTAAGTAACAAGCTGTTACTTAATAACTGCTGAACGGTGTAAAACGAAAAGATTTACATTTATCCAGTTTATTTTTTAAAAAAAACCTCTGTATCTGCTCCTTCCTGTTTGGATTTCAGAGCAGGGCACAGCCCAACAGATTTGGAAAACCGCAACAGATGAGACTCTTTAAAGCAAAAAAAAAACCCCAGCAAAAATAAATCGAAGGTTTACGGCAAATGAAAGCTCGTGGGTGAATAAAAATATTTCTTGGCCGGCGTCAAACAGATGGCAAACGGGCTTCTTGATGGATGGTGTTCCATGACTAAGGGAGCCCATGGAAAAAAGCCCTCTAAATAACAGATTTGAGGAAGTTCCTTAAGGGGGAACTACAGAGCTCAAAATCCACCCCCCACAAGAAAAACACCAGGATCTGGAGTCCAGAGAAAGTAACTTTTCTACGCTCTGGTGAACAATCTGATAACGGGCAACCACCACCCACCCCTATGCAAAAGTATTGAGTTAGGAAGCGGCAGCTTCCAGAGACTCCAAATCCCATCATCGCTGCCTCCTGGCCTTGTGTTTGGGGTTGCTGGGTAGCAAGCCCACCCCATCTGTACGGTTAACCTTCTTCCATGCCTGTGAACAGGGCTTTGGGAAATACCCAGAGACTGTTTACTCCAGATCACAGGGCAAAATCTGCGGGTTTTGGTGAGCAGCTCAAGAGAAACCTACATGATTAGGAGCAGTCTATCTCTCAACTGCGGTGGCTCGGTGGCTAAGATACTGAATTTTACTCCTGGAAGGTTTGATACCCGAGTGCTGCCTAACAGAGTGAGCACCTGCCTTCTGTCCCAGCTCCTGCCAACTGAGCAGTTCGAAAGCAAGAAATTGCAAGTAGGTAAAAAGGGCACCACTTCGGTAGGAAAGGAAAACAGTGTTCCAGTGTTTAGGCATGCCTGCCACATGTCCACGGAAATGTCTGCAAACATAGACAGTGGTGACTCTTTGGCCATAAACGGAGATGAACACTGAACCCTAGAGTCAGATACGACTGGCTTTCGAGCAAGGCGGACCTTTACCTTATGTGTCAACACCAAAACAAGCGCGGGCACACCACCTTGGTGTCATCTGTCTGCCCTTTCCGCTCCTCTCCGGACATTTCATTACTTAAGTTTTGCCGTCTCCCCACAGTTTTCCACCTTATCCAACCCGAGTCTCAATTTGGACAGGAGGCACCTTGGGGCAGAGACCTGACCTTTTGCTATCACGACCTTGCCTGAAGGGTGCTTCTGCCTCTTTAGCCCAAATGTTGGGCACCCCGAACAAAAAAAAATTACATTTTCACATGCCCAGATAAATTCTTCTTCTCCCTGTGTCTAGGCTGGACACGAAATGGTCAAAATGAAGGCACCTTTGGGTGGGTTCCTTCTGCAGCTCCTTTCGCCTGACCCAGCGCGAGAAAGATTAGCCGGCAACACAAGGTTGCCGTTACCAGGGTACGCCTGGTTGTGGTTCAAAAATACCACCATCTTCAAGGAGGCTCTTATGAAGAATAAGGGATTCAGGAGCTTAAAAACTCAAAGCAGCTGGCAGGTCAGTGGTTAAAGGTCTCAAAAGCACCCTACAAGCATTTAAAGTTAACAAATAAAGAGATCAGCCTACATTTTAGACTATCAACACCGGAGACAGCAGGCAAAAACAGGAGTGAAAATACCAGCTGTTAAAGCAGGAGTTCTCAACCTTAAAAGCCGGGGGCCGGGTCACGCTCCTTCAGACAGCTTCGGGTGGCCGGACGGCCATTTTTGCCCTTCCTCCACCACATGGCACTTTCTGGTGGGGTGGAGGCCACATGAAATGGTGCTATGGGCCGCATCCGGCCCATGGGCCTTCAGGTTGAGAACCCCTGTGTTAAAGGATTGGCACACCTGATTTCCCAGACTGTTTCTACATTAAACCTTCCTATACATTTCTGCCTCCTCTCCAGACACGTCGGGCCAAAATGCCCCCATCCTTTGCAGCTTTAAACCTCTGGGAGATGCCTTAGACTCTGCAACATAGCTGCTTTTTAACATGGTCTCAAGCAAACCTGTGGAACTCGCTGTCACATGAGGAGCATAAGATTTGCCTATGAACCAGCTCAATTGGGGGGCCAGGAAGCTTTCATGACCAAACAGGGACTCACGATGGGCTTGAAAAATCTCTATTTTCGTGGGGATTTCATGATTTCATGACCCCAAGAAGGAATAGAAGGCTCCAATCGTATCCCTCCGAAGGAAAAAGGAGCCATACAGAGCCAGCCATGGGGTGAGAGAAACCTCTTAATCCTACCCTTTCTGGTTCCTCTGCAGCAAAATAGAAATGGGAGGGAGGGAAATGAAATCTAAATTCTAGAATATCTCCCCGAAAGCTGGAGGAGTCCCAGGGCTGAAAGATCTCCGAAGAAAGCATCGACCCCAAACTGGCCACAAGGACTAGGAAGGGCTGGGAAGATCCAACATGGTGGGGGTAAATGGATTAAGAAGAAAATCAACCAAGGGGGGGGGGGATCCCTGCTGGTAGTAAAGACAAGGAAAGCCATGGTTGAATCAGAAAGAGACAAAATTGCTCCCACTTTACAATTTCGAATCCATGGAGAGAGGCAAAGGGGCTGATCTTGAACCCCGATGATGGTGGCGGAAGGTAGAGGGGGGGAATGGAGAAGTGGCTTCCTTCCTGCCCAATCTGTGGTCTTTAGGGCGGAGGGGAGGCAAAAATCCATGAATCCCAGTCAGGGCCAAACCCAACCATCTCCCCAAAAATAAGAAGATCAAACAGCCTGGAAACAGGTTCCTGGACCCAAATGACAAATCTGGGGAAAGGAGAAATCTCTCACCCCTCCCTCTTCCTTTCTGCCCCCCCCCAAAAAAAAATAGCAAGAAGGAGCTAAAAACAGCCTCTTTCTCTCAAACCCCCCCCCGCCCCTCCCCATATTAAAAGTCTAGTGCAGTGCTTCCCAATCTTTGGTTTTTGGACTTCAATTCCCAGAAGCCTAAATCAAGTTCCCAAAGCACCGATCGACTGAGTCTTCTGGGATGGGGTGGGGATAGGGATGGGGGGTCTCCTTTGTGGGTCCAGTAGAGAGATATAGACTGGAGAAGGGGGGATCTCCTTTTTTGGGTCCAGTAGAGAGATACAGACTGGAGAAGGGGAGGGATCTCCTTTGTGAGTCCAGTTAATTTGAATTCATTCCCCATCTCTCTCCTCTTGGCTTCCCCCAAAAAGGCTCCATCAAGCCCCTTCTCCACCTGTAACCACATTTAATTCCTTAGGTTTTCCTTTTTATGGGTGATGATGGCCCAGACTGGGGACGGCTAGACAGGGGTGATCTCCTTTGTGGGTAGAGTTAATTCGAATTATCCCCCCCCCCTCCGTTCAGCTTGGCTTCCCCCAAAGAGGCTTTACCCAGGAGGCAAAAACCATGTATTCCAAGACACTTGGGATGCATGGACCGACAGACTCGCGGCTCCCACCCCCCCACCCCCAGTTGGGGTCTTTCCAGGGGGACTGGACTACAAAGACCATCAGCCTCCAGCTGGTAAAGATGGCCGGATTGCAAGACAACATATTTGTGGGTGCTTCCCCCAAAAGGCTTTACCACCAAACAAGGAGGGAGAAGCAATATATCCCTATTCATTGGGGATACATGGATCGAAAGACAACAGGCTCAGGGGCTCCCCCCCCCAGTTGGGGTCTTTCCAGGGGGACTGGACTACAAAGACCATCAGCATCCAGCTGGTAAAGATGGCCGGATTGCAAGCCAACATATTTGTGGGCGCTTCCACCAAAAGGCTTCACCCCCAAGCAAGAAGGGAGAAGCAATATATCCCTATTCATTGGGAATTCATGGATCGAAAGACAACAGGCTGAGGGGCTCCCCCCCAGTTGAAGTCTTTCCAGGGGGACTGGACTACAAAGACCATCAGCCTCCAGTAAAGATGGCTGGATTGCAAGCCAACATATTTGTGGGTGCTTCCCCCAAAAGGCTTCACCACCAAGCAAGGAGAGAAAAGCACTATATCCCTGTACATTTGGGATACATGGACCAAAAGACAACAGGCTCAGCCCCCCCCCCCCTAGTTGGGGTCTTTCCAGGGGGACTGGACTACAAAGACCATCAGCCTCCAGCCGGTAAGATGGCTGGGTTGCAAGTCAACAATTTCGTGGGCGCTTCCCCCAAAAGGCTTAACCACCAAGCAAGAAGCAATATACATTTGGGATACATGGACCGAAAGACAACAGGCGCTCAGGGGGTCTTCCCAGTGGGACTGGACTACAAAGGCCATCAGCCTCCAGCCGGTACAATGGCTGGGTTGCAACAAGCCAGCATATCTGTGGGGAGCTTCCACCGGGCAGCAAGGAGGGAAGAGGCCGGAGCAGGCACAAACTCCCCGTTTCCATGGGGAGGCTCATCATCTATCTTTACGCACGGCGCGGGAGAGCCAAGGCTCACCATTTCTTTCCTAAACCTGAAACGCTTTCCCAGGTTCACGTTTTGCCTTTTTCGATTTTTAAACCAAACCTCTTCCACTTCCCCTTTCTCATCCCCTCCAGCCCACCCACCCAGCCCAACGGGTTCAGCCCAGCTGGCGTTGGGGATAGGGATGGAGGGTTGGCTTTTGGCGCCCGTGCGCTTTGGAGAGGTCGGTGCGCCCTTGCCCAAAACCCGCCCCCGTCCTCTTCTTTTTGCCGCCCGAGCCGGCCCTTTACCTTGGAGTAGAGACCCCAGGACAGCTCGGTCTCGATGACCATGATGACGATCCCGAACATGCCGAAGATGAGGGCGTAATCGCTCAGGCGCTTGCGCTTCTCGAAGAGGGCGCGCCGGTGGCCCAGGCGGTAGCCGATGTTCTGGTGCTTGCGCTTGGACGCTTTGGCGAAGGCGCCCGGCGGTGCCTTGTGGGGGGGTCCCCCGCTTGCCGCCCCCCCGAGGTGGGGGTTTGGGTGCAGGATCCCGTGGGGGGAGTGATTGTCCTCGCGGGAGATGATGATTTCCGGCGGGTGGTGGGGGGCGCCGCCGCCGCCGGAGAAGACCTGGAGCGGTTGCGCCTCGGCCTCGCCGTCGAGGAGGTTCCGCCGGGAGGCGCTGAGCCGGCTCAACGGCTTCATGACGCCGCCGCTGTACTTGCAGGAGCTCATGGCGATCTCCGTGAAGGGGTTGCTGTCGCGGCGGTGCGCCAAGGGGCTGGCTTGGCGGTGCTTCCCCCCGACGGCCGCCCCGCCGCCGCTGGAGCTGGGCGAGTGCCCCGGGACTGCCCAGGGGGGCTCCCCGCACAGGTTGGTCTGGCTGCCCTGGCGGGAGGCCGGCCGGAGAGCGGAGATGACCATCGGGCCCGAGGAAGAGGAGGGTGGCGCCCGGAGGGGCCCCGCCGTCGAGGGCGGCAAGGGGGCAGGCGGCGCGGAGGAGGAGGAGGAGGGCAGAGGCGGCGGCAGCGGAGGAGGCGGCGGAGGGCGCGGCTGGTGCTCTTCCCCCGTGGGTAGGGGGCAGCCGCGCCCCTCCAGGCCCCCCGGCTCCCCACCCTCCAGGAAGGGCCCCGACGGCTCCATCCTGCCTCGCCCAGGGCACGGGCATCCAGCCTGGCACGGCCCCGGCGCTGCCCGCAGACGGACGGTGGCGCTCGCCCGGCCGTTCGGATGGATGGATGGGATGGAGCCGCCTGCCAGCCTGCTTAATGGGCAGCCCTCGCGCGCGCGCCGCCGGCCAAGCCCCCCAAACTCGCCCGGGGGAGGACGCTCATTGGCTCCGGCCCGGGTGACATCATCATCATCACCCCCCCCCCTAATCGCCCTCCCCAAAAGCCGCCCCCTCCCCAAAAGCCGCCCAAGCCGCACTGCGCCTGTGCGGGCTGCGGGCACCACGGGAGCTGTAGTCCCTTTCAGGGCGCCGACGACGGAGCCGCCTTTCTCCTCTGGAGAGACGAGGCGGATGCTCAACAGGTGAAGCGAGGCTAGGCGGGCAGGGATGGGAGGGAATGAACCAAACCTGTTGAATTTCTGGAGGAGGGGGAGCATCATTTTATGGGGCGTCGGGTCTGCCCCTAGGACTACAAGTCCCATCAGCCGTGGGCAGCTGGGAGTGGCACGCGCACGCACACGGGACCTGTAGTCCCTTTGAAGGCGCCAACGGAGCGGGGGGGGGGGAGAAGAATGGCTTTTCTGTCTATGGATCGACGAGAGGGACAGGTGGATGCTCAACAGGTGGAGCTAGGCAAGGCGGGGATGGATGCGGCTGAGCCTCACCTGTTGAATTTCTGGAGGAGGAGGGCATCACTTGATGGGCATCGGGTCTGTCCCGGTGTAGAGCCTCGGACTACCAGTCCCATGCGCCGTGGGAAGCTGGGAGTTGCAGTCCCTTCAGAGTGTCACTGCCTCTGGAACAGGTGGATACTCAACAGGTGAAGCTAGGCATGGAGAGGAGGGAGCTTCACCCGTTGAATTTCTTGGAGGGGGGGGGGAGGATATTGGCCAAAAAAGAAATATAGAATATGCTATACATGATAAATTAACAAGCAAGTTAAAGGTTTAAAAAGGGATTTGTAAAAACAAAATAGATTTTAGAGGAAAATGGGGAGAATTTTTAGATTGTGTATTGAGTAAAGCCGGAGAAAGATATATTAAATTTTAGGAAGGAGGGAAGCAACATGTTTAAAAAGTGTCGCAATAATCAGATTAAAAGCCAGTTTGGTCCATTTTCATCCCTAAACCAGCTATAACCAGGAGAACAGAAGCCAGGATGGGAAAAGCTTTCCACCGTTATAGCTTTTTGTTGACTTGACTGAGAATCGAATTCATTGCCCTGCATATTAAGATCATTCTAGTGGTAAGTGAGGAATTGTGGCGGCTTAGTGGTTGAGATGCTCAACGTGCCAACTGGAAGGTTGGCAGGCCAGCAGTTCGAGACCCGAGTATGGCACGGCAGAGTGAGCTCCCGTCTCTTGCCGAAGCTCCTGCCAACATTGCAGTTCAAAAAGCAAGCAACTGCAAGTGGATTAATAGGCACCACTTCGGCGGGGAAGGTAACAGCGTTCCGTGTCTAGACATGTCCATGGAAGGGTCTGCACATGCAGACAGCTCTTTGGCTGTAAACGGAGATGAGGACTGAACCCTAGAGTCAGATATGACTGCATAGCTGTCAAGTATCCCTTTTTGGCCGGAAAAACCCCTTATTTTACCCTCTTTCCCACTGTCATCCCGTATTAATTAGACTGCAATGCCCTATTGCCGCCATTGGAGGGCAGCACAGGATAAGCATAGCTGTCAAGTATCCCTTATTGGGCAGGAAATTTCCCTTATTTCCAAATCCAAAACTTGACAGGTATGTATGACTGGCTTTTGAGCAAGGGCAACTTTTACCTAGTGGTAAGCGAATATTAACGCACTCGTAGCCAAGATTACAAAAATGCTTCATCTCAAGAAGAAATAGCTTGGAAAGATTTATTTTAATTATTTCCCCACTATTGTAGTTTCTATGTTTTGTTTGTTGCGGTATCTTCTGAGAGCTCGCCTGTTGATGAATCTGGTTGCAGTATCAGAGGTTAGGAGTTCGAATCCCCCACCGTGCCTTCGGGGCAAAAGGGCCAGGTTTCTTGAGTAGCTTTGGACAAAGCGCATAGACCAGTGTATATCCCAACCTTTAGTTTCGGGACTTCAATTCCTAGAAGCCTCAGTCAGTCCATTGGCTGGTCAGTGCTTTGGGGAACTGAAGTCCCAAACGCCAAAGGTTGGGAATCACTGGTGTAGAAACCCCCCCCCCCCCAAAAAAAAAGGGGAGCGCTTCTGTTCAACGATCAGTCCGCGCTGCAACATTTTGTTGCAGGATCCGTCCCAGTAAACCCGCACAAATTCAGCTAAAACTCCCTTCTGCTGTGGAAAGGGTCAAGTTAAGCCAAATCCACATTCCTCGCAGTTTACAATCTCAGTTTCCCAAACCTGTTTTATCTCCTCCAACGATAGCTGGCTGGACGAGGCGACATTCTCCAGATGAATATTTCGGATTTGGGACGGAGCCAAGGGTCAAATTGTTCCTTGGCAAATCCAGCGCGGCTCGTTGTCCACTTCGGAGGCCAATGTTTTCCACTCTAGAAAGCTGGCCGTAATAGCAACCGGGACATAGTAAAGGTCTCCCTTGCTCCGAAGCCAGTCATATCCGACTCATAAGGTTCAGTGCTCATCTGTTTATAGCCAAAGAGCCATCACTGTCTACATCTGCAGACGTTTCCATGGACATGTGGCAGGCATGACTAGACACCGTAGTGCACGGAATGTTGTTTACCTTCCCACCGAAGTAATAATAATAATTTCGTGTCAGGAATTATTCTGGGTTGAAAGGATTTTTTGCGGAAGAAACTCCGCTCAAGGAATGCCCAAATGAACTCCTTTCATGTCCCCAAGAGCTGGGACAGACACAGGCGCTCCATCCGTCATGCGGTACCCGGGTCTCAAACTGCCGGTTTTGCCAGCCTTCCAGCTAACAAGGCGAGCTTCTTAACTGCTGGGGCAAGTGGTACCTATTTATCTACTTGCAATTTCTTGCTTTCGAACGGCTAGGTTGGCAGGAGCTGACTCAGCTGTGCAATACTCGGGTCTCGAACTGCTGACCTTCCAGTCGTCAAATTCAGCATCTTAACCACTAAGATTAATCACTGCGACAAATTTGCGGGGGGAATGTTTCCAGCTTTAACTTTGGAAGCGAAACCCCTTTAGCTTTCTCCTCTGCCTCCTTTCCATCCATGGGGCTTTTCAGAACCTCAAACTTCAGCCGGACGGGACCCTCAAAACAGAGCTCTGTACGGCAGAATTTTCTCCGGAAGAGCCTCCCTGTGCGAAGGCAGTCTATCTGAGAAGCCATGAGGCAGGAGGCCAGAGTTTCTGAGGTGACAAGACCTTTCTTATCACCCCTTGTCAAAACAAATAATGGGGGCCTCCTTGAGGAACTACATCAGGGATTCTCAGCCTGTGGGCCGGATACGGCCTGCAGCACCATTTCATGTCCGTCCCCCCCACTGCTTCCACCACACCACGATGTGGTGCCATGTGGTGGGGGAAGGGCAAAATGGCCTTCCAGCCCCCGAAGCTGTCTGATGGAGCATGACCCAGCCCCCGGTGAGTCGAGTGAGCGGTCCTCAGGCAGCAAAATCCCTTGAGTCAGCCTTCTCTCTCACTTTGGGCCTCCAAGTCGGCATCCCACTGTCCGTTTTCCCACATTGCAATCCAGCCCCATAAGGTGCACTTTGAGAGCAATGCTGCTTGCAAGCCGCCTGCCCAGACCCCTTGAGAGCTAGATTTCTCTCTTGCGGGGAGAGGGGCGGAAAATCCCGGAGGAGGCAATTCTCTAAATCGGGACATTTGGCCCTTTGTCTAAGACGAAACAGCGCTCTCCTCTTTCACCTCCTTGTTTGGAGGAAACAAAAACCTTGTTTATACTCTGCCAAGTTCATCACCCGTTCTTGCTCAAGATGATGGCAGCCAAAGTTGCCATGGAGACTGCATCCAGGTAGCATGTTCTCTCTCTCTCTGGAATGGTACCCAGCAGCCAGGGAAGCCTGAAAGGAGCCCATTCATACGGCTGAGGTCAAAGAGTGTGCGAAACAAGACATTCCCAGACACTGGAACCAAGAGAACATCCCGGCGGGCGGAAAACCCGGGTTCAACCACCCAGAATCCCCCATTTCCTGATTTCGTTGGTCAACCCAGGCTAGGAAAAAGCCCATTTTTGAGAATTTTTGCTTCCATCAAAATATCCCACGAAGAATCTTTCAGCTGCTCCATTCCCAGGGGGTCTGGGAATCCGTTCCGGGTTTTATCTGTCCCATTCTAGCAGTTTCCCACCCCCGGGCCTCTTTGGGAAACGGGAGCCTGGTTTCCTAGCCTTGTAAAGTTCAGGACAAAACCCGGAATGGACTCTCAGCCGCCCTCGGGACCGGAGTTGCCGTCTCTCCTTGGATTTTGGATAGTCTTGTTCTAAAGAATGTTTTCCCTGCCCCGGCGAAGGCTACGCTAGTGTCCTTCGGTTGCAAAGGGCGCATTTTTACAAAGAAAGGAGCCATCTGCCCACTGGTTTAAGAGCCCTGGTGGCGCAGTGCTTAAACTGCTCTCCTGCAACCAAAAGGTTGCGAGTTCGATCCTGACCAGGTCCCAAGCCTTCCAAGGTTGGTAAAATGAGTACCCAGCATGTGTGGGGCAAAATGCTATCTTGTGAACCGCCCGCTCAGCGCTATGGGGTGGTATATGAGGGCGATTGCTTTTTTGCTTTGATTGTTTCAACCATTATTCTCCAAGATCTTCAAGTCTCAGATCTCAATCCACAAAGAGAGAAAGAGAGAGGGGGAAATCCTAATCCCATGGCAGGCTTTAAGGAACCGTCGACGGGGTGGGGATGGGGGGGTGACCCCTCAGTGTAGTTACGTAAGACCCTCTCTGCTTTTCCCTTTTTAATCTCCTTACCGGCCCTGAAGGATAAGCAGGGGTGGGTGGGGGAGATTACAGGCAACATCTGGAAGGAAGAACTGCAGCTGGATTGAAGCCATCCAGACCAGAAATACCATCTGGTTTTCGGATCCGCTGGGGGCAGGCAAGGCACCCATAAATGTTGAACCGTAGGAGGCATTCCGTCGCAATAGTTCCCCCAACCTGCCAAGTCTGGCGCAAGCGGACTCCCATATAGACAGCCGGAGCTGCTAGAACCGAAACAAAAGGAGAGGCGGGTCTTTTGTAACGCCAACGGCTCCTGATTGTCTTTTCGAGACCACCTCAGTTCTTTGTTGAAAGCGGCTTTAAAGGAATGGTGACATTGACAAGTGTTTTTGAGATGCGCACGCTGTATCCATTAGGCGGGCGTGGTTGCCTGCCTCAGGCGGCAGAAGCCAGGGGACGGCAAACAACCTGGCTGACACTCTCCAAACTACCTTCCAACCCTTCGTCTTTGGAAATATTACTTTGGTGGGGCTACACATTCCATCATCCCATTTTCAAGACTGGAAGGTCAGCGTTTGATACCCAAGTACTGTACGAAAGAGTGAGCTCCCGTCTCTGGCAACAGCACGTCTGTAGAATTAGCATAGGGACGGCAGTGGCTTAGTGGTCAAGATGCTGGACTTGATGACTGGAAGGTCAGCAGGTCAGCAGTTCGAGACCCAAGGGCTGCACGGCGGAGTGAACTTCCATCTCTGCCCCAGCTCCTGCCAACCCAGCCGTTCGTAAAGCAAGACATTGCAAGCAGATAAATAGGGACCACTTTGTTGGGACATTCCCAGGGTGTTTAGTCATGCCCGCCACATGCCCACGGAAACATGGATGACTTGGCTGAAGGGATGCAGGGAATGTTTACAAGGAATGGAGGAAGACATTTTGGTAGCTCTCATGTAGAACAGCGGAGGCATTCGAAACCCTTCTGCTTCTATTAAATATAGGGTTTGCTGTTATGATTTCAGGGATCCGTAGGACTCTGGCTGTAAACAGATGAGCACTGGGCTTTAGAGTTGGATACAACTGGCTTTCGAGCAAGGTTTGAGGGCCGGACAGCCGTTTTGCCCTGCCTGCACAATGTGAGCAGCCATTTTGTCCCAACAGCTTCAAAGGGGAGGACAATTTCTCAAATGCCGTTAGCGGATGGGGGCCACATAAAATGGCACCGTAGGCCTGATTCGGTCCCCGGGCCTTAGGTTGGGAACCTCTGCTCTACGATGTTTTTTGTAATGGACGGGACGGGGGGGGAGTTTGATCCATTTCGGAAGCAAAGCCGACAAACCATCCTATCAGATTTTGTGCCGACCGGATCTTCTCTGGACTTGATAGATTTCTGCATCTGATTGGTGGTGGTGGTGGTGGTGGTGGGGAGATTATGTGGATGGAGACCAGTGCATAGGAAAACTGGCCTCAGGCGGCAGGGTTTTTTTTGGTGGCGGCAGCAGAGGCATCGCTCTTAACCGGGTGTTTAGTTTTCCCAGACTTTCGTTGCAGTTTCTCTGTGCCTCGGGGTGTCAGAAAAAAATATATAGCTCGTCTGGTTCAAGGTTCCCTGGCAGAGAATTGTAGGGTGCCTCAGGCAGCAAAATTATTGGGATGCCCGCCTCCGCCCCCCAATAATTGTATCAACTTGCAAGGTGGGGAAAGGCCAGGGTGCCTTGGACTTTAAACATTTTCAGCCCATATATAGTTGTTTTTTTACTAGTATGGCATAAGAACTGGAATGCCAGTTTTAGATCTCAATATGCCAACCTAGCAGTCCGAAAGCAAGAAATTGCAAGTAGATAAACAGGGACCACTTCGGTGGGAAAGGATCTTGGGGACATGAAAGGAGCCTCATTCGGGCATCCTCTGAGCGGAGTTTCTCCAGCAAAAATCCTTTCAACCCAGAATAATTTCTGACACGAAACTACTATTATGGGCACTCAGATCAAACTGGGCTACTTGATAAGACCATTGTGAGGGGTATGTGCCCATCTCCATTTGAAGCCCAAGAGCCAGTGGTCACGTGGTAGGCATGACTAGATGCCGGACCGCTGTTACCTTTCCCGCTGCACCCATTTATCTACGTGCAAACTTGCAATGTCTTGCTTCCAAACTGCTAGGTTGGAAGGAGCTGGGACAGACGGTGGGAGGCTCCCTCTGTTGCGCAGCACTCGGGTCTCGAATTGCCGTTTGTCGAGCTCAGCGTCTTAACCGCTAAACCCACCACGGCCCTCATAACCAGGAAATGCAGGAATGGAAACGCCAGAGACCAAAATGAACCAGAAATGCTGCAGAAGCCATAAGTCAAGCCAGCCAAAAGTGGAGCGATTGAGCCAGAACTGTACACCAATTTTTGGCATCCTCCTTAATCCAGATTTTAGGGTGGGCATGTTGAAAGCCATTTTCTTTCGAGCATCATTTGATGTGGTGGGTGTCCAAAACAAGTCGCAAACCAGTCTAGAAAAAAAAAAAAAGCCCGGCGTTTTCCAATCGCCACCAACCCCTCTTTGGAAACTTTCAAGAAGAAATGCCGCGCCACAAGATCAAAGCGGAGGCCAGATTTAGTCCTAGTAGCTTCCGGATTAACATAATTCCCTCCCAAGCAACGTAGATTCATCCTGTCTGCGTGTCCGGACCCAGTTTAAACCCTCGCGTCAGGACAGAAAGCCGGAGAATAAGACAAGAGGGACAAACAACCTTTCTAAACAATCAAAAGCTTTATTATCATTTAAAAAGCTTTATTGTAAGCGAAACAATCTCTATGTTCTCCAACAGGCTTTGGTAGGAAAGAGCAATTAGATAGGGATTATAAAGCCGGGAAGGATAGAAAGACATATATATTTATATATAACAGGGGTTCCCAACCTAAGGCCTGGATCTGGCCCGTGTGGCACCATTTCATGTGCTCCCAACCCCTCCAAGGGCATTGCAGAAGCAAAATAACTGCCCCTCTGAAGCTGTTGGGACAAAATGGCTGCCCCCGTCGTGCAAGCAGGGCAAAGTGGCCATCTGGCCCTCAAAGCTGAACGAGAGAGCATGACCCGGCTCCTGTCTCGAAAAGGTTGGGAACCCCGATATATAAAGAAGCAGAGCTGGACTCCTAGCTTCTCGCTCGAACCCATCTCCTGTCCTGGAATGTCTCAGTTTCAACTCTGTTTTTTGCTCAGGTTGCCTTTTCTATTTCTCACCCAGGCAGCTGCGGCTTTCCACCTAATGTTCCCAAGGAAAAGTTAAAATAATGCCCGGCGTTCATTACAAGAACAGCGTTAAAGAAATCTAATAGGCTCCTGTCTGGTCCCTGAGGCTGTCAACTTTTGTCTCCTCTCCCTGTGTTATATGACCCTAAAGAGGCATAGGAGCCTAACTCAAGATAAGAGTTGGCAACACCGTTTTAAGTGTGCGGTAAGGGCTTCCAGAAAGCGAGATTGTGGGTTGGGGCTGAATCAGGTTGTCGCATGGGCTTTGATTAAGGCACAGCTGTTTTCGATCCCCGCAACTTGCAGGGGAAGGGGTGGACTTTGAACCAAAAAGTCAGAAAATTAAAATATTCCTAGTGACCGGGAAAAAATAGTGGCTATTGTATGGATTTTTCAACTTCAGATTTCCTTTTGCACCACACTGGGGACCCCTTGGCAACCGCATGGGGGCTTGAGAAGGTATTTCTAAGGCAAGGCCAGAGGTGGGCAGAATTAACGAAATTAAGGTTCGTTAGGGACCCAAATTAAGGTTCGTTAGGGACCGCAGCAAAGCAATTTTCTGCCCCCTTGTGGCCAAAAGATGCAAAAGTCAAAGGAAGTTTTTGGGTGGTGGTGTTTTTGGATGCCCCTATCATTCCTGCTTAACGGGCTGTGGTGCCACACCAGGGAGTGGGGTTTTTTTTTTGGGGGGGGGGGGATCAAAACATATGTTAAAAAACTCATCTGTGCAGGGGGGAAAATGCAAATTTCTTCTGGCATTGCGGGAAGGGAAGAACCGACGTCGGATTGTGGGACTGACCGCAACGGATTCTCCTGAACACCCAACACCTGGAAATGCACACTCGACCATGCTTGGCCCTAGGAGATGCCTCTCAACAACACAGCCGCCTCCGGCGATTCTCTAGATCGTTTCGGTTTCGGCCTCGGTTTCTAAAAGCGGCATGGGAGAGGAAAAGGGCAGGTGCATAGGGGGGTGGAGACGGGGGGGGGGTCATGGCTACAGTTTGCTTTGGAGAAACTGCAGGAGCTTCTCCAGTTGGGCGTCGAACAACAGCTGGTCTCCGTTGTTGGTGAAGACCCAGTCGAACGTCACCCCATGGTCCAGGCCACATTCAGACTCGGCGTTGTCTATCCCTGCAGAGGGAAGAAGAGACCAGAACCGGGTTGGAGAGAATAGCCTGAAGAGTTTCGACATGCAAACTTTACAACAAAGGGTTCTCAACCTCTTTAAGCCGTGGGCCAAGCCACGCCCCCCCTCAGACACCTGAGCGGGCCAGACGGGTGGTTCGGAGGGAGTTGAAACTAGTTCCACAGGGAACAGGCATTTTAGGGCCCCATCACTTTGATTTAAGAGTTAAATGCCAAGAGTGATTGAAAGCACTCTTCGCCTCGTGCACAACCCACAAGAGCAATGCGCGCATGCGTCCCTGCCTTTCACACTGCCCAGGCACAATGCAACCTGGGGAAAACCCCAATGCAGCGACTTATTGAATTCCTTAAAGAAGGGGTTCTCAACCTACGGTCCGGATGCTGGCCATGACATCATTTCATGTGCCCCCCCTCCCACTGCCTCCGCCACACCCGGAAGTGCCATGTGTGGCAGGCAGGGCAAAATGGGAGGGCGTGACCCAGCCCTCAGCTCGAAAAGGTTGAGAACCCCATGCCTTAAAGCTTGACCTGTTTAATTGATTGGATCCCTTCTGCCTTGGGGGATTAAAACGTGGGCCACGCTGACTCACATTTCTAGGCAGCTCTAGCAGTTGCCTCACTCTCATTTTCCACCATGAGGGCTAGAAGCGTGCGCAGTGGAATCCTTCTTGAACCCGTCGCCTAGATTTCCCACTCTTTTCAGCAGATCCCGCCTCTCACGGGAAAAGAAAATGTACCCGGATACGCTCACCTGCTACAAACACCCAGTCCCGCCTTTTCCGCGTCTCCTCCGTGGCAATGACGCGCACCAACTGCACCGCGTCCCCGTACACGTCTCGGAACCACTCCACGTCCGACAGCCGCCTGGTATCGCTCACTAACTGCACGGTCAGACCACGAAGATTGAGAAAATCAAATGCTTAGGGCAGGGGTTCCCAAACTAAGGCTCATGGGCTCGATCTGGCGCATGGCACCATTTCATGCGGCCCTCCACCCCTCCAAGGGCATTTAGGGAGAGGGAGGCCAGTTCTAAGAGAGACCCCCCAAATTACAACCAACCTACCCAGATGGGCTGTGTGACGCCCTCAACCACGATACGGCAGAAGAAACCGGGGTCAGTCCTACGCCTTTCCTCACCCCACTGGATCATGTCCTTCCGATACATCTCTTTGTAATCGCTGGCGTCTAAAAGACGCTGAAACTCCAACCCGTGTTCCTGTGGGCAGAAAGAACAAGCCTGCAGCACTCTCTAAACACCCCCATCCTGGCCAAAAGCGCACATCAAATCTTGTGGCTCAGTGGTTAGGAAGCTCGCCTTGTTACCTGGAAGGCTGGCAAGTCGGCAGTTTGAGACCCAGGTACTGCGCGACGGATTGAGCGCCCGTCTCTGTCCTGGCTCTTGGGGACATGAAAGGGACCTCATTTGGGTGTCCCCGCGAGCGGAGTTTCTCCAGCAAAAATCCCTTCAGCCCGGAATAAATTTGGATAGTTTAAGGCAGTGGTTCCCAGGCCCCACTGGGACACTTCAGTTCCCAGAAGTTTAAGCCAGTACATTGCCTGATCAGTGATTTGGAGAACTGACTGGGAGTTGGAAATCAAAAAACCAAAGATTGGGAAACGCTGGTTTCAGGTTTAAAGAACAAATGGATTTAAGCCGCAAATTATTATTATCATACACGGAATTATTATTGTTTGATCCTTACAGGTGCCCAGTCCTGTAGAGCCGCAATGACAACAGACCAGGACTTGGAGTCCCGAGTTCGAATCCTTGCTCAGCTTAAACTATCTTACATACTTCGAAAGCCCTGCTAGAGCCACCTTATATAAGTCAGTTCTAACTTGGCACGTACTATAAACAACTTGCTGCTTAAGCCCATTTGTTCTTTAAACCTTAAACCCGTGTTTCCCAACCTTTGGTTTTTGGACTTCCAGCTCCCAAAAGCTTTCAATGGCTTTGGGAATCCACTTTGACGTGGTCAGTTTCAAGATGCAGGCACACATTTGCAGAGAAAAAGGACAATACACTTCGGTGGGAAGGTAACAGTGTCTAGTCATGCC
This sequence comes from Bradypodion ventrale, assembly GCA_035047345.1. NCBI lineage: Eukaryota > Metazoa > Chordata > Lepidosauria > Squamata > Chamaeleonidae > Bradypodion > Bradypodion ventrale. The sequence continues at coordinate 21,990,225 of JAWDJE010000012.1, forward strand.
TGCCACATGACCACGGAAACGTCTGCAGCAGCAGACAGCGCTGGCTCTTTGGCCAGTTTTAACATGTTTTTTAAATTGTCATTGTGAAGCGCAATGTTGGCCGAGTGGGCGGCATATAAATTTGACAATTAAATTAAATTAATTAAGTCTCTGTCTATATTAAATCCCATTTTCCTCCCATTTCCCAGGGCAATTCCAGATGATTTTACCTTCAAAGGGACTTTAGCTCTGATTAATGCAACACTATATTCAAGTTGGTTTTATTTAGTTATTAGTAGCATTAAGCTGCAATTGTTTCTCTACTGTTTGCTAATACTGCATGTTCTTTTAAAACTTTTTGTAACTAGCCGTAGAGGTAGATATACTGTTATCTAGATGTAATGAAAACAATAAACATTAGGTTTCCTAATCCAGACGGATTAAGTTTAAACTTTCTCAGCCTTTAGACTACATGGAAGATATAGGCAGGGGACGATGGGTGCTGGAGTGCAGGACACCTGAAGGGTGTATGGATGGAGTAGAAACGTCATTGAAATGGGTGCAAAATGTGGGGGAAAGAAGACCAGCCTACCTTCGCATACTGTTCTTTAAGCGGTCCAGACAGACGGAGAATCGCACACACATCTGGACCCAGCCTGGGAGGGAAAGAGATGTGCAGATGAGCTGCTTGGAACTGACATTAGCAATTAGACTTATGCACAATGCTTAATGCAGGGGTTCCCAACCTTTACAAGTGGGGGGCCGCTGAGCCAGCGGCAAGGGCCGGACGGCCATGCTGCCCTGCCTACGCGACGGGGGTGGCCATTTTGTCCCAACAGCTTTAAAAGGGTGGGCATTTTGTTTCTGGATTGCCCTCTGTGGTTGGGGGGGGGGCACATGAAACGGCACCACAGGCCCTATCCGGCCCACAGGCCTTAGGTTGAGAACCCCTGGCTTAGTGCATTCTGGGGGGGGGGACCAGTCTTACTGGTGTGACCAGTCCTGGTCGCCTAGCAGCCCCCCACTTCCTCCTTGCCCCACACCTCGGAAGTTCAGCTTCAGTTACACCCTTCTGCAAGCCTCCCTCCCCTCTAAAAGCTCGTTTCCCTCCCCCCCAACACGTGAACTGCGTAACGTGTGAACGGGGCAGATAGTGGATCGAAAGTGCCAATATGGGGGGGAGTGGGGCGACAAATCCGCCTTTAGGATCGCCAAGCCGCTGCATCACGGGAATGCTCGGCCACGCAGCGCTTTCCCGCTCAGATCGCGTTCAGACGTGCAAAATGCAAACACGGAAGTTGTGATTTGGGTGTTTTTTGTTTTTTTTATACACGAATTTGATTGAAAGGAGGGTCACGTTTGGAGCAGGGTAGGTCGTGCAAAGGGCACGTCGGGAGACTCTTCCCCCGAAGCTAGCTCGATCTCCTTTGCACGTGTCTGAGCCGGCGATCGTGTGAATGCAAGCCACCCCAACCCGTGTCGCGTGCATGGGCAGCCCCCTACTCCCGGGGCAGCCTCACCCATCCATTGTACCCCCACTTACTGGCTCTGGATTTCTTCCGCCACGAAATCCTTGCCCGATTTTCTCTTCCCGCTGAAAAGCAACACGACTCGCGGTGTCCGTTTGGCCATTGCGGAAAAGAATTCCGTTTTCTCCCCCCCCCCCCCCCCAGGTTAGCTTAATGGTCTCGCCCGGAACGTACCATTCCCACCCAGTCCTGCTTTGAGCCAATGGGAGCGCCCGGGGGACGCTGCGTCTTGCAAAGCGGGAGAGACCATTGGGAGGCACCGAAAAAGGGGGGGAAAAGCAGCCAACCCTTCGGGGACTGAACCAAAAAAGGCTGAATCACAGTTGGGAGGGGGGAGGAAGAGTACGCTCTGAAAGGAGGCGGGGCTTCTTCCAGAAGCCACGCCCCCGACCACAACAAGGCGCACAGGTGGATGGGAGAAGATGAGGAAGGCGTTCAAACAGGTAAGGGAGACTTTTCAGATACAGTCATTCATTTAGACATATCAGGACCAAAAAGAAGATTGTGGAGAATATGTTGAATTATATGGAGAACACTTAAACCAGGGGTTTCCCATGGGCCACATCTGGCCCACTGCACCATTTCATATGCCCCCAACCCAACCCCTCCAAGGGCATTCGAGAGAAAAAAATGGCTGCCCCTTTGAAGCTGTTGGGACAAAATGCCCCCCCATCGTGTAAGCAGGGCAAAAACGGCCCGTCCGGCCCCCAAAGCGCCTGACTGAGAGCGTGACCCGGCCCCCAGCTTGAAAAGGTTGGGAACCCCTGACTTAAACAGAAATTGGCCCCTGGAACCACAGCTGTCAAGTATCCCTTATTGGGCGGGAAAACTCCTTATTTTACCCTCTTTCCCGCCATCGTCCCTTATCAATTAGACTGCAATTTCCCTTATTTCCAAATCCAAAACTTGACAAGTATGCTGGGATTTCTCCAGTATCGGAGTTAGAAGATTTGAAAACATGCCCTCTCAAGTTTAATGACGATTCAGTCAAGGAAGTGTTAATAACGTTTTAAACCATTTCGTGCGGCCCGCCGCCTTCGCTCCTGCCGCCGCTGCCGGAAACGGCAAAAATGGACCGAAAGCGTGCTGTAAAGGCACCCGCGGCTGTTCGTAAATGCTTTTAGGACAGCTGTGGATGCGTTTTACGGCAGGGCTTACGGCCGGGGAACCATTTGTCCGGCCCACTCAGCTGTCCGGCCCATGGTGGGGAAAGGTTGAGAACCTCTAGTTTAAATAGGAAGATCAAGGGCTAATCTGAGAAAGTGGGGTTTCCCTGTAGTCGGCCGCCTGTGTGAATGCAGAGAAGAACAAACTACAGCAAAAACCCTACTTGCGAAAAAAAGGCTTTTGCTTAAGTCGAATTTTTATGTAACTCGAAGCAAACCCATAGGAAAAATTATTTTATTTACGTCACACCAAGCAAACCCATAGGAAAAAATGAATTTTTTTATGTAAATTGAAGCAAACCCATAGGAAACCGTGTAAATTGGGGACATGGTTTTAGCACAAAATCATTACGTAAGTTGAATTGTATGTAACTCGAGGCATATGTAAGTCGAGGTTTTTACTGTATCTCCCATATGATACGATGCACACGATGCCCCTCAACGCGCACTGCTGGCAAGAGGAAATGCCGTTGACGTCATCTAGCCCTTTTTAGTTCTATTTTGTTTTTAGACGTGTTAATTTTAGCTTTGTATGTTATTCTATGCTGGTGGTGCATCTGACACGAATTAAGAAAGCCAGACATTGATTCCCAGGTAGGGGCTGCCCATGCGCGCGGTTAAGAAGCTCGCCTTGTTAGCTGGAAGGCTGGCAAGTCGGCAGTTTGAGACCCGGGTGCTGTAGGATGGATTGAGCGCCCGTCACTGTCCCAGCTCTTGGGGACATGAAAGGAGCCTCATTTGGGCATCCCCTGAGTGGGGTTTCTTCCGTGAAAATCCTTTCAACCCAGAATAATTTCCGACACGAAAATATTATTATTATTTCCAGGTTCTTTTTATTCAACCAGTGCTTTTTAATTGGTTTCAGACACACAGTGCTAACTCATCGTGAGAAAACGGGGGTAGTGGTGAATTATTTATTACATTTTTATGCTGCCCATCTATGGCATTTCCCACTCTGGGCAGTGTACAAATAAAGAACCACATTACCATTTCAAGGAATAAACCATAAAATTGGCAGATGCCCCTGGGGTGGCGCTGCATGGCTTCACTATGACACAATCCTGACTACGTTGTTGGGGGAAACGGCATTCCTAGTCGGAAAGATATGGGGCAGTGGTGGCTCAGTGGTTAAACCACAGAACCTGACGACTGGAAGGTGGGCAGGTCACCAGTTCGAGACCTGAGAGCTGCACGAAAGAGTGAGCGCCCGTCTCTGTCCCAGCTCCTGCCAACCTAGCAGTTCGAAAGCAAGTCGATAAAGAGGGCGCTCACTTCGGTGGGGAAGGTAAAGAGCGTTCCGTGCACTCCAGTGTCTGGTCATGCCTGCCACATGTCCACAGTAGTGTATGCAGACACAGACCACACTGGCTCTTTGGCTATAAACAGATGAGCACTGAAGCCTAGAGTCAGATATGACTGGCTGTTGAACAACCGTTACTAGTTGCGATGATTCACCAAAGCAAGAACTGAGGATGAGTTTCAAACCAGACAAACGGACAGATAAATAGCAAACTGCCGGGTACCACAGAGCTCATCTGCATAGGTTTCGACATGCGTCTAAGTTTCCAGTGTGAGGCTCAAACTGGCTCATATCTGGGACTGGATCCTGAACAATAATGAAGTTAAGTCAAATCTGCCTGGGCTAGATGGCCAACCTGGGTCTCATGGAGGATCTACAACTCACATGATCCACACCTGCCCAGGGGCGAATGGGAGCCAGAGTCCATGACCTTCAGGTCAAAGCCACCTGTCATGTCTGTCTGATGGCTGCTACCGAGATTAACACCATTTAAGGACTGGTTCGGGGATACGAACAAGCTGTCAAGGAAAAATGTGACGTATTTTGATGAGGTGTGGATGAGGCAAAGTCTACATGCCCAGTGTTATTTCCCTGCCAAGGTTTTGTCAGCGCAAGGATATCCCTCTGTATCTCGGGTGATGCGTGATTTGCGATCCGTTCCCGGTTTTGCTCCGAACCAGGACAGTACCGTCAGGCTCCACAATCTTAGCCTTGGGCTTCTCTGCCATTTCTGCGCCCATATCCGTCGCGGCTCCGCTCTTTGGGCTGTTGCCGACCCACATCTCGGTGTGTGAATCTAGGGGGTGAAACCGGTCACAACATTTAAAAAGGAGCAGAACCTCAATGAGATCCCTAGGAATTAATGTGAGAAACCCCGGATTTCTCTCCTCATCTGAGCTTCACGCTGATTCTTGAGGACTAGAGCCTTCATTTCCTTAATACAGGGGTGGCCAAACTATGGCCCACGGGCCGCCCCGGCCCATGGCACCAAACCATCTGGCCAGCACTGCCCTCGGCACTCCTGGAAGTGGAAGTAAAAGAGCATGATGTGCAAAATGCAGAAGCGCGCATGTGCAAAAAGTCCACGCATGTGCAAAACGCAATGTCATAAATGCATTTAAGATAGCCGCGGATGCGTTTTACAGCGGGAGGAACCATGTGATCGGCCCGCAGCCTGAAAAGTTTGGCCTCCCCTGCCTTAATAGAAGCATAATAACAATAAGTGCCGTCAAGGCAATTTTGACTTATAGTGAGCCTTTCCAAGGTTGAAGTAAATAATTAAAATAACTTATACTTAAATTTAAGATTAAAACTAACCCAAAACTTAATCAAATTGAATCAAATTCTGGAGTCTCCCTAAATACTTTCCTCTATTCTCCTCCAAGCTCATTCTCTACCCATCCCAGATGCCCCGTGGCTCTCACCTGCCGCCCGGAAGGGCCCCGACCTGTTTCAGGATGACCTCTTCGAAATCGTCCGGCTCTTCCCGGCTGCGCCCCAGGTATTTCGCCAGCGCCTCCAGGGCATCCTCGACCTCATCCAAGAAATCTACGAAGCTGACCCGGTCATGGGCGAAGGCCCCGTCGCTCCCGAAAAAGCCGCCTAGGGCGCCGGCCAGACCTTCGTTGTGCTCCGCCCAACCCAGCCCGGCCAGGTAGTTCTGGACCAGGTGAAGAAAGGGAGCCTTCTGTACCGGTGCCAGGCCTTCTTGACGGGCACACTCGACCACATTGGCACAATCTTGGGGAGCTTTGTAGGTTTGCTTGGCCAACATTTCCCAAAGCTCACTAGGCGTTCTGGGCGGCTTCTTGGCCTTCCGGATGGCCCAGTCTTTGCCTGGCTTGGCATCTCGTGTGCCGTGTTTTCTGGGGCGATGGCGATGCCCGTCAATTGCCACCTTGGCACCGTCGGAATGGCGCTCTTCCGGGCCGCTGGGTCTCTTTGGGGACGCTTTCTCCTTTCTCCTTCTTGGGCTCTCTCTCTTTGATGGCTTCATGCCGTCTTCTTCCTCCTCCTGCGCCGGCCTTTGCCCAACGCCGGCCGGCTCCGCCCGGATCCCCGCGGCCCCTTTGCTGGGAGGAACTTCCTCGGAGGCTCTGACCACATCGCGGCGGATCGAGGCCACCAAATCGCGCAGCTGGCGGATTTCCGCCTCCCGGCTCTCAGGCCCACGCCGGTGGCGGGGTAGCGGCGGGCATGAATCTGGCTGGGCATCCCCGAGAATCTGGAGCTGGTTCCGCAAACGTTGGAGCTCGGCTTGGGCGGCAAGGAGAGACAACTTTTCCTTCTGCACGGCTTCCAAGAGCTGGGCGTTCTTGGTCGCCAAGGCCTGGTGTTGGGAGTTAAATTCCAGTGCCTCGCCTTCCGTCTTGGCCAGGAGGGCTCGAAGCTCCTCTTTCTGAGCCTAGAAGGGCAGAAGATGGAGGCGTTAGGTAAAGATAAAGGTCAGTCGTATCCGACTCTAGGATTCAGTGCTCATCCCTGTTTATAGACAAAGGGCCCACGCTGCCTGCGTCAGCAGATGTTTCCGTGGACATGTGGCAGGCATGACTGACAGCATCTTCCTAAGGTCTACCTTTCCACCTGGCGGCCGACCACTCGACCAGTGAGTTGACGGACACAAGGACAATGCCTCCTCCATGCCACGCTGGCATCCTCCACCATCCTCCACCTGGACCGGCAGCATCCTGGCCTCACCTGCAGCTCGGCTTGCATGAGCCGGATGTCCTGGTTCTCCTTGGCCAGCTTGTCTAGCAAGACCCCCATGGCGTCCAAGCTCTGCGTTTCCTTGGGGGCTTCCGGCCGATGGTCCTCCTTGACTCGCTGCGGACCGGTGTCGCCTGGCGGCTCCGGCACGACAAAGGCCGGCTGGTCCTGCCATTTGGGGAAATGGAGAAATGGACCCATCGCTGCCTGGTTTCAGGAATGGCAGGATTCGAACCCGTGCCCAGTTCCCGGACAGCCATTCGCCAAGACATCCCCATCCCGGACTCAGCCTTGCTTTTCAGCACCATCGTTCCCAAACAACGGCTCCTTCTCGGAGCACAAGGACGCTCTCGTTCCACTCCGGTACCCATCGCCCCCCATCCAGAAGGGCCCAGGGAATTTTGGTCTTCGTTCCCAGGTCTCTCCACGGTGGAGAGGCGCGCCAGGCTTGGCTATGTGGTTCTTTAAAGGTGCCCAAGCCATGATTCGAACCTATTGCTCCACCCACTCATTATGGAAGAATCAAAGGTTCTGCTTCGGCGTGGCTAGAGCCCAATTAATAAATTAACAAAAAAAAAAAAATTAGACTCACACTCCCATCAGGGTGGAGTTTGTCGCCGTCCAGATTCAGCCGGGCGTTTTGGATGTCTGTTGGACCTACGGAAGGATGGGCAGATACAAAAGGCAATTAAAAGACTCGTAAATCAAAGAAACCAAGAGCCTCATTTTTAATAATAATAATAATAATAATAATAATAATAATTTTGTGACAGAAATTACTTTGGTTTAAAAGGATTTTTGCTGGAGAAACTCCACTCAGGGGGACACCCGAATGAGCCTACTTTCATGTCGCCAAGATCTGTCGTATTATTATTATTATTATTGATACCTATATTCCATATATTCAATGTTGGAAAGACATCATTTCAGCCAACTTTTCCATTCGTTAAACCAGACTTTAAAGAAGTCCCATGTGCAAATCCCAGAATAAGAAAAGCTCTTTGCAAACTACCGGAAGGCGAGGAAATCTTCCACTTTGTACTCAGATGCTTTCTCGCTGTTAAGGAATTCTCTCTTCTAAGCATAAGCTATCTATAATATTTAGATTATATTTTTTTCCTTCTGTTATTTCTTTGAAAGGAGGCGGTAGCCTGTGGAAGGCATCCCCCAAAGGTGGCAAGGGGATTCTGGGCTTTGTAGTCTGAAATGAAAACCTTTCCCTTGAACGTGTTGTGTTTTTTTTTGAGACGGAGGGTATCAGGAAGAGAGGAAAGTATAGACTCACCATCTTCTGTATCCAAGATGACCCCTGTCAAGAGAAGCAAAGAGTGAGCCAAGGGCCGGGGGGAAATACTCTGTTACTTCATTACTCCACAGATAATACTTACCTAATACCACCAGTATCCCTAAACCTATAAGGGCAAAGAGACCAAAGAGCCATTTTGTCCTGTCTCCATCCTCACCACCGGGAACAGCTTTGTCTCGGTCCCCAGGAGCCGCCGGTTTGAGGGGAGTCGGATCCTGGCCTTTACGCCGACGTAGACCCTCGACGTCCCTATACCTGGAGGCAAATTCTTCCCCGATGCTAGAAGTGGCGGTTTCTTCCCCGACCGGGCCTGGGAAAAAGGGGGGAGAGAATGGATAAAAAAGGGACATTTTTCCACAACACCGCTTGGAGGAAAATATCCTACAAATATCTGACGTTTCCCGTGAAAGCCTTGTTTTTATGTGATTTAACTAAAAAAAGTTTTAAATTGAGAATGGGGCACCAGTTTTGATGGTTGCCCCCCCATTGTGATTTCTAAAATTTATTTGGTTTGTGTATTCTTTATGCTTCCTTCCTTATTGTAAAGATTTTTTTAGTGTATTTTCAACTGCCCAGGGTGGGAAAATACCCCAGATGGGCAGAAGAAAGACAGAAAAACAAACAAAGAAAGAAAACTAACTGCAACAAGGTGCTTTTATTTTAGATAGATAGATAGATAGATAGATAGAAGTTATAGGTGGACTTTAAGTAGACAGAGTAGATACCGTGTAGGGCAGGGGTTCCCAACCTTTTCAAGCCAGGGGCCGGGTCACACTCTCTCAGTCAGCTTCAAGGGCCAGAGGGTCATTTTGCCCTGCCTGCACAATGGGGGTGGTCATTTTGTCCCAACAGCTTCAAAAAGGGTGGTGCCCATTTTGTTTCTCAAATCCCCTTGGAGGGGTGAGGAGGCCACATGAAATGGCGCTGCAGGCCAGATCCAGCCCATGGGCCTTAGGTTGGGCACCCCGGTGTAGGATCTTGTAGAGCTGCCATGCATCGGTGTAGATTTACAATTCCCCCCTAAAAGGGGCTTCAGAGGTCCTCGGACTACAAAGCCCAGATGCTCCAAACAGTCCAGGCGGTCGTCTGACTGCTGGGAAGTGTAGTACAAGAACAAGCCGAGGCTTTAAACAGGAGAAGCGCCGTCGGAAGTAGTCCGGATTTACGAGATCACAAGGCAGTCCAGCATTATATTTTGAGCGTTTTTATGAGACTCGAGAAATCCGGGTTCCGATGAGTGAGAGGTTGGACTTCCCCTTTATAAGCCTACCACGTAGGGCTGTTGTGTCAGAAAAAGTAGAGAGGAGAAGTCCGTGGGAAGAAAGGAAGGACGCAGACAAAACTCGGAGAAACTGTTCCACCGGTCTCGTACATTTTGGAAACGCAAACCCCACCCTAGCAAACAACTCACCGACTTTCTGGATCGAGATCTGCGGTGTGGGTTCGGAGGGTTTCTCGGGCTCCTGGCCGCCTGGCTCCTTCTCCAGGGGTGGCGGCAAAGAGACGCTTTCCGGGGTTTCCGACGGGCTCGGGGTCTTTTCAGCGGAAACGTCTGCTTCTTCCGCTCCCGGGTCCTGGATCTGCAAGAAACGAGAATTGAACTTTTAAGACGGATTCATTTTCACAATCTAGCTTATTTTGATTTATTTATTCTAAACTTCTACCTTGGCTCCGGCTTCCTCTGGGTGGGGGTCCTCGGCGTGGTGTGCGCTCTCCTCTGGGTGAGAAAACATTGGTGTTAAATCACTGAACTCAATGCATCTGTTTCGTGCACTTTTCTCCCTTCTCATCTTCACATCCTCCCTTTTTTCGGAACGGATTAATTGGTTTTCAGTGCATTCCTATGGGAAATTCGGTTTAAGGAACTTTCGCTTTAAGAAACATCCCGAGGAATGCATTAATTATGTTAACTGAGGTTTTACTGTACAGTACATACATACTGTACATACACGGATGGAGGGATGGATGGATAAGAAAGAAAGGGAGGTGGGAAAGAGGGTGAGAGAAATAAAGAAAGGAAGGAAAGAAGAAAAAGAAGGAAGTAGAGGGGAAGGGAAAGAATGAAATAAATAAGGAATGGATGGATTTATAGGGAGGGGAGGGAAAGGAAGGAAGGATGGATGGATGGATGGAAGAATAAGAAATGAAGGAAGGAAAAGAAGGAAGGAATAAAAGGGGAAAGGAGAGGAGAGAAAGAAGGAAGAATGGATGAATAAGAAAGGAAGGAAGGAGAGGGGAGAGAAGGGAAAGAAAGAATATTTAGGAGGAGAAAGGGCAGAGTTATGATGAATAAATAACCGGGACGGATCTGGCCGCCCGCCCTCCTTTCCTACCCTGGCTGCTTTCTTCTGACAGATCCTCTTCTATTTGAGGGTCTTCCGACGTCTCCAAACCAAGATCTTCCACGGGCAAAGCCTGAAGAAAGATGGGAGGGTCAGAAGGGGATTGGCGCAGTTCGCCAATCCCCTTGTGTCTGACGATCTGGATCAAATCGGCCTGGCTCTTCCCTCTTGAACAATGAGGACTAGTCGCACTGGGAAAGCACTCCCTTTATTTATTTTGAAAGGAGGCTCAGGAATCGGAGTTGGGGGAGGATCCTCACGACTCACCTCGGATCCAGCAATCACCCAGCTGTTATTCTCCGACTCCCGGGAGTCCGAATTGTCAGCCATCACTGGTCATGACCTGGCAAACGCCCTGTTATCCTCCCTGCAGGTTTAAAAAAAAAAGAAATCAACTCAACCATGTTCAGAGTGGGAACTGGAAGGAATGATGCCACGCGGAATTTGAAAAAGCCTCTTCTGAGCCTCAGGACTGGACGGGACCTCTGTTCTAAAACTTGAATCAAGCTTCTAGCCCTCATTCTCCCTTTCAGCAACCAAAATTTAGGCACAGAGGGGGGGGGAATTAGTTTTGCTCCTGTAGTAAGTAAAATTGGATTCCCGAGTACTACAGGACGGAATGAGCTTCCGTCTTTGTCCCAGTTCCTGCCAACCTAGCAGTTCGAAAGCAAAAAAATTGCAAGTAGATAAATAGGAACCACTTCGGTGGGAAGGTAACAGCGTTCCGTGCACTCCGGTGTCTAGTCATGCCTGCCACATGGCCACGGAAACATCTGCAGAAGCAGACACACACACACACACACACACACACACACACACACACATGATTTTATTCAAAATAAACACAGAAAAACAAGATACAAATACCATATAAAAGAAAAAAAGAGAGAGACACAAAGTCATTAAAATAACCTTATACAAATTTGGGAGATTGTTTTTTAAATAAAGGCAACTAACTACAGTTACAATCCCAACTTTTAAAATAAGGAAATTGCCTTTTCGTTACTTAAACAAAATAACTAAAAAGCTAAAACAGTTCATTTCAATTACGGTACTTTTAAAAACCCAAAGGTAAGTTGGGATGTTGTAAGGTAAAGGAAAAGGTTTCTCTTGCTTGAAAGCCAGTCGTATCCGACTCTAGGGTGCAGTGCTCATCTCTGGTTCAAAGCCAAAAAGCCAGCGCTGTCTGCTTCTGCAGATGTTTCCGTGGTCATGTGGCAGGCATGACTAGACACCGGAGTGCACGGAAGGCTGTTACCTTCCCACCGAAGTGGTCCCAATTTATCTACTTGCAATTTCTTTGCTTTCGAACTGCTAAGTTGGCAGGAGCTGGGACAAAGGCGGGAGCTCAATCCGTCCTGCAGTCCTCGGGAATCGAACTGCTGACCTTCCGCCACCCAGTCAGCGTCTTAACCACTTGAGCCACTGCAGTACTTACTTACCAAGGCCCAAATCCTGATCAAAGCAAACTAATTTCCCGAATCCAAGTTGTAGAGGCAAAGTAGTTGGGCTTAATCCCCTTCCGTGCACAATTTCCTTGCTCAATTGCAGAAGGCAACGGAGAAAGAGGCAGGGAGAAAAACTCAGAAGGGTTTCAGCGCATGAATGCTCTCCGAGGGCCCTTTCCACCCCCCTCGGCTTCCGGCCACTGCGTTTCCCTTTTGGGAGGGAATGCCGAGAATCCTAATTATGTCCTGTTTCCAAAAGTAGATGCATGGCCAAGTGGCAAAGGGAAAGGAGAAGACAGACAGACAGACAGACAGACAGACAGACGACGACCGACGACTCAGGGCCCGAATGCAAGGATTAGGATGCCAAATTAGGTACCCCAAAAACTTCCCAAAAAGTGGGTCTCTCTCCCTCCCTCCCTCTCTAAAATCCTTCCCCAAATGCCCACCCATGTTTCAGCTGCAGAACAGGTGGCGGGCAAAGCAGCCACAGACTTGGTTGGCCTTTGTATTTTTAGCTCCTATTTAATGCGTCTTAGCAGGTGGAAATGGCCGCTCACTTATAAAGCTGTTCTTCATCCTCTGTCTCCAATTTCTCATGGGGTTACAGGCAGAATTTTTTTTTTTGGCATGTACAAGAAGACATTTCTTAAAAACAGAGGCTTGGAAAATGTAATAATAATAATAATAATAATAATAATAATAATAATAATAATAATAATAATAATAATAATAATAATAATAATAATAATTTTGTATCAGAAATTATTCTGGGTTGAAAGGGTTTTTTGCTGGAGAAACTCCACTCAAGGGACGCCCAAATGAGTCTCCTTTCATGTCCCAAAAAGCTGGGACAGAGACGGGGGCTCAACCCGTCATGCAGCGCCCGGGTCTCGAACTGCCGACTTGCCAGCTAACAAGGCGAGCTTCTTAACCACTGAGCCACAGCAGCCCCTTAGAAGATGATAAAAAGTCAGTAAAGGTCAGCCTTGCTCAAAAGCCGGCCGTGTCCCATTCTAGGGTATAAAGCCAAAGAGAAATGCTGTCTGACATTTCCGTGGCCATGTGGCAGGCATGACTAAACGCCGGCACGGCGTTACCTTTCCCACCGAAGTGGTACCTGTTTATCTACTTGCATTTAAAAACAACAACAATAAACACACTACATAAATTGTAAATAGCAACAAAAGGCAAAACAAACAAAAATACATTTTTGGGATGCATTTTGGGTCCAAAGATAGGTGCAGTGAAATACTTCCAATATTTCAACATTTAGAGCAGGAGTTCCCAAACTTTTTAGGCCAGGGTCCCGGGGTCACGCTCCCTCAGACAGCTTTGGGAGCTGGATGGCCATTTTGCCCTTCCTCTACCCCATGGCACTTCCGGGTGTAGTGGAGGCACATGAAATGGTGCCACATGAAATGGTGCCGCAGATTGAGAATCCCTGCTTTAGAGGGTCGATTAAATTGTCTGCCTTTCTCATCTTTGCTCCCTGTGCCTTTAAAAGGGAAAATAATAATAATAATAATAATCATCATCATCATCAAAGCCTCTGATGATGTTGGGGTGAAATCCAAAAAAAAAAAAAGGGTGTTTTGCAAATTAAACAAATTGATGTCTTGGAAAAGGGATGAAATTGTTTTTTTTCCCCCTCCCTAAAATAGAGACAGCAATAACCCCTTCCCAAAAAAAGTTTCCCCATAAAGGTCCTGAAACTAAAAAGTGTGACCCTAAAAAAAAAAAATAGGCATGAATGGTGATTCTCACAGGTTGAAGCAACAGGGATCACCGTGGTAACCCTGCATCCACCCATCAGGTACCAAACTAGATAAAGGATGCTTTTCAAAGAAGGACATAAAGGTAAAGTAAAGGCTTGAAAGCCAGTCGTATCCGACTCTAGGGTGCAGTGCTCATCTGTTTCTAAGCCGAAGAGCCAGCGCTGTCTGCTTCTGCAGACGTTTCCGTGGTGATGTGGCAGGCATGACTAGACACCGGAGCGCACGGAACGCTGTTACCTTCCCACCAAAGTGGTCCCTATTTATCTACTTGCAATTTCTTGCTAGGTTGGCAGGAGCTGGGACGAAGACGGGAGCTCATTTCCATCCCGCAGGACTCGGGAATCGAACTGCTGACCTTCCACCTCCCAGTCAGCGTCTTAGCCACTTGAGCCACTGCGGTCCCATTAAGAAGGACACAATGGCTTGAAAACCAAAGGGGGTGTTTCTCTCTTTGCCTCCCCCCCACCCACCCCCTATTCCCAACCCTCTTTCTCAGCTTTCCATCATCCTCCTCTCCTTCCTTACCTTCCCTTAAAGGGCAGCCCTGGTTCCAGCTGTTCCACACCTGGATCCTCCGGGTTGGGGTGTGTGTGTGTGTGGCAATGGTACAAGAGTAGTTCTTAGCAAACTTTCTCTGCCTTCCTTTCCCCAAAAAGGGGTTGGTTTATTCTGACCCAAAAAAAAAAAAGTGAAAGTAGGGGCGGGATTTAAAAAGCCAGGAAGCCAATGGCAAATTTTGGGGGAGACTTCTCAGCCAATCAGAAGCGAGCAAGCCTTCCTTTCAAGGGCATCTTAGAGGAGGGGAAACTGGAAAGCAATTTTGGGGTAGGGGGGAGAGTATTGGATGGGGTGGGAGGGTGGGTGACCAAAGCACTGGTAGTGTATGTGTGCACAGAACATGCACCCTTCTCTACACACACACACACATGTACACACAAATAAACACACACACCCTCTGGCCACAAGCAAGCAAGGATGAGTAAGCTCCAAAGACAGACAGACATCAACAGCTGAGTGGCAAATGGGTGGAGGAGAGAGAAACAGAAGATGGAGAAGTTATTTGGAGGAGCCAGCTGCTGAAGAATCCTGTGTCACCCTGAAGCACACGCGCATGGATGTGAATAGCAGGAGAGGGGGCTTTCTTTCCACTCACCCTGTCTGGGTCTCTGCGACACATCCAAGGCAGGCATTCATGGTCCATTAGGCCAGTGCGATGGCTAACTTTGGCACTCCAGCTGTTCTTGGACTTCAATTCCCAGAAGCCCCAGTCAGCACTCCTACTGATCAGGGCTTCTGGGAATTGAAGTCCAAGAACAGCTGGAGTGCCAAAGTTAGCCACCACAGCATTACAGTGGTAGACATAGACCAGTTTGCTCTGCTTTTCAGTGGTGATGATGATGATGGTTATTAGCCTCCTCACGAAACTGAACCCCTCCCTCCCTTCCCATTGGCAAGATGTAGGCAGCTTTTGGTTTGAACTGGATTGGGAACCTCTGCTTTTTTATGATGATGATGATGATGATGAGAAGGAGAAGCCTCTTTCTTACGAACCTCTCCCCACATTAACATGTAGGTAGTTTTTGGTTTGGTCTGGATTGGGAACCTGAAGAGTAGGGGAATTTTCACCTCCACTTAACTTACCTCTTTGAGGTACATACAGGGTAGGTACTGATGCTGCATTAGACACTGGTAGACCCCGTTTGCTCTGCTTTTCGATGATGATGATGATGATGAGCCTCCTTCTCAGGAACCAAACCCCTTCCCATTGGCAATATGTAGGTAGCTTTTGGTATGGACTAGATTGGGAACCTGAAGAATAGGGGAATTTCCCCCCTCCACTCAACTTCCCTGGGTCTCTTTGAGGGTAGGTAGGTACTGATGCTGCATCATTAGACAGTGACAGACCTGCTTGCTCTGCTTTTCAGTGATGATGATGATGATGATGATAATTGACTTCTTTCTCATGAGCCTGAAACCACCCACCCACCCACCCCAATTAGTCACATGAAGGTAGCTTTTGGTTTGGACTGGATTGGGAACCTGAAGAATGAGGGGCTTTCCACTCAATCTACCTGGGTCTCTTTGAGGCACAGACAGGTTAGTAGATAAGCGAGAAAGTGCAAGTAGATAAATAGGGACCCCTTCAGTGGGAAAGTAACAGCGCTCCGTGCGCTCCCGGTGTCTAGTCATGCCTGCCACATGACCACGGAAACGTCTGCAGAAGCAGACAGCGCTGGCTCTTCGGCTTTGAAACAGAGATGAGCACTGCACCCTAGAGTCAGATATGACTGGCTTTCGAGCAATGATGATGGTTAGCCCCTTTCTCATGACCGGAAAACAACCCCACCCACCCTGCATTGTGAACATGTACTTTGGGTTTGCACTGATTGGGAACCTGAAGAATAGGTTTCCCATCCCACTCAATTTACCCGGGTCTCTTTGAAGCACATATAAGGTAGCCATTGAGGCTACCTCATCAGCCAGTGGCAAAACCAGCTTGCTCTTCTTTTCAATGATGATGATGATGATGACGATTAGACTCTTCACAACCCCAGCCTTCCTCCCCCACCCTTTTCTTTTCCTCCCTTTCTTTCCTGCTTTTCTTTCTTTCATTCTTTCCTTCTTTCTATTTTTTGCTTTTTTCTTTTCCTCCATCTCTTTCTTTTTTCTTTCCCTTCTTTCTTTCCATCTCTTTCTTTCTTTCACTCTTTCTTTCATTCTTTTCTCTTTCCTTCTTTCTCTATCTCTTTCTTTTCTATCCATCCATACTCTTTTTTCTTTCTCATCTATCCCTCTTCCATCTCTCTCTCTCTCTTTCTTTCTTTTCTATCCATCCATACTCTTTTTTCCCCTTTTCTCTCTCTCTCTCTCTCTTTCTTTCTCATGTATCCATCCATCCATCCTCTTTCTTTGTTTCTTCCTCATTTATCCATCCATCTTTCTTTCTTTCTCTCTCCCCAAAGTGTCTTTACCTTTGGAAGATCAATTGTCCCAGTTTGGAGAAGGAGAGATTCCCTTCCTCCCCAAATAAACATTTTGAAGCCTTTGCATGTCCAAGTTCTCTCTTGGGGAGGTTATTAGGGGGCCAGAGCCCCCCCTCCTCCTCCTCTTGGCTCATGGGGACCCCATCTCCTCCCATCCCAGGGTCCTTCCCCTCTTTCTAATATATCCTCCCCATCCCTGTATAAGGAAAAACCAAGTCCCTCGTCTTTCTTTTGGTCCAAAGGGGAGATCTTGGAGGGGGGAGTTTATGGGGGTTCAGGTTGGAAAGAGGGGTGTGTGTCTGGTGTAACTGGAAGGGAGGGGTCTTTTGCTCTGGAAATCTGGCTCTGGGTGGCTGAAGGAGGAGGGCAGATCTGGGCCCTGGGCCCCCCATCTGTAGCCCTCGGCTGGCTCCATGCAGTGGCGGTGAGTCCCTGCTGAGGTTGCAAAGGTCAAAGCAAAATAACTCTTAAGTCTTGATGTTCAGAGTCAATCGTTTATTTTCCTTTTCTTCCATAACACGTCGTATATCATTTGTCTCTTCCAGGAACTTCATCGTAGAGAAAAGCAAGCGAGACGAGGGACAACTGGACTGACTGAAGGTAAGCGTCTTTTGTCACTTATGGGAGGGGCTATGATGATAGCGTTGCATTGTGGTACATGTAGTATATAATACAGTTTGATAGTCTATCTTGACAGTCCCTGGAGCAGTGGATGGTGAACCTTGGCACTCCATCTGTTCTTGGACTTCAATTCCCAGAATTCAGGAGTGCTGACTTGGGCTTCTGGGAATTGAAGTCCAAGGACAGCTGGATGTGCCAAGGTTGCTTCCACATGGAAAAAGAGAATTTTATCGAAGAAAGGCAATCCTAACATAACACAATAGCACATGGTATATCCATCTGGAGAGGAGCCTCAGGCGGCAGAGAGGTTGTAAAGGTCCACTCCCCCCTCCCCCATCCAGAAAAGGCACTGGAAGAACCCGCCCTCCCAATTAGGTAAAGGTTAAAGGTCACCTTTGCTCAAAAGCCAGTCCTATCTGTGGTCATGTGGCAGTCATGACCAGATGCCAGAGTGCAAGGAATGCTGTTACCTTTCCCTACCACCACCTGGCTCAGCATCTTCTTTCTCTCTCTCTCTCTCTCTCTCTCTTCTATCCATCCATCCTCTTCCTTCCTTCCTTTCTATCTCAGCTATCCATCTTCTTTCTTTATTTCTCATCTATCCTTCCACCCTCTTTCTTTCTTTCTCTCTATTTCTCTCTTTCTCTTCTTTTCATCCTCTTTTTTCTTTCTCATCTATCCTTCCACCCTCTTTCTTTCTTCCTTTCTTTTTTTCTCATCTATCCATCCATCCATACTCTTTCCCCTTCTTTCTTTCTCTCACTCTCTTTCTTTCTAATCTATCCATCTTCTTTCTTTCTCATTTACCTATCCTCTTTCTTTTTTCTCTCTTTCATTCTCTCTCTCTTTCTTTCTCATGTATTCATCTTCTTTCTTTCTTTCTCATCTATCTTCTTTCTTTTTTCTTTATCTCATCTATCCATTCTCTCTCTCTTTTTCACTCTCTTTCTCTCTCACTCTTTCTTTATTTCTTTCGTATCAATACATTCATCGTCTTTCTTTCTCTCTCATCTATCCATCGACCCTCCTTTCTTTCTTTCTTTCTTTCATTCTTTCTCTCTCATCAATTCATCCATCCTCAATTTCTTTCTAACTTTCTTTCTTTATTCTCATCTATCCATCCATTCTCTCTTTCTTTCTTTTTTTCCTTTCCCATCTATCCATCCATCCCCTTCCTTTCTCATCTCTCCATCTTCTTTCTTTCTTGCTCATCTATCCTCTTTCTTTCTCTCTCTTTTTATTTCTCTCTCTTTCTCATCTATCTATGCATTTTCTTTCTTTTTTCTTTCTTTCTTATCTATCCATCCATACTCTTTTTTCCTTCTTTTTCTTTCTTTCTTTTTCTTTCTTTCTTTCTCTCTCTTATCTATCCATCAATCCTCTTTTTCTCTCAATTTCTTTTTTCTTTCCATCTATCCATCCACCCTCTTTCTTTCTTTCTCATCTATTTATCCATCCATTTTCTTTCTTTTTCTCACTCATCTATCTTTCTCATTATCTATCCATCTTCTTTCTTTATTTTATTATTTCTCCCTCTTTCTTTTTCTTTCTTTGTAATCTATCCATCCATCCTCTCTTTCTTTCCCATCTATCCATCTTCCTTCTCTCTTTTTTTTCATTTCTCATGTATCCATCCATTCTCTTTCATTCTTTCTTTTGTTCTCATCTACATCCATTCTCTTTCTCACACACTCCCTTTCTTTCTTTCTCTCTCTTACTTTTTCTCTTTCTTTCTTTTTCTTTCTTTGTCTTCTATCCACCCATTCTCTTTGTATCTTTCTTTCCCATCCATCTTCTTTCTTTCTCATCAATCCATCTTCTTTCGTTCTATTTCTCTCTCTCTTTCTTTCTGTCTCTTTCTCACTCTCTTCCCTTTTTTCTTTCTCATCTATCCTATTTCTTTCTCTCTCTTCTTTTCTTTCTTTCTTTCTTTCTTTCTCTCTCATCTATTTATGTTTATGTTTATTGGATTTATACCCCACTCCACTCTGCCCAAAAGGCCAACTCAGAGCAGCTTACAACACAATAATATAAGTAGAATTGCAACAAAAAAATAATATATATATTATAACAGTATAATAATACAAATAATCAATAATACAAAAAATACAAGACATGGATCCAAAAATACAATATAATCATAACAAATCAAATATAGACACAATATAACAGCGTGAAAATACAATAGGAAAACAATAATACAATACAGTAAATTACACAATGAATTATACAATAAACATTTAATTACCCAGTCCCTCGGCTACTGATGTCCCCAATCTATGAGGGAGCTTCTGTATAGAGTTTAGAGTTTGAGTTTAAGTTTTAGTTTTCAACTATTCAGAGTTTTTAAGTTTTTAGAGTTTGAGTTTTTAAGTTTTTAGTTTTAGGTTTTAGATTTTAAGTTTTAGTTTTAAAGTATTCAGAGTTTTAGTTTTTAGAGTTTTAGAGTTTGAGTTTAAGTTTTTAGAGTTTGAGTTTTTAAGTTTTTAGTTTTAGAGTTTGAGTTTTAGTTTTCAAGTATTAGTTTTTAGGGTTTGAGTTTTTAAGTTTTAGTTTTCAAGTATTCAGAGTTTTAGTTTTTAGAGTTTGAGTTCTTAAGTTTTAGTTTTCAAGTATTCAGAGTTTTAATTTTTAGTTTTAGGGGTTTAGAGTGAGGTTTTTGAGTTTGAGTTTTCAAGTATTCAGAGTTTTAGTTTTTACAGTTTTTGTTTTTAGAGTTGGCGTTTAAGTTTTTAGAGTTTGAGTTCTTAAGTTTTTAGTTTTAGGTTTTACACTTTTAGAGTTTGAGTTTTTAGTTTTAGAGTTTGAGTTTTTAAGTTTTAGTTTTCAAGTATTCAGAGTTTTAGTTTAGAGTTTTAGTTTTTAGTTTTAGTTTTTTGAGTTTTTAAGTTTTAGGTTTTAGAGTTTGAGTTTGAGTTTTCAAGTATTCAGAGTTTTAGTTTTTAGAGTTTGAGTTTTTAAGTTTTTAGAGTTTTAGTCTTTAGAGTTTTAGAGCTTTTTAGGGGTTAAATGTGTATATGTGGGGTGGGAGTAAGTTGTTAATTTTGTATAGTTGTATTTTGTTTAGGTTTTGTTGTGTTGATAAATCCCCCCCCCCCCCATCTTGTTGTTCTGTGCAGGACAATGACAATAAAGATATATCTATCTATCTAAAAATGTGTCAAACAACCCTGATTTTAGGGGACAAATTATTATTATTATTAAGTTTAATTTCTATCCCGCTTTCCTGACACAAGTGCCACTCAAAGCGGCTTACAACATATACAAATACAATAAACAGAGCAAGGTATACAATAAACTACAGAAGGCAATACACAATTAATACAATCAAAACATCAGAATATGCAAAAATACAATACAAAATATAAATAATTAAGCAATATCACAATGAGAATTACACAAAGAATCAACCTCATAAGATACAAATTTACACAATAATACCATAACAACTTGAGCACAATTCCATAATACATTTCATACATACACAATTAAGTAGATGTGGACGACTTCCAAGCCTCCAGCCCAACTAGGGCGGAGGAACACAACAGCCTTAACAGCTGTGCCTCTCTCCTCACCAGCTGGTGAAAAAAGTCATGGGGGGTGGTGGTGGTGGCAAAGTCTTGATGGCAAAGTCCATGGCCAAACCAAACCTCCCCGGGCGGTTTGCCAACATGTCCCATCATGCAGCCAACATGCCAACATGTCCCATCATGCAGCACAGAATTAATCATCCAAACAGCAGCAAACCCCAAACAATTGCCCACCCCACCAAACAGTGCTCCCCCAAAGGAGACCAACATACGAACAATTACGGAGCACACAATCCGTTTTTAAAAACCACAGCAGCAAACCCCAAACAATTGCCCACCCCACCAAACAGTGCTCCCCCAAAGAAGACCAGCATACGAACAATTACGGAGCACACAATCTGTTTTTAAAAACCACAGCAGCCAACCCCAAACAATTGCCCACTCAACCAAACAGCGCTCCGCCAAAGGAGACCAACATAAGAACAATTACGGAGCACACAATCCGTTTTTAAAAACCGCAGCAGCAAACTCCAAACAATTGCCCACTCAACCAAACAGCGCTCCGCCAAAGGAGACCAACATAAGAACAATTACGGAGCACACAATCCGTTTTTAAAAACCACAGCAGCAAACCCCAAACAATTGCCCACTCAACCAAACAGCGCTCCGCCAAAGGAGACCAACATAAGAACAATTACGGAGCACACAATCCGTTTTTAAAAACCACAGCAGCCAACCCCAAACAATTGCCCACTCAACCAAACAGTGTTCCCCAAAGGAGACCAACATAAGAACAATTACGGAGCACACAATCTGTTTTTAAAAACCACAGCAGCACGTTTTTGAGTTTTTAAGTTATAGTTTAAGTATTCAGAGTTTTAGTTTTTAGAGTTTGAGTTTTTAAGTTTTTAGTTTTAGGTTGTAGAGTTTGAGTTTTTAGTTTTAGAGTTTGAGTTTAAGTTTTAGTTTTCAAGTATTCAGAGTTTTAGTTTTTAAAGTTTTAGTTTTCAAGTATTCAGAGTTTTAGTTTTTAAGTTTTTAGTTTTAGCTTTTAGAGTTTGAGTTTTTAAGTTTTAGTTTAAGTATTCAGAGTTTTAGTTTTTAGAGTTTGAGTTTTTAAGTTTTTAGAGTTTGAGTTTTTAAGTTTTAAGTTTTAGGTTTTAGAGTTTTAGTTTTTAAGTTTTAGTTTTCAAGTATTCAGAGTTTTAGTTTTTAGAGTTTGAGTTTTTAGAGTTTGAGTTTTTAGAGTTTTAGTTTTCAAGTATTCAGAGTTTTAGTTTTTAGAGTTTGAGTTTTTAGAGTTTGAGTTTTTAGAGTTTGAGTTTTTAGTTTTAGGTTTTAGAGTTTTAGTTTTTAAGTTTTAGTTTTCAAGTATTCGGAGTTTTAGTTTTTAGAGTTTTAGTTTTTAGAGTTTTAGTTTTAGGTTTTAGTTTTTAAGTTTTAGTTTTCAAGTATTCAGAGTTTTAGTTTTTAGAGTTTGAGTTTAGAGTTTGAGTTCTTAAGTTTTTAGTTTTAAGTTTTAGAGTTTTAGTTTTTAGTTTTAGAGTTTGAGTTTTTAAGTTTTTAGAGTTTTAGTCTTTAGAGTTTTAGAGCTTTTTAGGGGTTAAATGTGTATATGTGGGGTGGGAGTAAGTTGATAATTTTGTATAGTTGTATTTTGTTTAGGTTTTGTTGTGTTGATAAATCCCCCTCCCCCATCTTGTTGTTCTGTGCAGGACAATGACAATAAAGATCTATCTATCTATCTAAAAATGTGTCAAACAACCCTGATTTTAGGAGACAAATGCCAACATGTCCCATCATGCAGCACAGCATTAATCATCCAAACAGCAGCAAACCCCAAACAATTGCCCACCCCACCAAACAGTGCTCCCCCAAAGGAGACCAACATAAGAACAATTACGGAGCACACAATCTGTTTTTAAAAACCACAGCAGCAAACCCCAAACAATTGCCCACCCCACCAAACAGTGCTCCTCCAAAGACCAACATAAGAACAATTACAGAGCACACAATCTGTTTTTAAAAACCACAGCAGCAAACCCCAAACCATTGCCCACCCCACCAAACAGTGCTCCTCCAAAGACCAACATAAGAACAATTACGGAGCACACAATCTGTTTTTAAAAACCACAGCAGCAAACCCCAAACCATTGCCCACCCCACAATAAAATTGCCCTCCCCATCCAACTGCCCACCCCAAGCCAACTGGAAATAGAAAATATCATTCACCTACCTTTCCGCTGTGCCAACGAATGGTCCAAGAAGCTGAAGAATGCTGCATGAGCAATGCATGCAAGCGTCCTGCCTTTTATACTGCCCAAGCACAAGGCACCCTGGGAAAAACCCCAATGATTAGCTCTCCAGGTGTTCTTGGACTTCAATTCCCAGAAGCCCAAGTCAGAACACCTGCTGATCAGGGCTTCAGGGAATTGACGTCCAAGAACACCTGGAGAGCCAGGGCTGCTGACCACTGGTTTACACCAAAGGTCCTCAAAATTGGCTCTCCAGGTGTTCCTGGACTTCAATTCCCAGAAGCCCTGATCAGCAGGTGTTCTGACTTGGGCTTCTGGGAATTGAAGTTCAAGAACACCTGGAGAGCTAATCATTTGGGAGAGCTAATCAAGTATCCCTCATTTGCCAGGAAAACTGTGTATATAAGTTGAATAAGCAGGGTGACAAAATGCAGCCTTGTCTTACTCCTTTTTCCTATCCCAAACCAACCACTCTGTCATTCTCTGTCCTATCCTAACTGTTGCTTCTTGATTCATGTACAGATTTCTCAGGAGGCATATGAGGTGTTCTGGTATTCCCATCTCTTTAATTACCGTATTTTCTGGCGTATAAGATGACTGGGCGTATAAGACGACCCCCAACTTAAAATATAGAGTTTGGAATATACTTGCTGTATAAGACTCCCTCTCTTCCAATGCACACCAAATAAAAATTATCCCACATTCAACCCGAAGATGCGCAGCCCTCCGATTCGAATGGGCAGGTTCTGGTGGAGAGCCAATCCAATCCACGCTCACGTTCTCCTCCTCCTCGAGGTACAGGAAGATGTGTGCAGCTTGCTTCTCCTTGCTTCATACTCCCCGCACAGAGCTGGGACTTGGCCGCGGCACACCCCACCACATGCGCCGGACATATGAAGCAAGGGGAAACAACCTGCAGTTAAGTACCTGTCCTATAAGACGACCCCCGAATTTGGCACAGATTTTTCGGGGTTAAAAAGTAGTCTTATACACCAGAAAATACAGTACTTGCCACATCTTGTTGTGGTCCACACAGTCAAAAGCCTTGGTGTAGTCAATAAAACAAAAGTAAACTTGTTTCTGGTATTCCTTTGTTTTCTCCATGATCCAACGTATGTTGGCAATGTAGTCTCTGGTCCCCCTGCCTCTTCTGAACCCAGCCTGCACCTCTGGTAGTTCTCTCCCCACATGTTGTTGAAGTCTATCCTGTATTATCTTGAGCATCACCTTGCTGGCGTGTGGGATGAGCGCAATTGTTCGATAATTTGAACATTCTTTGGCATTGCCCTTTTTTGGGATTGGAACGTATACTGATCTTTTCCAGTCCTGTGGCCACTGTTTTGTTTTCCAAATCTGCTGGCATATTGAATGCAGTAATTTGACTCCATCATCTTTTAGAGCTTTGGAAAATTCAACTGGGATACCATCATCTCCCCTAGCTTTGTTGTTTGCAATGCTCTTTAGGGCCTCTCTCTCTCTTTCTTTCTCATCTATCCATCTTCTTTCTTTCTTTCTCATCTATCCATCTATCCTATTTCTTTCTCTCTTTTCCCTTCTTTCTTTCTCATCTATCTATCCATCTTCTTTCTTTCTTTCTCTCACTCTCTTTCTTTCTTTCATTATGTCGTCCTCATCTATACATCCATCCTCTTTCTTTCCTTCTTCCTTTCTTTCTATCTTTCTCTCTGTCTATCTTTCTTTCTCATATATCGATCCTTTTTTCTCTCTTTCATTATTTCTTTCTCATCTATCCATCTTCTTTCTTTCTCTCTCTCTTTCTTTCTCTCTCTCTTTCTCATCTATCTTTCTTTCTTTCTCTTCTATACTTCCATTCTCTTTCTTTCTTCCTTCCTTTCTATCTCCCTCTCTTTCTATCTTTCCCATCTATCCATCTTCTTTCTTTCTCTCTTTCTTTCCTTCTCATCTACCCATCCTCTTCCTTCCTTCCTTTCTTTCTCTCACTCTCTGTCTTTCATTCTTTCGTCCTCATCTATACATCCATCCATTGTCTTTCTTTCTTTCCTTCTTTTTCCTTCTTTGTGTCTTCCTTTCTATCTCTGTCTCTCTTTCTTTCTCCTTCTATCTCTCTTTCATTATTTCTTTCCCATCTATCCATCTTCTTTCTCTCTCTCTCTCTCTTTCTCATCTTTATATCCACCCTCTTTCTCTCACTCTTTCTTTCTCTCTCTTTCTTTCTCATCAATCCAACCGTTCTCTCTCTTTCTTTCTCTCTTTCTTCCATCTTTCCTTTCTATCTCTATCTCTCATCTTTCTCTCTCTCTCTCTTTCGTTCTCATCTACATCCATCTTTCTCACACACTCTCTTTCTATCTCTCTTTCTTCTTTTCTTTCTATCTTTCTTTCATTCTATCTCATGTATCCATTTTCTTTCTCTCTCTCTTACTTTCTCACTTTTTTCTTTCTTTCTTTCTCACTTTCTTTCTATCATCTATCTATCTTTCTTTCTTTCTCTTCTATCTACCCATTCTATTTCTTTCCTTCTTTCTTTCTTTCTTCCTTTCTTTCCCATCCATCCATCTTCTTTCGTTCTCTCTTTCTTTCATTCTCATCTACCCATACTCTTGCTTTCTCTCTTTCATTCTTTCTCTCTCTTTCTTACTCTTTCTTACTTTTTCTTACTCTTTCTTTTTTTCATTCCCATCTATCCATCCATCCTCTTTCTTTCTCATCTATCCATCTTCTTTCGTTCTTTCTCATCTATCCATCTATCCTCTTTGTCTTTCTTTCTTTCTCACTCTCTTCCCTTCTTTCTCTTTCTTTCTTTCTCATCTATTAATCCATCCTGTTTCTTTCTTCCTCATCTATCTATCCATCTTCTTTCTTTCTTTCTTTCATTCTTTCATCCTCATCTGTACATCCATCCTCTTACTTTCTTTCCTTCTTTTTTTCTTTTTCCTTTCTTTCTATTTCATTCTGGCTATCTTTCTCATCTACCATCTTCTTTCTCTCTCTCTCTCTCTCTCTCTTTCACATCTGTAAATCCATTATTTTTCTTTCTTCTTTCTTTATTTCTCATTTTCTATCTATCCTTCAATCTTTCTTTCTCTCTCTTTCTTTCTCTTTATACATCCATTCTCTTTCTTACTTTCTTTCTATCTCCCTCTCTCTTTCTATCTTTCTTTCCCATCTATCCATCTTCTTTCTTTCTCTCTTTCATTCACATCTACCCATCCTCTTTCTTTCTTTCTCTCTTTCATTCCTTCTCTCTTTTTCTTACCCTTTCTTTTTTCTTTCTTATCTATCCATCTTCTTTTTCTCTTTCTCATCTATCCATCTATCCACTTTTTTCTTTCTCTCTTTCTTTCTCTCTCTCTCTCTCATTCTTTCTTTCTCATCTTTTTATCCATCCTGTTTCTTTCATTCTCATCTATCCATCTTCTTTCTTTCTTTCTCTCTCTCTCTCTTTCTTTCTTTCTATCTTTCTTTCTTCCTTTCTCTTCTATCCACCCATTCGCTTTCTTTCCTTCCTTCCTTCCTTCTTTCTTTCATTCTTTCTTTCCCATCTATCCATCTTTCATTTCTTTCTTTCTCTCTCTCTTTCTTTCTTTCTCATCTATCCATCTTCTTTCTTTCTATCTCTCTCACATATCCATCCATCTATTTCTTTCTTTCCATCTCTATCCATTTTCTTTCTTTCTTTTTTCTTTCTCTATTTCTTTCTATCTCATCTATCCATTTTCTTTTTCTATCTATCTTTATCTCTCTTTCTTTCTCATCTATCCATCTTCTTTCTTTCTCTCTCTTTCTCTCTCTTTCTCTCTCTTTCTCTCACTCTTTCTCTTTCTTTCCTTTCATATCTATACACCCATCCTCTTTTTTGTTTCTTTCTTTCTCATCTTTCCATTGATCCTCTTTCTTTCTCTCTCTCTCTCATCTATCCATCTTCTTTCTTTCTCTCATCTATCCATCTCTTTCTTTCTTTCTCTTTCTCTCTTTATATTTTTCTCACTTTCTTTCTATCTATCTTTCTTTCTCATCTATCCATCCATCCTCTTTCTTTCTTTCTCTCATCTATCCATTCTCTTTCTTTCTCATCTATCCATCTTCTTTCCTTCTTTCTTTCTTTCTTTCTTTTTTTTCTATCTTTCTCCATCCTTTTTTCTTTCTTATCTATCCATCCATCCTCTTTCTTACTTACTTTCCATCTTCATTCTTTCTTTCTCATGTACCCATTTTCTTTCTTTCAATCTATCTCTTTCTTTCTCTCACTTTCTTTCTTTCATTCTTTTGTCCTCATCTATACATCCAACCTCTTTCTTTCTTTCTTTCTTTCTTTCTCTCACTGTTTCTTTCTCTATTAATTTCTTTCATTCTTTCTTTCTCATCTATCCATCTTCTTTCTTTCTCTCGCTCTCTTTCTTTCATTCTTTCGTCCTCATCTATACATCCAACCTCTTTCTGTCTTTCTTTCTTTCTTTCTCTCACTGTTACTTTCTGTATTAATTTCTTTCATTCTTTCTTTCTCATCTATCCATCTTCTTTCTTTCTTTCTCTCTCTCTCTATCTTTCTTTCATTCTTTTTTCCTCATCTATACATCCAACCTCTTTCTTTCCTTCTTTCTTTCTTTCTTTCTCTCACTGTTTCTTTCTCTCTCTATTAATTTCTTTCATTCTTTCTTTCTCATCTATCCATCTTCTTTCTCTCTCTCTCTCTTTCTTTCATTCTCTCCCTGTTTCTTTCTCTCTCTCTATTAATTTCTTTCATTCTTTCTTTCTCATCTATCAATCTTCTTTCTTTCTCTCTATCTCTCTATCTTTCTTTCATTCTTTTGTCCTCATCAATACATCCAACCTCTTTCTTTCTTTCTTTCTCTCACTGTTTCTTTCTCTCGCTATTAATTTCTTTCATTCTTTCTTTCTCATCTATCCATCTTCTTTCTTTCTCTCTCTCCCTCTCTCTCTCTTTCTTTCTTTCTTTTGTCCTCATCTATACATCCAACCTCTTTCTTTCCTTCTCTCTTTCTCTCACTGTTTCTTTCTCTCTCTCTATTAATTTCTTTCATTCTTTCTTTCTCATCTATCCATCTTCTTTCTTTCTAGCTCTCTCTCTCTCTCTCTTTCTTTCTTTCTCTCACTGTTTCTTTCTCTCTCTCTATTTATTTCTTTCATTCTTTCTTTCTCATCTATCCATCTTCTTTCTTTCTCTCTCTTTCTTTCTTTCATTCTTTCGTACTCATCTATACATCCAACCTCTTTCTTTCCTTCTTTCTTTCTTTCTCTCACTGTTTCTTTCTTTCTCTCTATTAATTTCTTTCATTCTTTCTTTCTCATCTATCCATCTTCTTTCTTTCTCTCTCTCTCTTTCTCTCACTGTTTCTTTCTTTCTCTCTATTAATTTCTTTCATTCTTTCTTTCTCATCTATCCATCTTCTTTTTTTCTCTCTCTCTCTTTCTTTCTCTCACTGTTTCTTTCTCTCTCTATTAATTTCTTTCATTCTTTCTTTCTCATCTATCAATCTTCTTTCTTTCTCTCTCTCTTTCTTTCTTTCATTATTTTGTCCTCATCTATACATCCAACCTCTTTCTTTCTTTCTTTCTTTCTTTCTCTCACTGTTTCTTTCTCTCTCTCTGTTAATTTTTTTCATTCTTTCTTTCTCATCTATCCATCTTCTTTCTTTCTCTCTCTCTCTTTCTTTCTTTCATTCTTTCGTTCTCTTCTCATCTGTCCATCCATCCTTTCTTTCTTTCTTTCTCGTTCTTTCTATTTCTCATCTATCCATCCATCCTCATTTTTCTTCTTTTTTCCTCATCTATCCATCCTTTTTCTTTCTCTTTTCTTTCTCTCTTTCTTTATTTTGTTCTTTTTCTCATCTGTCCATCCATCCTTTCTTTTTTCCTTTTTCCTTTCTTTCTCATCTATCCATCTTCTTTCTTTCTCTCTCTCTCTTTCTCTCACTGTTTCTTTCTTTCTCTCTATTAATTTCTTTCATTCTTTCTTTCTCATCTATCCATCTTCTTTTTTCTCTCTCTCTCTTTCTTTCTCTCACTGTTTCTTTCTCTCTCTATTAATTTCTTTCATTCTTTCTTTCTCATCTATCAATCTTCTTTCTTTCTCTCTCTCTTTCTTTCTTTCATTATTTTGTCCTCATCTATACATCCAACCTCTTTCTTTCTTTCTTTCTTTCTTTCTCTCACTGTTTCTTTCTCTCTCTCTGTTAATTTTTTTCATTCTTTCTTTCTCATCTATCCATCTTCTTTCTTTCTCTCTCTCTCTTTCTTTCTTTCATTCTTTCGTTCTCTTCTCATCTGTCCATCCATCCTTTCTTTCTTTCTTTCTCGTTCTTTCTATTTCTCATCTATCCATCCATCCTCATTTTTCTTCTTTTTTCCTCATCTATCCATCCTTTTTCTTTCTCTTTTCTTTCTCTCTTTCTTTATTTTGTTCTTTTTCTCATCTGTCCTTTTTTCCTTTTTCCTTTCTTTCTCATCTATCCATCTTTCTTTCTTTCTCTCATCTATCCATCTTCTTTCTTTCCTTCTCATCTATCCATCTATCCTATTTCTTTCTCTCTCTTCCCTTCTTTCTAGCTTTCTCATCTATTTATCCATCCTGTTTCTTTCTTTCTCATCTATCCATCTTCTTTCTCTCTCTCTTTCTTTCATTCTCATATTTACATTTATCCTCTTTTTCTTTCTTTCTCATCTATCCACATATCCTTTCTTTCTTTCTTTCTTTCTTTCTCTCTCTCTTTCTCATCTGTCCATCCATCCTTTTTCTTATCTATACATCCCTCTTTCTTTCTTTCTCATCTATCCATCCATCCTTTCTTATCTATACATCCATCCTCTTTCTTTCACATCTATCCATCTTTATTCTTTCTCATGTACCCATTTTCTTTCTTTCTTTCTATCTCTTTCTTTCTTTCTCTCTATTAATTTCTTTCATTCTTTCTTTCTCATCTATCAATCTTCTTTCTTTCTTTCTTATGGTGGTACAGGTTGGAAAGAGGGGTGTGTGTCTGGTGTAACTGGAAGGGAGGGGTCTTTTCCTCTGGAAATCTGGCTCTGGGTGGCTGAAGGAGAAGGGCAGATCTGGGCCCTGGGCCCCCCATCTGTAGCCCTTGGCTGGCTCCACGCAGTGGCGGTGAGTCTCTGTTGAGGTTGCGAAGGTCAAAGCAAAATAACTCTTAAGTCTTGATGTTCAGAGTCAATCGTTTATTTTCCTTTTCTTCCATAACACGTCGTATATCATTTCTCTCTTCCAGGAACTTCATCGTAGAGAAAAGCAAGCGAGACGAGTGACAACTGGACTGACTGAAGGTAAGCGCCTTTTGTCACTTGTGGGAGGGGCTATGATGATAGCGTTGCATTGTGGTACATGTAGTATATAATACAGTTTGATAGTCTATCTTGACAGTCCCTGGAGCAGTGGATGGTGAACCTTGGCACGCCATCTGTTCTTGGACTTCAATTCCCAGAATTCAGGAGTGCTGACTTGGGCTTCTGGGAATTGAAGTCCAAGGACAGCTTGATGTGCCAAGGTTGCTTCCACATAGAAAAAGAGAATTTTATCGAAGAAAGGCAATCATAACATAACACAATAGCACATGGCCATGGTACATCATAATGTATGCATACATGGTCTTGGATCCATTAGATCCATGGACCCCCATTAATGACTCAGGCAGCCTTTGATAGTTTCCATGAAGCTCTGCCGCACACGTTTCTTCGGTCCAGATGGTCACCCATGGGCGGTAGGCGTTTCACCTATATCTTGATGTTACATATTCTAACTCACGCATGCAATGGCATACATTCTAACATGTACCGTGGTAAACATGTCTGCCTATTTCAGGTAAGACCCTTTTGGGTGCGTTCCTCTGCAAACTAGCTGGAAACAACTTTGAACTAGGGAGGCTTTCTTAATTCCACCAAGATGGCTCTGCTTATGTTACAACCTTATACCTCATACCATACTAACCGTATACATTGCTTTGTAAAGGAATGTGTTGTCAACACATATAAAAATATGCTAACTCCTGACACTAGAGTGTCACAAAGGGTGGCCATGCTGGCCTTCAGGCAAAAGGTTGTTTGACCTCAGGGGAATCTTGCGGGTCTTTTGTGGCGTTTGTGGGCAGCCGAGAGGGAAGTGGGCATCTCGGCCCTCTAGGTGGAGGAACGGATAGAAGGGAACGAAAGGTCCCATCTGAAGAGGAGCCTCAGGCGGCAGGGAGGTTGTAAAGGTCCACTCCCCCCCCCCCCCCCATCCAGAAAAGGCACTGGAAGAACCCCCCTTCCCAATTAGGTAAAGGTTAAAGGTCACCTTTGCTCAAAAGCCAGTCCTATCCGACCTTAGGGCTCTTCTCCATTTACAGCCAGCTAGCGTGGTCTGCCTCTGTAGACATTTCTGTGGTCATGTGGCAGGCATGAATAGATGCCAGAATGCACGGAATGCTGTTACCTTTCCCTTCCACCTGGCTCAGCATCTTCTGGGTGCTGGAGATGAGGTTTAATTTATGCAAAGATTTTTTGGGGAGCTGAGGGGGCGTTTTGCTCCCCCCCCTTGATGTCCCCTTCAGACTCTGACAAGGCTTGTTGTTCAGTCGCACAGTCAATTCCAACCCTTTGCAACCCCATGGACCATTTTCCTCCAGGCACCTCTATCCTCCACCATCCTCCTCAACCCGCCCAGCTCTGTGCCCATTGCGTCTACAATACCATCTATCCATCTCATATTTGGACGCCCCCTTCTTCTCTTGCCTTCCACCTTTCCCAGCATCAAGGCCTTCTCAAGTGAGTCCTCCCTTCTCATTTGATGTCCAAAGTACTTTAGCTTCATCTTCACTATTTGTCCCTCCAATGAACAGTCAGGGTTGATTTCTTCTAATACTGACCTATTTGTTCTCTTTGCCATCCAAGGGACTCTCAGGACTCTCCTCCAACACCACATCTCAAAGGCATCTATTCTTCTGCGCTCAGCCTTCCTAATGGTCCAGCTCTCACACCCATACATTACCACTGGGAATACCATTGCTTTGACTATGCGAATGTTTGTTTTCAAGGCAATGTCTCTGCTTTTCACTACATTCCCCAGGTTTCTCATCGCTTGTCTCCCCATAATCAGTCGCCTTTTTATTTCATGGCTACAGTTGCCATCTGCAGTGATCTTGGATCCTAAGAAGGTAAAATCCGTCACTGCTTCTCCTTCTTCCCCATCTATTTCCCAGGGACTGATAAGGCCTGTTGCCATTATCTTGGTTTTCTTGACATTAAGTCTCAAGCCAGCTTTTGCACTCTCTTCTTTCAACCTAATCAGGAGCTTCTTTAGGTCTTCCTCACTTTCTGCCATTAGGGTGTTATCGTCTGCATAGCTCAAATTGTTGATGTTTCTCCCCGCAATTCTGATCCCAATTTGTGATTCCTCCATCCCTGCTTTGCACATTATGTGCTCTGTGTATAAGTTGAATAAGCAGGGTGATAAAATGCAGCCTAGTCTTATTCCTTTTCCTATTCCAAACCACTCCGTCATTCCATGTTCTGTCCTAACTGTTGCTTCTTGACTCATGTACAGATTTCTCATGAGGCATATAAGGTGTTCTGGTATTCCCATCTCTTTAATTACTTGCCACATCTTGTTGTGGTCCACACAGTCAAAAGCCTTGGTGTGGTCAATAAAACAAAAGTAGACTTGTTTCTGGTATTCTTTTGTTTTCTCCATGATCCAGCGTATGTTGGCAATGTGGTCTCTGGTCCCCCTGCCTCTTCTGAAACCGGCCTGCACCTCTGGTACTTCTCTCTCCACATGTTGCTGAAGTCTATCCTGTATTATCTTGAGCATCACTTTGCTGGCATGTGGGATGAGCGCAATTGTTTGGTAATTTGAGTATCCTTTAGCATTCCTTTTTTGGGGGATTGGAACGTACACTGATCTTTTCCAGTCCTGTGGCCACTGTTTTGTTTTCCAAATTTGCTGGCATATTGAATGCAGTAGTTTGATTCCATCATCTTTTAGGGCTTTGAAAAATTGAACTGGGATACCATCATCTCCACTGGCTTTATTGTTTGCAGTGCTTTTTAGGGCCTTTCTGACTTCACTCTCCAGGATGTCTGGTTCAAGTTCAAATTTCTCATTATTGTGATTATCAGGAGTGTTGAGGTCCTTTTTGTAGAGTTCCTCTGTGTACTCTTGCCATCTTTTCTTAATCTCTTCTGCATCAGCTAACTCCTTTCCCTCTTTGTCCCTTATCGTGGTCATTTTGGCTTTAGTAAGAATATTTGCATAGTAATAATAACAATATATAAAAATAATGTCCTCCCCCCCCCCCCCCCGCCACCACCTTGATTTCACAAGGCTACAGCTCTTTTAAAGGGAGGAGAATTGGGGGGGGGGGGGCTGTTTGCTTTGGACTCCCCTCCTTAATTGTGTTTTATTTTAAAAATATAAAGCTGCCATCTCATCTATCCATCCACTTTCTTTCTCTCTTTTTTTTCTTATCCATCCATTCTTTTTCTTTTTTTGTTTCTTTCTCATCTCTCTCTCTCCATCCATATCTTTCTCTCTTTTTCTCATCTATCTATCCATCCTTTCTTTCTCATCTATCCATCCTCTTTTCTTTTTCTTTCTTTCTCATCTATTTAACCATCTTCTTTCTTTCTCTCACTCTTTCATTATTTTATCCTCGTCTATACATACATCCTTTCTCACACTCTCTTTCTCATATATACATCCATTTTCTTTCTTTCTTCTTCCTTTCTTTCTATCTCATCTATCCATCTTCTTTCTCTATTTCTTTTTTTCTTTCTTACTATCTTTCTCCCACTATTTCTTTCTTACTCTTCTATCCATCCATTCTTTTGTTCTTTCTCATCTATTCTTCCATCCTCTTTCTTTCTTATCTATCCATCTATCCTCTTTCTTTCTCTTTCTTTCTGTCTCTTCCCATCTTTCTTTCTTTCTCATCTATTTATCCATCCTGTTTCTTTCTTTCTCATCTATATATCCATCTTTTCTTTCTTTCTCTCACTCTTTCATTCTTTCATCCTCGTCTATACATCCATCCTTTCTCACACTCTCTCTTTCTATCTTTCTTTCTCATCTATACATTCATTATTTTCTTTCTTCTTTCTTTCTATCATCTATCCATCTGCTTTTTTTCTCTTTTTCTTTGTTTCTTTCTCTCTCTATTTCTTTCTCTTCTATCCATCCATCTTCTTTTTTTCTTTCTCATCTATCCTTCCATCCTTTCTTTTTGCTCATCTATCCTTTCTTTCCATCTCTCTCTTTGTTTCTCATCTATCCATCTATGCTCTTTCTTTCTCTTTCTCTCTTTCTTTCTCTTCCCATCTTACTTTCCCATCTATTTAACCATCCTGTTTCTTTCTTTCTCATCTATCTATCCATCATCTTTCTCTTTATTTATTTATTTCTCTCACTCTCTCTTTCATTCATTCTCATCTATACATTTTTTCTTTCTTTCTCTATTTCCTTCTCTTCTATCCATCCATCCTCTTTTTTCTTTCTCATCTATCCTTCCATCCTCTTTCTTTCCATCTCTCTCTTTCTTCCTTTCTCATCTATCCACCCATGCTCTTTTTCTCTTCTCTCTCTTTCTATCTTTCTTTTACATCTTCTTTCTTTCTCTCTCTCTCTCTTTTCTTTCTTTCTCTCTCAATCTCTCTCTTTCTTTCTCTCATTCTTTCTTTCTCTCCTTCTTTCTTTCTCTCTTTCATTCTCTTTCTCTCTCTAACCTAAGCTATTCTTTCTTCCGCAGATGCGTCGTCGTCACGGGTCCGAATTCCTTGGCGAGACCTTCTTCGGAGCGGCAAAAGCGTCTTCCCTGGTTTAATTAATGTAATTTGCATAATAAAGACTCAGAAATTAAACTACTGAATGCTTAATGTTTTATTTTATTAGAATAGAGGATTTCGGCGATCCACTTCCGGTTTCTGGGTGGGTGCACCGGAAAAAATGGTCCGGGTTGGAAACGAAAGCATTGGCAGTTTGAGTTCCCCCGGAAGAAGGGGACGACTTTTCAGGTTACACTCCGGTCCCGCCTCTTCAGACGTCATTTTTGACGTCACTGGTCATATAGTCAAATATACCAAAAAGGCTGTTTCTCTCGTAGAGCCAGCGGTGGCGCAGTGGGTTCGACGGCTATAAAGCCTTGCAGGTCTCTAGAGGTCTGCGCGTTCGAATCCCGGCTGGGAAAAGGAAAAGATATTATTGAAATTTTTTTTTTTGTGGCGCCCGCCATTTTGTCAAAAATGGTTCTCTGTTCCTGGTGTTGGGCCCCGCTACCTATGCCTAACCTTGCGCATGTCACATAGCCCTAACACTAGCGGTCCTGCCAAGGTGGGGCTAGTGGAGAACTGTGCAACTTGCCCAAGGTTGACACAGGTGGCAGGACCCAAGCCCAGAGAACAGAGAACCGGCGTCAGGTCATCTGGCTCAGAAACCCTCGGGATTCGAACCCGCCAAGGGCAGGTTTTGACTACGCAGCATATGGCCGCAATAATTTCATTTACCAAGCGTTATCCCGCTGAGCCATCCCATCAGCCTGACGGGGAAGAGGGTTTTGGTAAACTTGACATGGAGAACGCTGTGACGTCAGTAAAAAAAAAATAAACGCTGTAAATCAATGGAAATACATTGAATTGTTTTTACCCGTAAACTATTTAGGCATTTTCTTTTTGTAAAACAATTTAACAATTTATTTTCTCATTTACATTTGCAAAATAATTTAAAAAAATAGCCTTTTTGTCCCGGCCCCACCCCGGGGGCCAGGAAGGCGGCTTTTACTATTTTTATTATTTTAAGCAAGTAAAATTAAATTTTTAAAATTAAATTTTTCCAATTAAAAAATACAAACAAATGCCTAAATTTGCAGCCTTGGCAAATTTTTAAAAAGCCATTTCCTTGTTTACCTCACGAACTCTTGAGGCAACGAAGCGGGGTTTTTACTTTTAAGTTTCCCGCTCCGTTTCCAAAGGCAAAACAATTAAAAATTTTATTTCCTAATTAACATTTTCATAAATTAAAACGCTCCTTTTCTCCCCCCCCCCCGCCCCCCCTCCGGCTACGCTGCGGCTTTATTACCTTTGCAACTCATTCCCTCCTAGGTTTCCAATTAAACAAAATTAAATTAAATACATGGCGCCTAAATTTGAAGTCTTTAATTTAATTTAATTTAATAACTTCTATGCCGCCCTTGCTAGGGAAAAGCCACAAAAAATGAACTTCCACTGGGCTAATAATCCCACAGTTTAAACTGGTTATTTTTTAAAAAATTAATTTTATTGTTACTACAACAAAAATGACAATAATTACACATCACAATAAACAATAAAACAGCAGAATGAAGAAAAAACCCCACTATTACAATATACAAAAACACTTCATGCTCGTCATTTTAAAGGGCCAACTCCGTTTACAATTGATATATATACAGTAATATGAATTGAACCACCAGGAAACTGAATTTATTTTTTTAATAGCCATATCAGAAGTATCACAATTAAAATAAACGCTAAAATCTGAGATTCACTGCAAGCCATTTGGAGGCTCTTAGTCCGTTTCAAGGGCTGTATGTGTGTTAAAGCCTCATTGAGGACTAGCCTCTTCTTGACTGTTAGCTAAGGGAGGAAAGAGCCCGTGAGACTTAGAGTCTCCACCTTTGGTGTCAAGCTAAGTAATGCTACAATAACAACAACCACAATACCAATACAATAACCCCCTCTACTCCACACACCCCACACACAACACATGCCTGGTGACACCTGGCTA
Source organism: Bradypodion ventrale (assembly GCA_035047345.1). Lineage (NCBI taxonomy): Eukaryota > Metazoa > Chordata > Lepidosauria > Squamata > Chamaeleonidae > Bradypodion > Bradypodion ventrale. Next base: position 22,026,916 of record JAWDJE010000012.1, read on the forward strand.
TAGATGCTCTGAAGGCCCCCATGTGGTGCCAAGACATTGTATACAAATTCACCCCGGCTGGTTGGCCTTTCAATGAAGTTTCCCCCTGTTCGCTTTTAATCAATATATATATATATATATCCCTATTTTCCAGAACTGAAAGCATAGATAGATTTCCCTCTGCATCTCCTTCCATCCAGGCTATGTAGAGGTCAAGGTTTCCCTTGCTCGAAAACCAGTCGTATCCGACTCTAGGGTGGAGTGCTCATCTCTCTTTCAAAGCCAAAGAGCCAGCGTTGTCTGCTTCTGCAGACGTTTACATGGTCATGTGGCAGGCATGACTAGACACCGGAGCGCATTAGATAGTGGCTTTTGCCACGCTTTGGCCGTGCAACTGAAAACGGATAATTTTTGTCTTAAATGTTTTATATTAAATGATTGATTCCTTCAGTTCAGAGAGTTTTGTATCATGTTTTCCCACGTCCCAAGTCCAAATGCCTTCTAAGAGTCAGAGTTTGGTCTAGATCTGTCAACTGCGATCCCAAAACAGTTATTAGCCTTCTAGTTTTGGTGATATTTCTATGTCAACTTTGAAATCCTTGTTTATTATGAGATCTGAGAGTTTTATCTATAAAACTCCACCTGCCGAAGGGGGAGAATTAAATAAAATTAAATGCAGAGAAGAGCTTGTCAGAACAAGGTTAAGGAAACTCTTCTTAAGGGAAAACCTTGGTATGCTACAAGTGTGTGTGTGTGTGTGTGTGTGTGTGTGTGTGTGTGTGTGTGTGTGTGTGTGTGTGTGTGTGTGTGTGTGTGTGTGTGTGTGTGTGTGTGTGTGTGTGTGTGTGTGTGTGTGTGTGTGTGTGTGTGTGTGTGTGTGTGTGTGTGTGTGTGTGTGCGCGCGTTAAAAAGCAATAACAATATACTGCAACTTATTCATTTACATATTTTGCTTTTTAGATCTTTTATTTAGACAGGAGAAAATTAAATTATTAATAGTAAAGCAGCAATAAATAATCAATAGCTCAAATGTCTGATATCATCTGAAACATATATTCCGACTCTTCTGTTGTTGTTTTAAAATCCCCGCTCACTAAAGTTCATCCCAGCCTAGAAATGAAATGAAATGAAATGAAGAAAGGGAGACAGAATGATAGGTAGGACTCAGGGGGAGAAAGGAAGGTTTGGAGAAACCTCTAAAATAAAAAGGTAAAATAGTGGTGGTCTGAAACCCCTTTTAAAAAATAATTTAATTTCAGCATAATAAAAAGTAGAGATGTGCCCCCGGCTTAAAAAGGTTGAGAACTCTTGGGTTAAATGGACTGTTAGAAATTATTTTCAATGGTCTTTTTAATAGTAATGCTAATGATTTAATCGACTGATCTGTCATAGAAAAATCCTTAATATTCTAGCATCCACAAATTATTTTTCTGTTCCTGTGGTGCAAACACTGGCTCTTCCTACACATTGATCCCGACTAATTAAGTGCATGTAAAAAATTAAATGTTGCCAAGAGCATGGAAATGAATTAAAATATAAATTATTATAATACAGTAATGGTAATTCCCATTGCCTGCATTTCTTGCCTCCTGGAGACCTACTCAAAGCCTTCTGGACATTTCCTCGGAAAGAGAGTCAGAAGAGTGGAGCCATGCCTGGGGGACTGAGAGGAGCCGGGGGATCCGGCCCAGGCCTCTTCAACATGATGCTGTAAGGAATCTATGGGGCCAAAAAGGTGCCCAGGCTGGCAGGGGTGGGAGCGCAAGTACCACGCCAACCACGTGGCCTGAGGAACGAAACCAGACAGACGGGCAAACATGGCACAAGCAAGGAAACCGTGTACAAGAACAGCCCACTGAGTGGTGCATCCAATGATACTGGAGTCACACGACGGGAGACGCATAAGAGGCTATTGGGGCAAGGGGGAGTTGCGCCTCTTGAAAGGGACACTCACTACTCGGGACATGGAGACATGGAGGCCTTTGGGCCACACTCAGCTAAGTTTAGGGCCAAAAGAGAATGTGCCATTTTGGACTTAGCGTTTGAATCATTGTGCATGTGCATCATTGTGGGTGAATGTATGCGTGGGGGTGTCCAAAATAAACAGATAGACAGATAGACACATAGATAGACAGAGAGAGAGAGAGAGAAAGAAAGAAAGAGAGATGTAGAAAGATGGGCCCATCTGTATGTAGTTGAGGGATCTCTCCTTGGCTGTGGAAGAAGCTGCTGCACTTGTGGGTCATGAAGCCCCACCACAAAACCACCAGACCCTCCAATGGGACATGCTCAGTTGTGGGTCTCTGAGGACTTCCAAGGGAGGTTTTCATGCACAGCAATGGGAGGAAGAAGAAGAAGAGGAGGAGGAGGAGGAGAGACCCATTCATCCCTTTCTCCCAAGTGAGAAACCTGTTCTTTTGCTTTCTTGAGAAATTGACACAAACGACGCGGACCAGAAGGGGAGCACCACTCCTACCTACCACGTCTCCCCAAAGCCACCAAATCCACCCAAAGCCAAATTCCACACAAACACCACCAAGGCCCAAAGCCACGGGGAATAAACTTCACAGCAGAGGAAAGCTGTGGGTGAGAAACACACACTCACACACACACGCGTGTCACGTCCAGACACGTAAAGGGAAAGAGACACGTGTGAACCCCCAAACCCTTCTGTCCCGGGGGAGGGGGGCGCTTCCACCCACCCCAAGAGTGCCATGGGAGGAGGAAGGGGGGGGGGGGACTGAGCCAAGGCCTCCATCCATTCAATGGAGCCAGAGAGAGAGACGCTGAGCCTCTCCAGGGCAGCCTCATGGGAGCCCCTGCCTGCCTGCCTTCCCAAACACGCAACCTGGGCGGCAGAGAGACGTCGCCGTCGCTCCAAGGGCCGCCACTTAGCCGTACATAAAAAGGGCTCCGTGTCTAAAGAGCTCCAAGAACCCCCATTCATTCCTCCTACCTGCAAACCAGGACCTTCAGGCCAGGCCAGGAGGCAAAATGTCCGCCGCGCCAAAGCCTTGCTCTCTCGCTCGCTCTCCGGTCTACGGAGCCCGGGCGGGGGTGGGAGGCGGCGCTCGCGCTCCCTCTGGCGGCCGCGCCGCGGGTACTGCAGCGCTCTTGCCCTGCGCTAGGCGAAAGCGGGGAGGCGGCGGGGCGCCCGCTCTGATTGGACGCGAGCGGGAGCCGGAGTAGCCAATGGCAGCGCGACTTCCGTATGGCCCGCTGCCCAATCAGGGCTTCTCCCCGGCTCAAAGCGGCGCCCAATCAGAAACGCCCCTGCTTCTACACTTGTAGGAGGCATGGAAAAAAAACCAGATGACCTGACGTCACAAACTTGAAGCCAACTAATCTGACAGTCCGCCATGTTAGTTGGCCCAAAACATTGCCTTAGCGTGCTTTGATTGGGTGGAGTCGTGAAAGTAGATCGGGGTTTCCCCTTTAATATCAGTGGGTGGGGGGTCGCGATCCCCCTCTTCGCTGGCTCCCCTGGGTCCAGAAGGGTTGGGGAGACAGACCCCTTTTGTCCCCCCAACCCCCCCAACCCAGGGGACCCAGGAGAGGGGATCAATCCAGACCCAAAGCTACCTACATGTTACCAATGAAACAAAAGGCATTGATCCACCCCAGGTAGTAGACCTAAATGGCCCCCAATGCCAATTCATCCAGTCTGTGCCACCCTCATCGCTCCCGGAAGTGGAAGTAAAACACACCCATGTGCGTTTTGCTTCCATTTCCGGGAACGATGAGGCCAGCATGGACCATATGAATTGGTGCTGGGGGCCGGATCTGGCCCATGGGCTATAGTTTGGGCACCCCTGGTTTAAGCAGAGAAAATGGCAGCCTAAAAATCTATCTCATCCTGTTGCAGATTGCAAGGCGCGTTTTATTTCCACTTCCAGTGGGAGGAACCACGTGACTGGCCCACCACGGCCCGAAAAGTTTTGGCACCCCTGCTCAACAGAATTGCACCACAGCTGGGTGAGGGCAGGCCAAGAAAACAGGCGTAGGATACAGCGCCATGGATTATCTGTACACTGTCAATCAGTTGATAAAGCGACAGAGAGTATGAAATTGCCATTGGTTCTCACCAGCGCCTGTAAAACTCTGGGGTTTGGGGGCTACAATCCCAGAAAACTTTCCTTCTATTTGAGGCCATGGATCTCCAGCTTTTAAAAAGACCCAAACAAAGAATTATATTCCCCCCCCCCCCTTTTAAAAAATGACCTGTCTGCCGATCCCTATCTGCAACTTCGTCCCTTTTCAGGGGATCCAAAATGTGCAGAAAGTACTATAAACAATTTAAGAGGGGACCACAGACCTCGTCTCCTGGCTTGCTGTCGTTTTCCATGCCTTCCTCGATCAGGATCCGGCCTGGGAAAGCTGGCGATCCTTTTGGAAAGAAAAACGGAGTGGGAAGGATGGGAGACACCCGGAGACCAGACGGGCATGCTGGCACCTGTTGGCATCCGAAGAAAGCCATCCGATGGCTAGATCAAGGAACATCGTCTGTGGCTTTTCTGTGATCCTTTAAGGTCCAAAAGTCCCTTCATGTGTTGAGCCTGAAAGAGGAAGGATGGAATTGAAGGAGAGAAATGAGGGACTGGGGACCTACCTACCTACCTCAGGGGTTCCCAAACGTTTAAAGGCGGGGGCCAGACAGCTATTTTGTCCTGCCTGCACAATGGGGGGGGTGGTTATTTAGTCCCAACAGCTTCAAAGGGGTGGCTGTTTTGTTTCTCAAATGCCCTTAGAGGGGTGGAGAGGGGCCACATGAAACGGCACCATGGGCCAGATCCAGCCCACGGGCCTTAGGTTAAGAACTCCTGATTTATCTATCTATCTATCTAAGGGACTGCAGTGGCTCAAGTGGCTAAGAGGCTGACTGGGAGGCAGAAGGTCAGCAGTTCAATTCCCAAGTACTACAGGACGGAATGAGCTCCCGTCTCTGTCCCTGCGCCTGCCATCCTAGCCGTTCGAAAGCAAGCAATCGCAAGTAGATAAATAGGGACCACTTGGGTGGGAAGGTAACAGTGTTCCATATGCTCCGGTGTCTAGTCATGCCTGCCACATGATCACGGAAATGTCTGCAGAAGCAGACAGCACTGGCTCTTTGGCTTTGAAACAGATGTGAGCACTGAACCCTAGTCAGAGACGTCTGGCTTTCGAGCAAGGGAAACCTTTACCTTTACCTATCTGTCTGTCTGTCTATCTACCTGTCTATCTATCATAGTGGCTCAAGCTTGCCTTGTTTAGCTGGAAGGCCCGCAAGTCAGCAGTTTGAGACCCGGGCACTGCATGATGGATTGAGCACCCGTCTCTGTCCCAGTTCCTGCCAACCTAGCAGTTTGAAAGCAAGAAACAGCAAGTAGATAAATAGGAACTACTTCGGTGGGAAAAGATATTGGGGACATGAAAGGAGCCCCATCTGAGCGTCTCCTTTCTCCAGCAAAAATCCTGTCACCCCAGAATAATTTGTGACACGAAATTATTATCTATCTAATCTCACACTATGATCACAGAGCCATCTCCTGCAGCACATATGAAATGAGACGTGCAGGACTTAACACCGGGACTGCAAAGGACTGCCGCAGCCTTGAGGATATGGACAAGGTGCGCCTTCACAGCCAGTCCACCTGGCATGGCCTTCTCCACTTACCTTGGGAATCAGAATAATGAAGTCGTTCCTCCTCTGCTCATTTTGCCGTTGGGCCCAACAGGATGGTTTCCAGTGGCATTTCCTCCACTGAGGGGGGGGGGACCATCACCCCACCCAAAGGGGCTCATCTGCCGGTAGCCATTGGCCCCTTTAGGGAGTCAGGTTATTTACCGCCGCCCAACACTCGGCGTTGAGTCGCTGGCTGTACGGCCTACTCCATTACCGTAGCGGGATGTCCGGCCAGACAGGTACCAGCATGGCACAGCAAAAATGAACAGAAATTAAATTGGGAGTACCTACTTAAACTATATCAAGAGCCAGAAGTTAAAATGAGGATACTTAAAATTTATTTTAGAAAAGCTTTGTGCGATGGCAGTACCATAGCCAACGAGGTTAACCCGAGGCATGACGATTGCCAATTGAAAACTTTCCCCAGCCATATAGATTTTGTCTCAAGGGTTGCTTTGCCGCGTCACCCATTTCTGCATAGAAGTACCTACACCGCTTTGTGCAATACTGACAAAGAAGCGGATTGAAACTAGAGCTGTAATTGATCTCAACGACATGGGGAAGTGTGTGTGACCTGGCAACCCATGTGCCTTGATGGTAAATTGATTGCAGAGTTAGGTAGAAGGCGGCCAGGCCAAGGGTAAACTATGGCAGGCGGTGGACACACTGGGATCTTAAGCCTCTTATACAGGGGCTCTCAACAAAACAAAAGACATTGTGACTCCTTAAAGCGGTATATGTTCAAATATAATAATATAATTAAAGCAGAAGTTCTCAACCTTTTTAAGCTGTGGGTTGGTCTATGCCCCATAAGACAGCTGAGCAGCTGGACAGGTAAACACTACCGTAAACCACATCCGTGGCTGTCATAAACATGTCCACCTCTGCTTCCGGTGGCGGCGATGCAGGCCATGTGAAATGGTGTCGTGGGCTGGTTCCGGCCCACGGGATATAGATTGAGAACCCCTGCTCTTATAGCTGAAGGTGGGGCAAAGGATGAGTAAAGATGCAGGACCACGAGTAGGTGGAACAATCTCACCCTCACATGCAGATATACAGCCATGGATTCTCTGCCCTACATCTGTGCGATGTGCAAAGCTATCGCCCGAAGCGGGATTTTGGAACCTGGAAAATCAGCTTTAAGAGAAAAATCAAAGTCTTTGTTCTCCGGGTTGTAACGGCACATCTTGCCAGGTTTTACTCCTCTATCCTGTCATCCGGTTGTTCGACAAGACAGAACTAAGGGAAACGTCACGACCAAGAGATAACCAGGGTTCTAAACACATGCAAATATATCAACTTTTCCCACTGTGTTGCCTTCAACACTCCTGAAATCTGTAAGAAAAAGGAGACCTCCTGCTTTTAACCAGAGTCCTGTTTGCTAGGGCTTGAAGGGAGATGCGGCAACAGAACAGAAACCGACCGGCATGAATTCACGTCATCCTTTATTTCGCCGCAAAGAACTGTACAAAATCCATATAAAACTCTGGCACTGGAAGGGAGCTACATTATCCAAAAATAATTCCCCCAAAGGGGATCCCACCGGCCTCATAACTTACACGGGAGAGGACAGTTTGGATTATAGTTACAAAGGGTTTGCAAATATGTACAGCCAAAATGAAGGGAAAAGGAGAAACAGAGGGAGCAAACGTGGAGAAATCCTATTTATTTACAACCAGGAAGGACGGGGAGGGGGGGGGATGGCTCGAGATTTCCTGCATGTTATATAGATATGTATGTACACTATTTCACATATTAACAAGCTTTACATGATAAAAAGGAAACCTGGAGTGTTAAGAAGCCGAATCGGGGTTTTGTGTTTTTTAAAGCACCAAAATGAATGAGCAGATGTCCCCACAAGGGCCTCCACAGGGGCCATGTGTGTGGGTCAAAGAAACAGAAGGAAGTACATGGGCATAGAGGCGAAGAGCCACGCGGGTCACCGGCTAATGTCCCGACTGGTGTCCCAAGGTTTCGGGCCGGGCGGCGGGTTGAGGGCGTCGAAGAACGGATGTTTCAAGGCCTCGGTCAGCGTAATCCGTTTGGCCGGTTCGTATTCCAACATGGCCTCGATGAGGTCAAAGAGGTGGTGATGTTCTTCGGCCTCGGATGCCAGGTACCTCTGCAAAGAGAAAGAAGAGGACGGTCAAAATCCAAAGGTCTTTCCTCCACAAACAGCTCAAGAGCAAAAATGATCCTGAATTTCCCCATCTATCGCTGCAAGGAGGGATTGTTGTTTTGTACGCCGAAGCCGCAGGTTCAATCCCCAGCATTCTTCAGCTTAAAGGTCTTGCTCTTGCTCAAAAACCAGCCGTATCCAACTGTAGGGTTCAATGTTTATCTGTTTACAGCCAAAGAGTGGTCTGTAGACACAGACCAGTGTGGTCTGTGTCTACAGACATTTCCACGGACATGTGGCAAGCATGCCTAGACACCAGAGTGCACGGAGCGCATGTTACCTTTCCCACCAAAGGGATACCTGTTTATCTACTTGTAGTTTCTTGCTTTCGCACTTAGGCAAGAGCCAAACCAAATTAGAAGATGTAAGGAGGAGCTCACTGGATGAGGAACAACGTTAAAGGAGTATATGGCTGAGGAACTCGGCTTCCCTGACGTCTCTTGGAGGTCCCTGAATAGGCTGAGGGTTCGAGTCCCTAAGGGCAAGACCAACAGGCTCAAGTGGGGGCTGCTGGTGGATAACAACATGCCATGTGAAGAGAGATACAGAATCCGGCTCATTTACTGGAAATATGCACCGATGGGGACGTGGGTTTGGGCAACGGCAAAGGCAAGAAAGTGGTTTCATTTTGGCTGATCAGTGTTTGATTTGGACACGAAAGAAGAAGCCCCTCAACTCAAAGTAAAAATTTCTAAGCTCCATTTGATTGAACTTCTCTAGAAATCAGTCCTCTTTACCCGCAACGGCTTGCAGTTCTCCCGTACGTAGCGCCCAGCGGAGGTGTTCTCATCCCAGTCCAAGCGGCCGTGGTAGAAATATTTCTGCTTCCTAGAGGGGAACAGGATGCGACAGAGGAAGTGAGGCTCACATCCCATGACAAAGAATGATTTGAAACGACAATAAAACGCATTAAAAGATAAATGGGCCAAGGTAAAGGTTCCCCTTGTTGGAAAGTCCGTCGTATCCGACTCTAGGGTTCAGTGCTCATCTGTTTCAAGGCCGAAGAGCCAGCGCTGTCTGCTTCTGCAGACGTTTCCGTGGTCATGTGGCAGGCATGACTAGACGCCGGAGCGCAGGGAACGTCGTTACATTTCCTGACAAAGTGGTACCTATTTATCTACTTGCAATGTCTTGCTTTCAGACTGCTAGGATGGCTGTTGTGCAGCGCTGGGCTCTCGAACTGCTGACTTTCCCTTCCGGCCTTTTGGTCATCAAGTTCGGCGTCTTAACCGGTAAGCCACCGCAATCCCATTGAAACCAAAACACTAGGGCCAAAGGAGATGTGGGTCACAGACCAAGACCTAAAAGCCCACAGAATCAGGATGGTTTTGTCCCAGTTTTGCCCAGCCAGATTTGTTCTGACCACAAGGAGAAAGGAATCACTGGTTGGTTTAATACAGGAGTGCCCAAACACGCCTGTACGGGCACATTTTACTTCCACCTCTAGGAGTGGCAAGGGCGGCGTGGGTTAGATGAATTGGCACTGGGGGCCGGATCTGGCCCACAGGCTGTAGTTTGAGCACCCCCTGTTTAAGCAGAGAAAATGACAGCTTAAATTCCTGTTGCAAAACAGACTGCAAGGCATGCTTTACTTCCGCTTCCGGTGGGAGGAACCACGTGACTGGCCCGCTGAACCACGTGACAATCCCAAGGCCCAAAACGTTTGGGCACCCCTGATTTAATAAGTCCCACTTGCTATCTTCCAGGCACTCACCTGGTCTTTCTAGTCATTCGGGACGGGACGGGGCCCAAGATCCGTTCCATCATTGCCAAATGCTCTCGGTTGTCGTGAGTCTAAAGGCAAAACAGATTTCCCATCATGGGTAGGAAGGGGAAAAACAGAAAGGAATAATGCACGGAAAACTGCTACCTTTCCCACTGAAGGAGTACTTGCAATGTCTTGCTTTCGATCCGCTAGGTTGGCAGGAACTGGGACAGACGGGAGCTCACTCTGTCACGCAGCATTCGGGTCTCGAACTGCTTACCTGCTGACCTTCCTGTCCTCCAGGTCAGTGTCTTAACCACTAAGCTACCGTAGCCCTCTACGTAACCCTCTGTATTTCTTTATTTGCTCACAGTACCCATGACCCTCAAGTAAACCTGCCTCGCTGATTTGGGGCTGATCGTGGGGCCAGAATCCAAAGCCCCGGCCAAAGCACTCACCTGGAACAAAGTGAAGCCCATGTAGTACTCAAAAATGATGCAACCGATGCTCCAGACGTCGCACGGCTGAGCCCAACCGAGCTCTGAAATGTGGAGAAAATACAGTTAGAGGGTGGCTGCTCATGCTCTGCACATGCTAGATCCTTTATAAAACACTGCAACCTCTGCTTTCCTCTCCCACCTGCATGCAGGTGTTCCAGGCTCACACCAAATTAAAAGATGAAGGAGTTCACTGGGCAGACATTTCCATGGACATGTGGCAGGCATGCCTAAGACACATGGAACGCTGTTAGCTTTCTTACCAAAGTGTTACCTATTTATTTGCTTGCAATTTCTTGCTTTCAAACTTAGGCAAGAGCAAGAACAAATTAGAAGACGAAGGAAGGAGCTCACTGGACAAGGAAGATATAGCTGAGGAACTCAACCTCCTCTATGTCACTCAGACCCTGAATAGGCTGAGGGTTGGTGTCCCTAAAAGCAAGACCAACAGGCTCAATTGGGGACTGTTGGCGGAGAACAACACGCTGTGTGTATGTGGACAGACACAGAATCTGGCTCATTTACTGGTCTGCCAATTGCGGCCAGAAACATGCACCGATCAGGACGGGTTTGGGCAACGACAAAGCTTCATTTTGGCAGTCCAGGGTTTGATCATGACACGAAAGGAGAACCTTGTTGCTTGTCCCCCCCCTCCTCCCCACTCCAGCCCAGGATCAGAGAACGTGCGCAATAAGCTGACCTAAAATGACCTCCGGGGCCCGGTAGTGACGGGTGGAGACGACGGTGCTGTGGTGCTCGTGGTCAAACGTGGCACTGCCGAAATCAACCACCCGGATGGCCGTGTTCTTGACGCAGCGTTCGTCTCTCTTCTTGTGAGCAAGGGGAGGGAAGGAGGAATGGACGTAAGGGTCAACGGCACAGAAAAGGAGCGCATGTCGACCACAAAAATGCAGGAGGAAAGGTATTACCTTTATTGGGTCACTAAAAAATAGTCAAAGATTGTGTGAGCTTTCGTGATTCAAGATCACTTCTCCGGGCAGTGCCAAGGCTGGCCAGATTGTCCTGCTATGGTTATAGAGTAGGCCTGATACGTTGTTGTTGTTTTTTTGGTTTTTACACAAGAGCAAAACCAAATTAGAAGCTCACTGGGTAAGGAACATTAAAGGAGGATATGTCTGAAGAACTCAATCTCCTCTGCGTCATTTGGAGTGGATTTTTTTTACACAATAGGCGGTATAAAATAGGCTAAAGGTCAGAGTCCCTGAATGCAAGACCAACATGCTCAAATGGGGACTACTGGCAGACAACAACACACAATGTGAATGTGGAGAGTGACAATGCAGCTCATTCACTGGTCTGCTAATTACTGCCAGAAATATGCACCGATGAAGACTTAAGTTTGGCCAACGACAAAGGCAAGGAAGTGGCTTCGTTTTGTAGTCCAGGGTTTGATCAGGACACGAAAGAACAGAGTAGACCATACTGCCAGTGACTCAATGCTGAGCGCCAGGTGGTTAACACGCGCATGCAAAGGAAATGCCTGCTGCTCCAGCCACAACGTGGAACAAAAGGGTGGGGCTCACCTTTTCTAGGTTGTAAATCATCTCGTAATCTGAATTGACGAACAGGATGTTTTCGGGCTTGAGGTCCGTGTGCGTGAGCTTGTTATCATGCAGAACTGGGGGTGCAGAAAGAGGGAAAGGAGCATTAATTCCCTGGCTTTAGAGATCAGAGCAAGGATCCCCCCCCCCCCCCCCCGCCGCTCCAAGACCTTAAAACAAAGCAATCACACTTCTATCCCACTCCATAGTGCAGGGGTGCCAAAACGTTTTGGGCCGTGAGCTGGTCACGTGGTTCAGGAAGCTGGTCACTATGGCCCGGGATGCCGGATACGGCCCCCAACGCCAATTCATCCAACCCACAAAGCCCATGTCACTCCTAGAAGTGGAAGTAAAACGCACCTTTACGGGCGCACTTTAATTCCGCTTCCAGGAGCAACGAGGGCTTTGCAGGCCGGATGAACTGGCATCAGGGGCCGCATCCGACCCCGGGCCATAGTTTGGTTACCCCTGCCATAGTGCTTATTGCATTCTATGGCCGGTTCACAAGTTAATTAGCATTTTATCCCCAAACGTGCTTGCGACTCATTTCACCGAACTTGGAAGGATGGAAGGCTGAGTTAACCTTGATCCCTGGTCAGGATCAAACTCACAACCTTTGGGTTGCAGTACTCCCTCCTTCCCCTCCGTCAGCCTGTGCATTTCTCTTCCCTGACACTTACACCGGATGGCCTGGCACACCTGGTAACCCATGTGCCGGATCTGGTGGAGGGGGTAGGGCAGGTAGTTGTTGTCCTTCAGGAAGTCAAAGGTGCTGAGGCCCAGCAGCTCAAAGCTGAGGCACATGTGGCCGTGGTAGTCAAACCAATCGTACATCTGCACGCACAAGCTGGAAGCGGAAAGAGAAAGGTAGAGGGGTTGAGAAACAGGTGCAAGGAAGGGGCACGGATGAAACCTCACTGGAGCAATTCGGAGCGAGAGATTGTATCTGGGACAAAGAGGCATTTGCTGTTGAGCACTGGGGAAACACGTAGCTTGAGTTCTCAATTCATATCTGGAGCGCTGGCCGTTTGTTCCAAGAATATCCTGATAATGCCATCATAATAATTTTGTGTCAGAAATTATTCTGGGTTGAAAGGATTTTTGCTGGAGAAACTCAGCTCAGGGGACCCCCGAGCGAGGCTCCTTTCATGTCCCCAAGATCTTTTTTCCACCAAAGTGGTAACTATTTATCTACTTGCTATTTCTTGCTTTCCAACTGCTATGTTGGCAGGAGCTGGGGCAGAGATGGGGGTTTGCTCGGTCATGCAGCACTTAGGTCTTGAACTGCTGACCTGCCGACCTTCCAGCCGTCAATTTCAGCATCTTAATCACTAATACATGCAGTCCCCTACTACTAGATAGTTCGGTGATTTTTGCATCTGACTATGGAGTGAAAGTCTGGGAGTTCGATTCTCTACAGAGCCTCCTCTGACAGGGGGTTGGTCTGGGTGATCTCTAGGGTCCCTTCTGGCTCTGCGGTTCACACGTTAGTCACTATTATTGGTCTGAGCCCTGAGGCGGACACCAACTCACTTCTTGTTGTCCGGATCCTTCTCGTTAATCTTCTCCAGCACGTTGATCTCCAAGCGAGCGGCCTCTTTGTACTTTTCCACGTTCTTGATTATTTTCAGAGCCACCCGTGTGTTACCCCTGGGGAGCGAGACACGAAGAGAAGGGAATCTCAGAACCAACTTACTTGCGGGGAGGAAGGGAATAAGGGAAGCGGAAGCAAAGCAATTGCACTTCTATCCCGTCCCATATACAGGTGAAACTCGGAAAATTAGAATATCGTGCAAATGTTCATTCATTTCACTTAAAAGGTGAAACAAACATATTAGACTCACTACATGCAAAGCGAGAGATGTCGTGCCTTGATTGGTTATAATTGTGATGACCATGGCGTACAGCGCGCATGAGATTATGTGATGATTATGGGGTACATGAGATTGGGGGGTTGGGGTTTTCATAAGCTGTGAGCCATAAGCATCAATATTATAACAAAGTAAGGCGTGAACTATCTCACTTTGCATGTAATGAGTCTCTATCTCATATATTTGTTTTACCTTTTAAGTTGCATTACTGGACTGAATGAACATTTGCACGATATTCTAATTTTCCGAGTTTCACCTGTAAGCACTTAGGCGGTTCACAAGTTAATTTGCATTTTGCTTCAGTAACTCATTGACCTAGGAAGGATGGAAGGTCGAGTCAACCTTGATCCCTGGTCAGGATCAAACTCACCACCTTTGGGTTGCAGGACAGCAGTTTAACCCCTGCACCACCAGAGCCTCTGCATGTGATCTTCCCTCCCTGGGCCCACCTGCCTTTCTCACACAAACATCTGGATTTTTCTCAGGAACATGGCAAACAGCTGTCCTCACCTGGTTTGTTTGCTATGCATGCAACGCTCTATACATTAATTTAGTAGCACCCACTGGAAAAGCCAGATCAAACCCAAAGCATTCTAGCACTGCATTCCCTTCCCTGCTGAAGAGACGGATGTGAAACCAAGAAAATATACTACAGAGATAATTAGAATTGTTTATTCTTTGCAGAACAGAAAAGTAGAGTCATCCTATAATGTCTGAAGAAGGAAATGTCAGAAAACGTTAACGTTATATTAATGGATGCTTTTTATGGAGTTGTACCTTGATATTAAAGTTCCCAAGCCTCGAATGGATTTTTGCTTGTTTCTGGAAAGAGTTCCATTCGGCCACTGCCTCCCTTTTCTTAAGAAAATATACCATGCCAGATATATGTCCACCCCCCACCACCACCACCCCGATCAAAGATGGCATTAAGTGACATCGCGGCTGAAATCTTGCTGCTTAAGTGTTGTCAGTCACAACCAGAGCAGACCTAAACATCCGTGGATCTCTGCTGAGTCCACTCCATGAGTTCCATTCTTCTATGGGCCTACTCTGTTTGCAACGTACAATGGCAACAGCGGGATTTCAACTGTCCTCTCCAAACACCGATATTCTGTCTTCGCCAGGCGGCGCTAAGTGATGTCTGTCTCCTTCACCAATGGCTGAGAGAGGCCACATGCAGTATCCAGCCTTGGTGGTCTTATTGTTCTGATCAAAAAAAAAAAAGGGGGGGGAGGATGCTACTTCCGGGGAGAACTATTCATCTCTGAACCAAGACATGCATTCATTTAGCGACAAACAGCACTGAGTTATCTAACCTTTGGTGTTTGGACTTCAATGCTCAGAAGCCTAAGTCAGTACAACGGTTGATCAGTTGTTTGGGGAACTGACTTAGGCTTCTGAGCATTGAAGTCCAAACACCAAAGGTTGGGAAGCACTGGTCTAAAAGATGGAAAGCATAATCTCATTCTTCTCGAGTGGTGTATCCGATTCTGAATATTGCCTCTCCTCGTGGCAACCAGCCATGAAGACTGTCCTGAGAATATAATGCCGTGGCCTTTCATTTGTCTTCCGCATCGCAGCATGACACCCACTGATCGAGTTCCATGAGTCACTTTCTGGTCCTGAGCCCTTTTGGCAAGCAATGTCCTCATCATCATCCCCAGGCCAAGATGGATGAAGCTGCTGCCCTCCGTCAAGATGGATTCAAGTGGGATTTAATCCACTTGGGGACCATCACCCTTCCCTATGGACTTTGGCACCCAAGGCCGTTAGTCCTCAAGGTTGTCAGGTTACTTAACCTCCCTGGCACTTGGCACTTAGTCACTGGCAGTATGGTTTACTCTATCATCACAACCTCATAGAATTACTGAGTTGGAAGGGGTACTATGAGGCCATCTAGTCCAACCCCCTGCCCAATGCAGGACTCTGAATCAAAGCAGTTATGACAAACAGTTGTCCAATTATCTCTTGAATGCTTTTGGTCTTGGAAGCATGCGCCACCCTTTGGCTTTCAAACTTGTCTTCCAAAGGGTCTTATTGCTTATTGAGGCCTACCGTAGATTAGCAGAAAGGGGGGGTGGGGGGAATTGAATCTCAAATCTGTCAAGTCCAACACCCAGTTTCTCCCTGCAAGCTTACCTGCGGTGATCCACGCACTGTACCACCCGGCCAAAAGTCCCTTCTCCGAGGGTGCTGACGATTTCATCTAAAGACAGGAAAGACACAGAAATAGAAACGGAATAAGGCATTAGTGTGGCACGCGGCATCCAGGAGTCAGCACACGACAAAACATCCTTAACCAAAGGCGGCCTTTTGCCGGCTCAGCCTCTGAACAAGCTAATAAAATTCCTGACCGTGTTAGCATATTTGGATACCGATATGTAAAAGGAAACAGAAGATGGTTTGGAAAAGGAGAATGTTTAAGAAAAAGGAAGGGTGGGTGGGGAAGGAAGGGAAGGTGGTTTAATTTCTTTTCGTTTAAAAAACCAAACCCAAATGCTGCAAACAAATAAACAGAAAAGAAAGGAACAGGGAGAAAAGCTAAGAGAACAATCGTGCGACTGCAAAGGGGAGGGGGGGGGGCTTAACTAGAGACTAGATTATGTTACGATTTGGCTGTACATCGTTCTTGGAGCCAGTCGCCGACGCGATAGACGAGGTGGCCTTCGTTGTCGTCTTCCACACTCTTGTCTCTCCTGCCGCTTGGTTGACTTTGCTGCCAAGGGGGTGTCCCCAAACGCAGACCCAGGCCGAAGTCAAGGGAGGAGGAGGAGGAGGAGGATTTTTCAGGTCATTTTTTCATTTTCATTCATTCATTTTTCAGGGGCGTTTTCAAACCGGCGGAAGGGAAAGCGTCCACCCATGGAAACGGATTTGGAGGAGGAAGGAGGGACGATTCCCAGGTCAATTCATTACGGCACAAGAGGCGCATGTATGTATATAAAAAAACGATAAGGGATATTGCAAGGGGGGAAAAAATCATCAAGATAACACACACTGGCTCAGGATTTTTAAAATTATTATTTTTTAAAAAAAATAGTAAAGAAAAATAATAAAAGCAAGGTTATTTTTTTTAACTCCCCACAAAAAA
Source organism: Bradypodion ventrale (assembly GCA_035047345.1). NCBI lineage: Eukaryota > Metazoa > Chordata > Lepidosauria > Squamata > Chamaeleonidae > Bradypodion > Bradypodion ventrale. Next base: position 22,043,462 of record JAWDJE010000012.1, read on the forward strand.
AGGAAGAAAAAAAATTACCTGGTAAAAGTCTTCCACAAAATAGACCCACCCAAACAGAAAGGAGGAGGAAGCTAAATCACTGGCATATTATAGGATGCAGAAGTTGGAAGAGTGTGTTTGTGTCTCCCCTGCCAGAAGTTTGACCATCAAAAAAAGACAACGCGTGCTTTTTATTACCAGATCCTCCACAATAACAAACTGTGATGTGAGAAAGCAAATACTTGGGTGCCTGGAAAAGTCACATGCCTGGTTCTTTCCCTGCCATTTTCCCCAGGGTAGCAAGAGGAAGCAGAAGCAACTGCACTTCTACACCGTCCCCAGAGCATTTAGCACACTCTTGGGGGGGGGGGGGTGTTCACAAGTTAATGAGCATTTGCCCCCAACATGCTGGGGACTCATTTTATCGACCTTGGAAGGATGGAAGACAGAGTCAACCTTGAATCCTGGTCAGGATCGAATTCACAAACTTTTGTTTGCAGTACAGCAGTTTTACCACTGCACCACCAAAGCATTTAACAGAAAAAAGCTAGTTCTGCAAGGCACTTTGTCATACGATTTTTTTCGTTATACGAAGCATGCCTCGTATAACGAAAATCCCTATGGCAGGAGTCAGGAAACTTGGCTCTCCAGCTGTTCTTGGACTTCAATTCCCAGAAGCCCTGACCACCAGGTGTACTGACTTGGGCTTCTGGGAATTGAAGTCCAAGCACACCTGGAGAGCCAGGTTTTCTGACCCCTGCCCTATGGGATGCATCGTACAATGAAAATCTCTGTGGGGTAAATCGTACAATGAAAATTTTTCATTGTACAATACATCCCCATAGATTTTCATTGTACGATTTTTCCCATAGCGATGCATTGCTTCATATAACGAAAAGATTTGTTATACGGGGTATAATGGTTTTCGCAAATCCTCTTGGTTGTACGAATTTTTTGTTGTATGAGGCATTCGTTATACGGGGTTCCACTGTACGTGTTTTAAAAATGCCTAATGACTGCCTTTGCTTGCCTGCTTGTCCTAGAACATTTACGACAGCTGCAGACACATTTTACGACAGCGTTTACCGGGGAGGGGGGGGGGACCACCGGTCCGGCCTGCTCAACTGTCTGAGAGAGCATGGGCCAGGCCCCAACTTTAAAAAGTTGAGAACCCCTGCTTTAGGGGGACATTTGAAACAATTCCGGAGCTCTGATGTCTCAGTCTGACTTGAGCCAGTTTCTCGACAGCAGCTTCAGTGGCTTGAAAAGGGTGTAAGGAAAATCAGAACATTAATGGAGAGTGGAGAGTTTGCGATGGCAACACACTGCCTTTCGACACCACAGACAGCCTGCCTCTGCATAGAAGAACAGCAAGAGAGGACTATGGCTTCTCAGGGGTAGATATCGACAGCTGGGTGATAGACTCTAGACAGGCCTCTCCTCTGATCTGAGTCTCCTCATGTTCTAAAAACACATGAGCACCCAACTGTCCCTTTGAAATGCAGAGATTCCAAGAAGATTTTCCAATTCAGGACTAAGAGCAACTGCCACCTCTGTCTAGTTTAGTGGTTCCCAGGACTTCAAATCCCAGAAGTCTCAGTCAGAACAATGGCTGATCAATGTGTGTGTGATACAATGCTTTGGGGAATTGACTGAGGCTTCTGAGAATTGAAGCCCAAAAACCAAAGGTCTAATTCAAGCAACGGAAACCCCGGAACACAAGTCGTACCCCAGTTCCACACCATCTCCCCAAACCACCAAGAACTTAAAATATTCCACACCGTTGGCGTGAGGCTGCTTTTGAGGGTCTGGTGGGCGCTACCTACCCGACATGACACTGGCAGGGAGGCCTAGAGAAGCCAGGAGGTACTCACCGATGAGGAGCGGCTGAAGGAGCGGCTACGGCGGCGTCTCCGCCGGCGTTTCTGCCGGCTGCTCTTGCAGCTGCGGTAGCTGCCATCCCGGGAACGCTGGTACTCATAGGAGTGGTGGTATTCGGCCTCGTAGTAGGTGTCGCCTTGCTCGTGGCTGTAGCCGTCTCGCTGGTAGCCATCGCAGTAGCGCCGGTCATAGGCGCGCCGGTCGGACGAATGATCATGATAGCTGGAAGAACACGGCACAGGTGAGGAGGATCTATGAGCAGATTCAGCAGCAGAAGGCACAAGCTGCATAGAATCACTGAGTTGGAAGGGGCCTTTTAGGCTGATGGGATTTGTAGTTCAAAACACCAAGGTAAAGGTCTCTCTTGCTTGAAAGCCAATTGTATCCGACTCTAAATGCACGGAGCACTGCTACCTTCCCACAGAAGTGGTACCTATTTACCTACTTGCAATTTCTAGCTTTCAAACTGCTAGGTAGGCAGGAGCTGCGACAGACAGGCACTCACTCCATCCCACAGCACTCGGGTCTCGAACTGCTGACCTGCCGACCTTCCAGTCACCAAGTTCAACGTCTTAACCACTATGCCGCCCTCCAAAACACCAAACAACCCCGCATAGCCTTCTCCTCTTTGTCGGCAGCAAATCTCACCTATGCAAAAGGCATTTCCGCTTCTGCCACGGCATGAGTTACCTGTCGCTTCACTACCACACCGCTTTCTCGTCCCCGGAGATCCTCCTAAGGCACACTTACCTTCGAGATCGGACACGGTAGCTACCCTCCTTGCGAAGCCGCCGCTCGCTGCTGCTCGACCGCGAGCGACTTCGTCTCCTCTTCTGCTTGCGGCGGCTTCTGTAGCGTTCGTGGTAGCTGCCTCGGCTGCTGCGTTCCAAAGAGCGTAACCTTCTGGAATGAGGCATCTGCCGTTGAAGAGAACGAGAGGGTTAAATAATGTGCCATCTAATTATTAATTAACAGCCCAACGAAGGCGCCTCTTCCAGTTATTTCGATAGCAGGAGTAACGTCGTTACAGTAACGTAACTACTCGGCTGCTCCTTCAAAAACTGTCCCCCCTTTGCGGGTCTCCTCTTGCCCTACGTGAGGCGAGGCTGGACCTACCGATCCCGACGACGACAACCCCCACCCCCACTTTTTGGGGGGTCCCCCCATTACCCGCCCCTCCCCCACCCCCCAAGCGGCGCATGCGCACCCTCTTGGCCGCCAGCCCGGTGCGTTTGTCCCACAGGAAGTCCGTCTTGGAGGTGGAGGCGGCGACGCTCTCCTGCTCCGGAGCCTCTCGGTTCCTTCCTTCCTTTCTCGCCGCGAACGGAACGGCGGAGGCCGCCAGCTGCGCTGAGGGGGGGGGAACGGGATTATGGGCACTGCGCATGCGCCGCCGACGTTTCGACGGAGAAGCGGCGCGCGCGGCCCGCGTCACGTGCGGGCCGGCGTCAGAATGCGCCGTGACGTCACGCGATACCTCCATGGGTTGCACTGGGGCCGGAGCATGGGCCGGACGAAGGAGGCGGACCTTAGAGATAAGAAGAGAGAAGGGGCCCTTCAGGGTCCTGGATGACGAGCTTCCGGGTTTAGGTTGCCAGAATGCATTCTGTTCCTTTGTTGGATTGACTTGCTACTTCGACGAAGAAAAAGTCGACCTGAGTGTGTGTGTGTGTGTGTGACGCCTAAAGAAAACATGAATATAAGAAGCGTGGCCCTGTAAATAGGGCTTGGACTTCAGGTCCCATCAAGTCCAGCCGACATACCTAGTAGTCCCTGATGAGAAAGAATGGAACATGTAGGCTGGGCATACCTAGTTTCTCTGGGCATAGATGACAGGTGATGGGACATGTAGTGAGGGCTGGGCATATCTAGTCCGATGAGAGATGATGGGACTTGTAGTGAGGGCCAGGCATACCTAGTCCTTGATGACAGATGATGGGACATGTAATGAGAGCTGGGCGTACCTAGTCCCTGATGAGAGATGATGGGGCATGTAGTGATTGCTAGGCATACCTAGTCCCTCTGGGGATACCTAGTCCTTGATGACAGATGATGGGGCATGTAGTGAGGGCTGGGCATACCTAGTCCCTGATGAGAGATGATGGGACATGTAGTGATTGCTAGGCATACCTAGTCCCTCTGGGGATACCTAGTCCTTGATGACAGATGATGGGGCATGTAGTGAGGGCTGGGCATACCTAGTCCCTGATGAGAGATGATGGGACATGTAGTGATTGCTAGGCATACCTAGTCCCTCTGGGGATACCTAGTCCTTGATGACAGATGATGAGACATGTAGTGGCTGGGTATACACCTAGTCCCTTGATGAGAGATAATGGGACGTAGTGAGGGCTGGCTGGGCATACCTAGTTTCTCTGGGCATAGATGACAGGTGATGGGACATGTAGTGTGGGCTGGGTATATCTAGTCCCTCTGGGGATACCTAGTCCTTGATAACAGATGATGGGACATGTAGTGAGGGCTGGGTATACACCTAGTCTCTTCATGAGAGATAATGGGACATAGTGAGGGCTGGCTGGGCATACCTACTTTCTCTGGGCATAGATGACAGGTGATGGGACATGTAGTGAGGGCTGGGCATATCTAGTCCGATGAGAGATGATGGGACTTGTAGTGAGGGCCAGGCATACCTAGTCCTTGATGACAGATGATGGGACATGTAATGAGAGCTGGGCGTACCTAGTCCCTGATGAGAGATGATGGGGCATGTAGTGATTGCTAGGCATACCTAGTCCCTCTGGGGATACCTAGTCCTTGATGACAGATGATGGGGCATGTAGTGAGGGCTGGGCATACCTAGTCCCTGATGAGAGATGATGGGACATGTAGTGATTGCTAGGCATACCTAGTCCCTCTGGGGATACCTAGTCCTTGATGACAGATGATGGGGCATGTAGTGAGGGCTGGGCATACCTAGTCCCTGATGAGAGATGATGGGACATGTAGTGATTGCTAGGCATACCTAGTCCCTCTGGGGATACCTAGTCCTTGATGACAGATGATGAGACATGTAGTGGCTGGGTATACACCTAGTCCCTTGATGAGAGATAATGGGACGTAGTGAGGGCTGGCTGGGCATACCTAGTTTCTCTGGGCATAGATGACAGGTGATGGGACATGTAGTGTGGGCTGGGTATATCTAGTCCCTCTGGGGATACCTAGTCCTTGATAACAGATGATGGGACATGTAGTGAGGGCTGGGTATACACCTAGTCTCTTCATGAGAGATAATGGGACATAGTGAGGGCTGGCTGGGCATACCTACTTTCTCTGGGCATAGATGACAGGTGATGGGACATGTAGTGAGGGCTGGGCATATCTAGTCCCTCTGGGGATACCTAGTCCTTGATGACAGATGATGGGACATGTAGTGAGGGCTGCGCATACCTAGTCCCTGATGAGAGATGATGGGACATGTAGTGATTGCTAGGCTTACCTAGTCCCTCTGGGGATACCTAGTCCTTGATGACAGATGATGGGACATGTAGTGTGGGCTGGGCATATCTAGTTCCTCTGAGGATACCTAGTCCTTGATAACAGATGATGGGACATGTAGTGAGGGCTGGGCATACCTAGTCCCTGATGAGAGATGATGGGACATGTAGTGATTGCTAGGCATAACTAGTCCCTCTGGGGATACCTAGTCCTGATGACAGATGATGGGACATGTAGTGAGGGATGGGTATACCTAGTCCCTGATGAGAAATGATGGGACATGTAGTGAGGGCTGGACTCGATAGCATCACAGACCCCTTCCAACTCGATTATTTTAACATACAGTACTATGAGTTTACAAACTTCACAAACAACTAAGCTCGAGAAAAGTTTTAGTCCTTGTTGAATTTATTGTTACCTTCTTTAAAAATAATTTTTGGGACGTGCAAAAATAATTATTGGGACATCCAACCAAAAACTCGGGGAAATCGTCCGCCAAATTAATTCTTTCACCCTATTTTCATAGAGAAAGAAGAAGAAAAATGAGGTGGAATGGAGTAAATGCATAGACGGAAAGACACGCTCAGCACTAACCAAGACACATGAGCCCCGCCCTTGGATATGGATAGGGGCGTGGCAAGACTTTAACCTGCCACGCCCCTCCAGTCCACTCCCACCCAGCGCATCCTCTGCCCTGGCCACATGGGTGGACAAGACAATTAAGGTCATTGTCCTCATTAGAACTGCGCAGGATATTAATTCCCCTCATAAGATCCGTTGCGTGGAGTTGATCAACAGTAATCGTAGCAGAATAATAACAACATAACAGGGTCCGCTTTATTACTCATGAGGAGGGCAACAGTCATCAGTTGCTTTTGCAAGGTCTCTGCCCCCAGGAGTTAACAAATGCAGCATGCAGAATTATCCGCATTTCCCTACCACCATGCCAGTTTCCAGCCCGTGGTGCTAAAAGAAATAATATTTTTAGAATTTTTATTTTTATGAAAATGTAGTGATGACAATTAGTGTGTACCCAAGATCACCCTAAAACCATATATTATATTATTTATTATAAAGGATCCCAGTCCGCTGGGGCAGAGCGAGTTTTTCTCTGAGGAGTTTTAATGGTATGCCCTTAACTCAAAACAGTTCACCAGGTGGGGGAACCACAGCGGGCTGAAATTCTTAACTAATTAAGCAGGGTAAATAGACCTGTGAACTTTTAATTAACTAGAGTTTGATTCCTGGCTTGGGTCACCCTAATATCTATTGAAAAAAGGTATCTTTACTTACAGTTCCTGTTCATAGTTACAGTCAGAAGAATAAAAAAAGGGAAATGGAGTCTCCAGCATGATAAAAGCACTCTGAAAGCATTTAAAGTAGAAAAAAAGGTATCTTTACTTACATTTCCCGTTCATAGTTACAGTCAGAAGAATAAAAAAGGGAAATGGAGTCTCCAGCATGATAAAAGCACTCTGAAAGCATTTAAAGTAGAAAAATGTATCTTTACTTACATTTCCTGTTCATAGTTACAGTCCGAAGAATAAAAAAGGGAAATGGAGTCTCCAGCATGATAAAAGCACTCTGAAAGCATTTAAAGTAGAAAGAAGGTATTTTTACTTACATTTCCCGTTCATAGTTACAGTCAGAAGAATAAAAAAGGGAAACGGAGTCTCCAGCATAATGAAAGAACATCCATGCCTGTTGCTTGTCAGAAGTCAGTGAAAGAAGAGAGACTATCAGCAAAGCAATGGAAGCAAGAAAAACAAGCTGGAAGACGGAGAGGAGACTTGCCTAAAATGCCAAATGCAAATATATCCTTTAATATTATAACTAACCAGGTTTTTACTTGTGATCTCTCTTTTTTAAATAATGTCATGACCTGTCTCAACTCTCAGAGACAGTGGATTATAAATAAACTGTTGGTTTTTTAAAAAGACAATGGAAAGTTGGCATGTCGATCCCAAGAGCTCATGCGATAACAAATGTGTTAACCTTCAGGGTAACACAGGTCTCTTGGTTACTGACACTGCAGAAGCCCTCTTTGGGGACCCTCTCACTTGGTGATATAGCAAAACCCTACAGGAGTATCTAGTGGGGAAGGGAGGGGTTCATACCAGGCAGATTATCACGATCCATTTCAATCTGGCTGCAGGCCAGGCTTTGATTAACAGAGAGGATGATGCATGCCAGGAATTCGACACCAGGAGGCTGTGTGCATTTCTTGTTTTTCTCATATGCCATAAAGTCACCTCCATCCCATGACAGATTCCCAGAACATCCTGTCCTCAGCAGCTCTGCTAATCTCTTCCAAACTCAACATTGTGGCTTCTTTTATTAAATCAGTCCATCTCACATTTAGTCTTCCTCTTCTTCTGCTTCGTTCAAGATTTCCCAGCATTATTATCCTTCTCAAAGAATCTTGGGCTTCTCCAACAATTGGGACTGTTATCAGCATTAAAAAAAAAAATCTTATTTATCAGTACTATGAACTTTTGTTGTTTTTCTGAAACATCTGGAGTGTGACTTAGGTAAAGGTCACCCTTGCTCAACTCTAGGGTTCGGTGCTCATCTCTGTTTACAGCCAAAGAGCCAGTGCTGTCTGCCTCTGCAGATGTTTCTGTGGACATGTGGCAGGCATGACTAGACCGGAACACGGGTTACCTTTCCCGTTGAAGTGGCACCTCTTTATCTACTTGCAATTGCTTGCTTTCAAACTGCCAGGTTGGCAAAAGCTGGGGCAGACAGGAGCTCACTCCATTGTGCAGTACTCGGGTCTCAAACTACTGACCTGCCAATCTTCCAGTCATCGCATCCAGTCTTTTAACCACTAAGCCACCACAGTCCACAGAGTGTGACTTAGAAGGCATTTTTTTCCCCTCAACATCTCTGGTTCTGCTGGGAGAAGTGATTTCAGAATGAAGAACTGGGAGGAAACTGGGCAAAATGGACGGGGGACCCAACATCTAAACTGCTTGAGAAGTTTAATCAACAGCTCTTCAAGATTAGGACCAAATAACGAGTAACAGGAGTGATTAATTTATACATGGTGTGGAGAAAACAGCCAAAAGAATAGGATACTGTGATCAAAACGGATCATTCCTTGGAGACGAATAGTTGGAAATCCAGGACCTCAGTTGTAGCGTTTGCCCTCATGCTGAAGTTATTTCTTCCCAGTTTCTAGTTCCTTATTTGGGCTGAGCTTTGAAACACGGCTGGGCCGTTCAGCTGAAAAAGAAAAATCTGAGGTTTACAGGCCACAAAACCCATGCTAGGTGTATAACCTCCTATTGCAATGACTGGCGAATGCTCACTTTCGAGTTCAAATCAATACCGTTTCCTAGAGGCACCGTTGTGTAGTTTGGGGTGAATAACATATTCTGGGGTGCAAAAGGGTTGGACTTTTATTCATGATCTTATTCCAAGGTCATGACACAAATAGGGGCTGCGGCGGTTCAGTGGTTAAGAAGCACGCCTTGTTAGCTGGAAGGCTGGCAAGTCGGCGATTCGAGACCCGGGTACTGCATGACGGATTGAGCACCCGTCTCTGTCCCAGCTCTTGGGGACATGAAAAGAGCCTCATTTGGGGGTCCCCTGAGCGGAGTTTCTTCCACAAAAATCCTTTCAACCCATAATAATTTCTGACATTAAATTATTATCATTATCACATAAATGTGTGTCTTTCCTAAAAATCATGACCCCAACCATCTCTTGGCCAGAGACCAACCACCCCACCCCAAAGTAAAATGCAACCCATTTTTAATTAATGATAATTAATTAATGATATCATATGAATATGGGTTTGGGCTGTATTGGGAACCTGGAGAATAGGGAGCTTTCCACTCAACTTACCTGGGTCTCTTTGAGATCAGGTATTGAGGCTAGACAGTGTGGTAGACACAGCTTGCTCTGCTTGATGATGATGATGATGATGATGATGATGATGATGATCCTCTTTGTCATGACCTTCACACACACACCATTGGTCATACAGTATGTAGGTAGCTTTGGACTGGATTGGGAACCTGAATAATAGGAGGCTTTAAACCCCATTCAACTTACCTGGGTCCCTTTAAGGCACCTACACAGTAGGTATTGATGCTGCATTAGACAGTGGTAAACCCAGCTTGCTCTGCTTTTCGATGGTGATGGTGATGATGATGGTGATGGTGATGATGGAGAGTTTCCTCCAGTCCAGTCACCCATGTTGATCCACAGCATGAGAGCATTATAAAATTTATTTGGGAGTCAGAGGCATGTAAACTAAGGCAGTTTCTTGCTTGTGCTTAAATGTTTCACCCAAATAAGGAACCGGGAATAAGGAACAGCTTCACCCATTCTGCATTTGCCACCCATAAGATGGCAAATGGGAAGCGGAAGGTCAGCAGTTCGATTCCCGAGTACTGCAGGACGGAGTGAGCTCCCGTCTTTGTCCTAGCTCCTGCCAACCTAGCAGTTCGAAAGCAAGAAATTGCAAGTAGATAAAGAGGGACCACTTCGGTGGGAAGGTAAACAGCGTTCCGTGCGCTCCGGTGTCTAGTCATGCCTGCCACATGACCACGGAAACGTCTGCAGAAGCAGACAGTGCTGGGCTCTTCGGCTTGGAAACAGAGATGAGCACTGAACCCTAGAGTCGGATATGACTGACTTTCAAGCTAGGGCGGCCTTTACCTCTACATCCCAGTTTCTGGGAACCATTACTGTCGTCTGTTCAGAGTTCTCGGCTAGATCTAATCTGGGAGAAAGAAATTTATCCATCATTAATTTAAAGATAAATTTTAAAGATTTAAAACTTGAAGGTGGGAGATCTTCCCTATTAGGCAGCACCGGAGCCAAGCTACACTGCACAGTTATAGCAGTTTGATGTCACACGGAATGCTGGGATTTGTAGTTCAGGGAGGAACTTTGAATTCTGAGCTATTTGGGGGGTGAACTATGGGGTGTGTGTGTGTGTTTTGAAGTACCTCCGCAAACTACGTATCCCAGCATTCCATAGGAAAGAGCCCAGGTCAGTGAAAGGATATCAAACTGCTATACCTGTGCAGTATAGATGGAAGGAGAGAAGACTAAAATCAGCAGATTGTACCTCCAACCCACCAAGGAACTTCCTTATTCAGGGGCAGTCTACCTCTAAATCCCAGTTGCTAGGAATCAGAAATGGGAATGGCTTGATGCCCTTCCTACGAATTACTTACATCCTTGTTTCTCACAGCCTTCCTCTGACCTGACCAACGTGGCTTCCTTGACTGAGTCCACCCATCTCCCCTTCGGCCCCTCCTCTTCTCCTACGGATTTGCCCCCAAAGTCCTTTGCCTTTTGGGGCCGATTCTCCCCGTCCCCCAAGGGGAGATTATTATTTTTTAAGGAGGGAGGGTGTGGGGGTCTACCTTCTCCAAAGGGGTGCGGGTAACAGACCCCAGGTCAAGGGCAAGAGCTCCCTTGCTCCAAAGCCAGTCCTGTCCGACTCTGACAGCCAAAGATGACCTGCTTCTGGAGACGTTTCCGTGAATATGCAGCAGGCATGAATAGATGTCAAGCGCGTCCAAAGGAACGCTGTTACCTTCCCCGCCCACAGCGGTACCCGTTTATCGACTTGCAATTGCTTGCTCTCGAACGGCTAGGTTGGCAGGCGCTGACCACTAAGCCACCTGACAGATCCCCCCCACCCCACCCATCACACACACCAGGATGGGGGGGGGGTCGCTAAGGAACGCCTCTCTGGAGCCCCCCACCCCACTCCGCTCCCACTGACGGGGGGGGGGCGCGCTCTCCTCCTCCCCCCTCTCCCCCGGGGGCGCGCACGGGCTCGTGCAACAGGCTCCGAAGGGGAGGGAGGGAGGGAGAGGGAGGGAGGGCTCCCAGCCTCACTCCGCCCGCCCCCCTCCATCATCATCATCCTCCTCCTCCTCCGGTAGAGGCGGCCGCTTTCTCCGCCGCCTCGCCCTTGATGCGCGCCCCGACGGCGGGCAACGACCCTGGGCGCGCCCCCCATTGGGACCCCCTGGCAATCGCTGGGGAGGGGGTGGGGGTGGGACACAACCCCCGGGGGGTGACTGACCCCGATCCTTCCTCCCCATCCTCATCCTCATCCTCCTCTAGCTCACCGGTGGAGATGGGGGCCATCCTCGAGGGGGTCCCCCCAGGCAAGGGCGTTTGAAGGGGAAAAAGCCCCTGTGAAGCCCCCATATGGAGGGCTCCGATCCCCCCCCTGGACGGCCCCCCCAGGCCTCCCCCGAGCCGGACCCGAAGGGGAGCCCCGGCAGGGCCCCCCTGCTAGACGGCGAGGCCCCCGGGAGGCCCCCCTGGGCAGACGGGGAGGCGACCCCCGACGGCGGCGGCGGCGGCGGCGGGGGATCGAACCCTCCTCCGCCCAGCGTGGCCGAGCAGATCGTGGCGGCCGACCTGGCCTCGGCCGCCGCCGCCACGGCCGGCCCGGGCCCCGACGACGGGCGGACCTTCGTGCAGCGCCAGCTGGGGTCCCTGCTCCAGCCGGCCGTCAACAAGTTCTCGCTCCGCATGTTCGGCAGCCACAAGGCGGTGGAGCTGGAGCGGCAGCGGGTCAAGTCGGCGGGCGCCTGGATCATCCACCCCTACAGCGACTTCAGGTATAGAGGGAGGGAGGGAGGGAGGGAGGGAGGGGGCAGACACCCCACTTGACACCCCCACCCACCCTGGGGATGGGCGGCCTAGGGGAGATGATGGAGGAGGCAGGACTCGAACCCAGGACGGCGTGGGGTGGGTTGGATTCCTGCCCTCTTCTAAGCAAGCTCAGCGAGTGACCTTGGGCTTCTCACCCCAAGACCCACCCACCCACCCACCCCGGTCCCGACTGCAGCCTGGCCTACCTCGCAGGGGTGTTCTGTCCAAGTGGGTGGCCGAGCCCAAGAGGCAGGCGGCCTGCTGGAGACCCTTCGGAAGCTTTGGCCTGGGGAGAAGAGAAAAGGGGGAAGTGGCAGGTGATTCAAATCTCTCTCTCTCTGTCTGTCCATCCACCTGTCTGCGTATCCTTCCATCCATCTGTCTGTCTGGCTAGCTAGCTAGCGATCACCTATTGATCCACCTATCGATTGATCGACCATCCATCCATCCATATGTATTTCTGTCATCCATTCATTTGTCTATCCACCCATCTGCCCATCTGTCTGTCTGTCTATCTATCTATCCATCTTTCCACCCACCCACCCGTCCATCCAACTGTCTGTCTCTCTGTCTGTCCGTCCATCCAACCACCCATCCACCTACCTATCCACCCATCCATTTGTCTATCCATCTATCCATCTGTCCATCCATCCATCCACCCACCCACCTGTCCATCATCTGTCTGTCTGTCTGTCTGTCCGTGCATCCAACCACCCATCCACCTACCTATCCATCCATCCATCTGTCTATCTATCTATCTTTCCATCCATCCATCCATCTTTCCACCCATCTGTCCATCATCTGTCTGTCTGTCTCTCTGTCCGTGCATCCAACCACCCATCCACCTACCTACCTACCTATCCATCCATCTATCTATCTATCCATCTTTCCATCCATCCACCCACCCATCTGTCTCTCTGTCCGTGCATCCAACCACCCATCCATCTATTTATCCATCCATCCATTTGTCTATCCATCTATCCATCCATTTGCCCATCCATCTGTCTGTCTGTCTTTTCATCCAACCGACCACCCACCTATCTATCCATCTTTCTATCTATCCATCCATCTGTCTGTCCGCCCACCCACCCACCCACCCATTTGTCTACCACCCCTACCCATTCCATTGTGGCGCCTCCCGCTTCCCCATCATGATAAAGGGGGTGGTGGGGGAGAGAGAGAGCGCGCTTCCGTCCCTGTCCAGGGTGCTGAACCTTTTGGTCCCCAGACCAAGAAAACCGGCTCCTCTCTCCTTCCCGTTCGTGTGTGTGTGTGTGTGTGTGGGTTTTACCCCCATTTGGCATTGACTTATCCAAAGAAAGATAGTCTCCATTTATACTTTTCCTGCTTTCAGTGAGAGCTCAGCCTTGACCCAGTTCTGAACCCATCTAGGTATTTGTCTTTTTCTCAGTCCATTAAAGTTTTCCTCCACTTCCACCATCAATGGCTCTATTTTATTTTCCTTTGTTTCCTACCTCCTCCTTTCTATTTTTATCCTGCCCTTCAAACCTATTCCTACTGGCTTGATGCCCTCCAGGTATATTTCTATCACAAATCACATCATCCCCAGACACCAGGGCCACTGGGGGGGATGATGGGATTTACTATCCCCACATATCTGGACATCATCTCATTTGAGGAAGACTAGCTGGATTGGGGGGGGGGGGAGTCCTTTGGAGAAATTCAATGCTCAACTTTGTGTTTTAAGGGATGTGCAGTTTTTCTTATTTTAAGGTACTCATCTGTGTTGTAGTTTAAGACAGATTTTTACTGAAAACCTTGAGGACTAGAGCCTTGGTTTAACCTTCCTTTACAGACAAAGGGCATTGCCATTGTTCATCACACTGTGGTTCAGGAATTTGAATTTCATATCCCATGAAACCCCCTGGGTAACCTTGAACTAGAACAGGGGTTCCCAACCTTTTTATGCCATGGGCATAAAAACACACCCTGGACAGCTAAGCGGGCCGGTCACATGGTTTCCCCTGGCGCAAATGCCGGTGTAAACGTGCCCGAGGCTGCCCTAAACATGGGTGTGTTAATGGCTGTCGCAAATGCGTCCGCTTCCACTTCCGGTGTGGTGACGGTGACGTGGGCACATGAAATGGTGCCAGGTCCGGCCCACAGGCTATAGGTTGGGAATCCCTGAATTAGACCCCCTGTCTGTCTCTCTCTCTCTAACTAACTCACTTAATCACTCAGCTTGGCCTACCTCGTAAGGTTGTTGTGAAGATAATGTAGGAAGAAAGGGAAACCACAGCTTGGAGCTCAGAGAAGAACAAGTGTGATATAAATACAACTTCTTGTTATTACTGCAGTTTCTGCCATCTTAATGTACTTAAAATATATATGTGCTGCTTTAAGGGGTACGCCTCCTTCTCCACAACAACCTTGTGAGGTAGGCCGGATGAGAGACAGTGACGATGCTGGAGGGCTTCTGTCTCTTGGGTCAGAGTAAGTCAACTAGCCCTGGGCATTCAGCGCCTTGAAGTAGGAGGGCAAAGGATGTAATTCGGTGTTCTGCTTCAGGCGACAGAATCCCTTGGGATGGCACTGCTGCACATGCAGATACCAAAGAGAAATGATCTAAGGTTGTTGTTTTTTTTTGGGGGGGGGGAAATCAGATTTGGGGAGTTTTGGTTGGTCCCTTTGCTCCCAGGGATGTCAATTTTCTGCACCAGAATGAATGCCCATCTTGTGTTTGCATAACAAAATCTGTGGACATGTGCGAACTCACAGAGCAAACTTCTGTGCGCCTCTAAGTCCAATAGCTGTGAGGGATTTTTTTTTAAATCCATCATTTCCTGAACAACAGATGTTGTTCATATGTCAGCTAAGGCTGGGAACTGGGTTTGCACAGGCCAATTTATTACAGACATATTCCATTTTTAAAAAAAAGCATGTACAAAAAACATACGCGAGGAAAGCGCATTATTTTCAAAAATATAATAACTGAAGATTAGTGAAAATTTGTGAGGGGAAATGTGATTATTTGAGAAAAGTGTAAACCAGCTCCGGGTTTTAATCCGAACTTTACAGGTGCTATCCCAAGGACAGAGAGATGTGCTTGTGTTACGAGAGGCATACACAAAACCACATGGAAAATCCCTGTGAGTTTTCAACATTTGGGAAGCAATCAGTTTAAAGGCTGGAAAAATGAGAGAAGGAAAGAAAGAGAAATGAAGAGGGATCCTCATTGGTAGGTAAAGTTAAAGTTCACCCTTGCTCGAAAGCCAGTTGTATCCGACTCTAGGGTTCAGTGTTCATCTCTGTTTACAGCAGACATTTCTGTGGTCATGTGGCAGGCATGACTAGATACCGGAGTGCACGGAATGCTGCTTGCCTTCCCATCGAAGTGGTATCTATTCATCTACTTGCAATTTCTTGCTAGGTTGGTACAGAGACGGGAGCTCACTCCACCGTGCAGTACTCGGGCCTTGAACTGCTGACCTGACGCCCTTCCAGTGGTTAAGTTCAGCATCTTAACCACTTGAGCCACCCCAGTCCTGCTCATTGCTAGATACATACCGAGACCAGGTTTCACCTTCATTTAATCCTAGGATGTATTTTCCCTGAAGCCAAAAGGATTGTTGAGCATGAGCCAGATTTTGCATTGCTTGACGGGTTTTATTTTTATTTATTTTTTGGTCAGGTTGGATCAGGAAGAAATAAAGGAATTATTCAGGGAAGGAAGGACTGATAGAGAAGCTTTGATGCTGAAGCTATTAATTCTTAATTTAACTACAGGATGGGTGGCAACTTTAGGGGTCAATTTTCTGCCTTCAGGAGCCTCTTAGCTTTACACATTTTGGGAAAGTCTTCCCTCCCTACTCTTTGGTGACATGAAATGGAAGTCTGAGCAGAATTGGGATGCGGGCCACGTATGGCATTTATGGCCACGTGTTGTCCCACCTTGACCTTCAGACTTAGCATGAAGCATTAAAAAAGGGAACAGCCCTTTCGTCTGAAACCTGACATCCACGTCCTTGCATTTCCAGTGGGGGTTTTAGTTTGGGACTCTGGTGGCTCAGTAGTTAAGACACTCAACTTGATGACTGGAAGGTCAGCAGGTCGGCAGTTTGAGACCCGAGTGCTGCACGACGGAGCGAGCTCCCGTCGTCTGTCCCAGCTCCTGCCAACCTAGCAGTTCGAAAGCAAGAAATTGCAAGTAGATAAAAAGGTACCGTTTTGGCAGGAAAAGTAAACAGCATGCGGTGTCTAGTCACGCATGCCGCATGACCACGGAAACATCTGAAGAAGCGTACAGTGCTGGCTCTTCGGCTACAAAACAGAGATGAGCACTGAACCCTAGAGTCAGATATGACTGGCTTTCAAACAAGGGTGACCTTTACCTTTACCTGCGCTCTGAATTCGAGGCTAAAATGACCAACCTATTGAAGCATGTTCAACTTTCCTTTGAGCCTATGAAATCCACTGTGGGACTTCCTCCGACAACAGATCGGTGAGATCGGTGGTTGAGCTGTCTGTGGCCATGGAGAAAAGTTTTCGGGTTTTCATCCAAACTTTACAGCTGCTGCTTGACTCCCTCCAGCAACACCGTGGATAGCATCTTTTAAAAAATCAGATTAAATCCCCCCAAAAGAATCAATCTGTCCCATTGACGTCAGAGAATCACCAGTTGTCCCGGCTTCCTAGCGTCAACGTGACGGGAAAATTGGGAAAAAGAGAAAGATATTTGCTGCCTGGGGCTCTTTGAAAGAAAGATTGAGGGTTCAATGGAAGAAGTATAGAAATAAACAAATTGGACATCCCATCTCCTCTTCCTGCTGTTTCCTGCTGGGCTGAAATGTCTCTCTTCCTCCCAAACAATGTACAGAACGATGCCTCTAAAGCATGATTTAAAAAAAAAAACAACAACCCAAAACTAAAAATATCACAATTAAAAAACCCAAAACTAAAAATATCACAATTAAAAAAAGCCAAAACTAAAAATCACCGTCTCTTTTGTCACTTTGGGATATTATTTCTTTGGATTATTATTTGATGATTATTATTTTGATTTCTTTTAAAAAAAATAAAATACCTATTTTATCTGCAGTGGCTCAAGTGGCTAAGACGCTGACTGGGAGGTGGAAGGTCAGCAGTTTGATTCCCGAGTACTGCAGGACGGAATGAGCTTCCGTCTTTCTCCCAGCTCCTGCCAACCTAGCAGTTCGAAAGCAAGACATTGCAAGTAGATAAATAGGGACCACTTCGGTGGGAAGGTAACAACGTTCCGTGCACTCCGGTGTCTAGTCATGCCTGCCACATGACCACAGAAACGTCTGCAGCAGCAGACAGCGCTGGCTCTTCGGCTTGGAAACAGAGATGAGCACTGCACCCTAGAGTCAGATACGACTGGCATTCGAGCAAGGGAAACCTTTACCTTTACTTAATTGTGTTTTAAAATTTTGAAAGTCAGCCAGAGTGGTGCTTGCATTAAAAGGACAGGTTATAAAGGTAGCTAGATCGCTGGCTGGCTGGCTGGCTGGCTGGATGGGATGGATATGCAGCTCTTAGGGATCATGGACAGCTGGTATATCACAGGGCATCATCTTTTAACCTCCTGGTTCAGTTCAAAGAGAGAGAAAGCTCCATTGATTTTTTTTGTCATGGCTTATCTAATTCCCCAAACCCCAAAAAATAAAAGCTAGAAGAAGAAAAGAAGTTAGTTTCCCCGTGAAAATTATCTTTGATAAAGCGTCCATGGTGTGTGTGTATCTTTTATTTTTCATAACTTACAAAGGTCTCATTTCTTAACCTTCATTGTTTTCGTCGCCCCTTGTGTCCAATCTCCGTGCTTTAGAAAATAAAATTAATGTATATACTCGAGTATAAGTCTAATTTTTTAGTCCCCAAAATGAGGTCCAAAAAGGGGGCTCGACTTATATTCGGGTCCCAAAGCCGCAGTAGTGAAAATTCAAACATACAGTTTAAAAAAGCATGAACGGTACTGTAAAAGCTATAAAACATACCCATACACATATCTAAATTAATTAATTTTACCGTATTTTCATGTATTTTAATTATTGAAACTTTTTCCAACCCCGACTTATACTCGGGTCAATCTATTTTCCTAGTTTTAGAGGTCCAAATTAGGTACCTCGACTTATATTCGGGACAACATAATCGAATATATACAGTAGTTAATTTTTTAAAAAGGAAAGAAAAAAACCTCTCATCTGAACAACGTACTAGGAAATTGACAGGTAAAGAAACCTTAAGGCTGCCAAAAACAGTTTTAGGAATATTGGTCAAGGTCGTCCTTGCTCAAAAGCCAGTCGTATCCGACTCTAGGGTTCGGTGCTCAACTCCATTTACAGCCATAGAGCCAGCACAGTCTGCATATGAAAACAATTCCGTGGACATTTGGCAGGCATGACTAGACACCGGAGTGCGCGGAATGCTGTTTACCTTCCCATCGAAGTGGCACCTATTCATCTACTTGCAATTTCTTGCTTTCAAACTAGGTTGGACAGAGACGGGAGCTCACTCCGTCATGCAGTACTCAGGTCTCGAACTGTTGACCTGCCAACCTTCTGGTTGTCAAGTTCAGCGTCTTAACCACTTGAGGCAACACAGTCCCATAATCAGCTTTCCTTGAGCTTGGTTCCCACACAGTCTGCTGGAATACACATCCCATCGTTTAGTTCTGCTGGTGGGGGATGATAGGAGTTCTAGCCTGGCAGTGTAAACCAATCACAACAAAATGAATGAAACCTGATAATAAGACAGTAAAACTTGGAATCGCTTAGGGTGTGATTTTTTTTAAAAAATCATACCGCCTTTTGTTTACTCAGGTATATTTAATCGTGTGACTTTCGAGTGTCATTGATTTCAGGTTGGTTGTGCTTAATTGCATTGTCATTTTGTTCTACAATCGTTGCATAATGCCAGCCGAACCTGCTTTAAAGGTGCAGCCGAAGAAACAGAATTGCTAATTAAGTCACTTTGATATCCCTTACTTTTATACAAAAGCCAAATAAACGATACCTTCTTAAGCTCTACCAAAAGTTGTGGGGTTTTTGTTTGTTTGTTTGAAGGAGATAGAAGCTTGTAATTGAGCACTATGTAACTTTGTCCCTTTCAGATGCTTTAGGTTGCAAACCCCATCATCCCTTCCTATGGATGTGTTGGAATTGTAGTCCAAAAAAGGTGAAGGGCAGCAGGTTACCCCTTGACTAGGACGGCACATGGTCTGTGCGTCGTTCTAGTCCCCAAAGAGGAATGAAAATAAATCATTGACTTTGGGACAGTGATTTTCTCTCAAATTGTCCTACCTCACAGGGTTCTGATCAAGAGGGAAGGAAGAGGGACAAGGATGCCACCTTCAAATCATTGAAAGGCAGGATAGTAATATAATCAGCAAATGAATAAACACTCTATACTCAGACGTTTTCATTAGTTAAGGGTTTTCCATTTTCCAACGCCAGGTTGACTATAATGTCTGTTTCTGCCTTAATGATTTGACTTGTTGCTTCCTTTGCAGGTTTTACTGGGATTTGATCATGTTGCTATTAATGGTGGGAAATCTTATCATTCTCCCTGTCGGGATTACCTTTTTCAAAGACGAAAACACGCCACCCTGGATCGTCTTCAACGTCCTGTCGGACACCTTCTTCTTAGCTGATCTGGTCCTGAATTTCCGCACGGGCATCGTGGTCGAAGACAACACAGAAATCATCCTGGATCCTCGCGCCATCAAGATGAAATATCTCAAGACCTGGTTCCTGGTGGACTTCATTTCCTCCATCCCCGTGGATTATATCTTCCTCGTCGTAGACCTGGAAACCCAGGTGGATTCCGAAGTCTACAAAACCGCCCGGGCCTTACGCATCGTCCGCTTCACCAAAATCCTCAGCCTTCTCCGCCTCCTTCGCCTCTCCCGGCTCATCCGTTACATCCACCAGTGGGAAGAGGTGGGTCCTCCATTGAAGGAACTCAAGGAACTCCTTTAATAAAGCAATGGGTTACTTTGGTCGTCCAGAAGCCCACCAGTGTAGTTTGTTACCGGGGGTTGTGGTGGCTGAGTGGTTAAGAGCAGGGGTTCCTAACCTAAGGCTTGTGGTTAAGAAGCTGAGCTTGACGCCCGGAGGGTCGACAGGTCAGCAGTTCGAGACCCAAGTGCCGCGCAACAGAGTGAGCTCCCGTCATCCGTCCCAGCTCCTGCCAACCTAGCAGTTCAAAAGCACAAGATTGCAATATGTGCTGCTTTGGTAAGAAAGGTAACAGTGTTCCATGTGCTCTGAGTGGTTAAGAGCAGGGGTTCCCAACCTAAGGCCTGTTGACCGGATCTGGACCGTGGTGTCATTTCATGTGGCTCCCCTCCCCTCCAAGGACATTTGAGAAACAATATAGTCACCCCTTTGAAGCTGTTGGGACAAAATGGCCATCTCCATCATGCAGGCAGGGCAAAATGGCCATCTGGCCCTCGAAGCTGACTGAGAGTGTGTGACCCATCCCTCTGCTTGTTGGGAACTCCTGGGTTAAGAGGCTGAGCTTTACTCCCGGAAGGTCGACAGGTCAGCAGTTCGGGACCCGAGTGCCGCGCGACAGAGCTCCCGTCCTCTGTCCCAGCTCCTGCCAACCTAGCAGTTAGAAAGCAAGAGATTGCAAGTAGACAAATAGGTACCGCTTTGGCAGGGAAGGTAACAGCGTTCCATGTGCTCTGGCATCCAGTCATGCCTGCCACATGTCCACCAAAAGTTGGGAAGGGTTAGCTGCAGAGAAGGGAGGCAGGATTTGAGAGACTCGTTTTGGGAGACCTTCCACCTCCTTACTTACAGCCCTGCTTTCTCTCCTGTTGGTCCAGATCTTCCACATGACCTACGACCTGGCGAGCGCCGTGGTCCGGATCGTCAACCTCATTGGGATGATGCTTTTACTTTGCCACTGGGATGGTTGTTTACAGTTTTTGGTCCCTATGCTGCAGGATTTCCCTGAGGATTGCTGGGTCTCCATCAACCATATGGTGGTAAGTGGCTTGCTCTTCCGATGCCCACTTTCAGGCTGGCACAGCTTGGAAAACTCTGCACTTCATTCTCTCTTGGACTACAAAACCCAGAATCCTCCAGCCTGTAGTCCACAGGGAGGGAGGGCTGAGTGGGGACTGGGAGATGCTATCCCAAAATAAAAACTTTTTGATCTGGGGCCAAAACTAAGGAGGATTTAGGCTTGGTGGGAGGCAGAGATTGCAGGTTGGAAAATAATGCATCATTTCTAACACGTGCGCGGTACAATTATTCTCCGTTGGGATGCCGTCACAGCTGGGACGGTTGGCCAGAAGGTTTTTGGGCCGAATCCGGCCTGCGGGCCTTAGGTTGGGAACCCCTGATTTATACGATCCGAAGAGAAACCAGAGTAGTAATAGTTGTAACATTATTGATCTTACACAATTTTAAAGGTAAAAGGTAAAGGTTCCCCTTGCTCGAAAGCCAGTCGTATCCGACTCTAGGGTGCAGTGCTCATCTGTGATTCAAAGCCGAAGAGCCAGCGGTGTCTGCTGCTGCAGACATTTCCGTGGTCATGTGGCAGGCATGACCAGACACCGAAGCGCACGGAACTCCTTAACTCTCCTTTCTAAGCACCCTCATTTTAACTTTTGTCTCTTGATATATTTTAAGTAACTTCTGTTCCTTTTGCTGTTAAGTGCTGGTCTTGGACCGTCATAAAGATTTGATTTGAAATATAAAATGAATGTTATTATTTATTTATTTATTTATTTATTAGTTCAAATTTATATTTATATTTTGATAATAGGCTGAAAGCCTATGTTTCATTTGGAGGTGGAAGCAAATATTAATGTAACAGTTTTTTCTAATGTTTTTCTCTTTTTTTTCTTATGTTTTCTTATTAGTTTGTTATTATTGTTAGTTTTATTATTCATACATTTGTGTGTATATATTGTATTGTTTATTGTTTACATCAGGGGTTCTCAACCTTTTCAGTCTGCGGGCCGGTCACGTGGCTGAGGTGGCCAGTCATGTGGTTCCTCCCACCCATAAAATGTGCATACACAGTGCTGTGTGGGTCATTTATGGCAGCATTTTGCACATATGTGGGCATGTTTTCCTTCTGCTTCTGGGAGCAGTGAAAGTGGCACAGGCCAGATGAATTGGTGTTGGGGGTCAGATCTGGCCCACAGGCTGTAGGTTGGGAAGCCATGGTTTACATAATATTTTTTTAAAAAAACAACCTTGCAACTTGGTCACCTGGAATTTAACTCTACTCGCCCTAGGTGACCACAGGTGCAGGTTTGGGTGGTAAACACGGAGATGCACCTCTGCTGTACTGAAATTCTGATATATACATACGTACATACATACATATATATTTCTTTGCTCTCTAGAATGACTCCTGGGGAAGACAGTACTCTCATGCCCTGTTCAAGGCCATGAGCCACATGCTATGTATTGGCTACGGGCAGCAAGCCCCGGAGGGCATGACCGACGTTTGGCTGACGATGCTGAGCATGATCGTGGGTGCCACTTGCTATGCCATGTTCATCGGCCATGCCACGGCCCTCATCCAGTCTCTGGATTCCTCTCGGCGCCAATACCAAGAGAAGGTGAGAGGCCAATCAGAACAGTTTGCGGCTTTCTTCCCCCTTGCAAAAGAGGCTTTGAGCATGATCAGCTCTTCAATTAAAGAACAAACAAATGCTCGAAAGCCAGTTGTATCTGACTCTAGGGTTCGGTGCTCATTTCCTTTGACATCCAAAGAGCCAGCGCTGTCTGCATCTGCAGACGTTTCAGTGGTCATGTGGCAGGCACAATTAGACGCCGGAGTGCATGGACCTTTCCTTCCAAAGTGGTACTTGCAATTTCTTGCTTTCGAACCTCTAGGTTGGCAGGAGCTGGGACAGACAACAGGAGCTCACTCCGTCATGCAGCACTCGGGTCTTGAACTGCTGACCTTACGGTTATCAAGTTCAGCGTCTTAACCACTACTAAGCCAATTCCCTAGAGCGTGGCCGGTGTGATTTTCCCAATGCTTCCAAAAAGCCAATGAGGACTAGAAACCAGGAGATACTTAATCTCTGGCTGGATGGAGGAAAGAGCAGATGAAGTTGTCAGCTTGGGGCTTTGATGGTAAAAATGCATTCCCCCCCCCCCTTCCCACTATGTCAACATTAGGCCATTTACGCGTCCTCCATCTCTCTCTTTTCAGTACAAACAAGTAGAACAATACATGTCCTTCCATAAATTGCCTGGAGACACACGCCAACGGATCCACGAGTATTACGAACACCGTTACCAGGGCAAGATGTTTGATGAGGAGAACATCCTGGGTGAACTGAGCGAACCCCTCAAAGAGGTAAAAACCTGGGAATTTCGCCCTTGACCTCCCCAGGGAGTAACTGGAACCCCAATTGAAATCGGCCAGGCGATCCTTCTTCCGGGCATGGGAGAAATTATTAAAGACTCCTCTATTTAAAGAGGACTTTGTAGGGTCTTCTCCCTGGACAACCGGGGGAAAGGAAAGAAGCCAAAAGTAGGTTTGTCTATGAGCATCCCCATAACCTAACTTTAGGGTCAGACAGGATTATTTCCCGCATAAAGGAAATCTGTCACTGTCAGGGCTTGTGTAGCTGTATATGTTGGATTATATGTATTACTGTATTTGATGTTTGGAACGATTTGATTGGTGTTAAGATGCATTTGCTGTAAACCACTGGGAATCATGCTCGGCACTAAATACAGCAGTAGATAAATGCTAGGAATGAATGAATGAATGAAGACAGACAGACAGACAGACAGATAGACAGATAGATAGATGGTAAAAACAACAGACAGATTAAATGGATGGATGGATGGTGCAAACAACAGATAGACAGATTAAACGGATGGGTGGGTGGATGGATGGAAGGAGGGGTTTGCTGGGCACCTTGGAAGGGCGGTGAACATGAAGTGATGGGGCGCCTATTGGGGGGTTGGGGGGAGAAATCCCATACATGTCCATTACCTCTGCCTGCCTCTGGGGGTCGCCAGTCACTGGGGTCCACCAGAATGAGTCCCTGTATCCCTGTGGGCCAGCAGGGATGGATGGATGGATGGATGGAACTGATGAAGGATAGATGGATGGATGGCAGGAAGTGATAATGGAAGGAAGGAAGGAAGGAATGAACTAACATGATCGATGGATAGAAGGAAGGAAGTGATAATGGAAAGAAGGAAGGAACTGAGAATGGATGGATGCAAGGAAGGAAGTGATAATGGAAGGAAGGAAGGAATGAACTAACATGATGGATGGATGGATGGAAGTGATAATGAAAGGATGGAAGGAACTGAGAATGGATAGATGGATGGAAGGAAGTGATAATGGAAGGAAGGAAGGAAAGAACATGATGGATGGATGGAAGGAAGGAAGTGATAATGGAAAGAAGGAACTGAGAATGGATAGATGGATGGAAGGAAGTGATAATGGAAGGAAGGAAGGAATGAACTAACATGATGGATGGATGGAAGGAAGTGATAATGGAAAGAAGGAAGGAACTGAGAATGGAAGGAAGGAAGGTATGAACTAACATGATGGATTGATGGAAAGAAGGAAGTGATAATGGAAGGATAGAAGGAACTGATAATGGAAGGATAGAAGGAACTGAGAATGGATAGATGGATGGAAGGAAGTGATAATGGAAAGAAAGAAGGAAGGAACTAACATGATGGATGGATGGATGGATGGATGGATGGGGAAATGCTGTAATTACAAAACAAATTTCCAAGGATCAACCAAAATAAGAAGATATCCAAGAACATGTCCAAAGTGCCTTCATATCAACAGTCTCTAGAGCTGATGGGCCCCCCAGTCCACACTTACTCTAGTCGCTGTCAATCTTGATTTCATGTTTCCTTCTCCATCTCCCCAGGAAATCATCAACTTCAACTGCCGCAACCTGGTGGCCAACATGCCCCTCTTCGCCAACGCCGACCCCAATTTCGTGACCGCTGTGTTGACCAAGCTGCGCTTCGAGGTCTTCCAGCCGGGGGACTTTATCATCCGCGAAGGGACAGTGGGCAAGAAGATGTTCTTCATCCAACATGGGGTGGTCAGCATCCTGACCCGTGGATCCAAGGAGATGAAGCTGTCAGATGGCTCCTATTTTGGAGGTAGGATATTAGTAGGAAATGGAATGTATAGCCCTCAGAGCTGACCGATATAGCGTGACCCAGCCCCCGGTTTGAAAAGGTTGGGAACCCCTGATTTAGGCTAATCTTTCTGTCTCTATAGTTGTTGTACACTGTATGCTGAGGTTGCACTATGCTACTCAACAGGCTGAAGGTGCTTTCTCCACATTTGCCCCATGCAGAGATCTGTCTCCTCACCCGGGGAAGAAGGACAGCCAGCGTGCGAGCCGACACCTACTGCCGCCTCTACTCGCTCTCGGTCGACCACTTCAATGAGGTCTTAGAGGAGTACCCCATGATGCGCAGAGCTTTCGAGACAGTGGCTATGGACCGGCTGGATCGGATAGGTAAGTAGTGGAGCCGGAGTCCCCTTTTACTTCCTGGTGAAAGATTTCATTAGGTTTTAATGCAGTGAAAGAACACCCTCTGTCTCTCTAATCCAGGAGTTCTCAACCTTTTAAAGCCGGGGGCTGGGTCATGCTCCCTTAAACAGCTTCAGGGACCTGACAGCCATTTTGCCCTTCCTCCACCACATGGCACTTCCAGGTGTAGTGGGGGCCACATGAAATGGTGCCGTGGGCCACAGGTTGAGATCCCTGCTCTAATCTCTCCATCTATCCCACTAACCCATCCATCCATCCATCTAGTCCCCAATCTCATTCTCCTCTCTCCTCCTCCCCAGGCAAGAAAAACTCAATTCTGCTGCGAAAGAGGGCCGAGCACAGCTCCAGCAACATCAACACCGAGATCATCCAGCAGATCGTGAAACACGACCAGGATATGGCTCACAACATCCAGGAGCTCCCACCCGTGGTGGCCGGCCGGGAACTGAGCGGAAAGCCCGTCATCTGGGAGCCACTGGTGCATGCCCCCTTGCAGACGGCAGCCGCGACAACTAACGTGGCCATCGCCCTGACCCACCAGCAGAGTCTAGCGGCCCACATCTTCCTCCCGCCATCCTCCATCTCCAGCCCCCTCTCCCCGGACACCGTCCTCATCCCTCGCTATCCACGGCGCTCCATACCCAGCCTGGCCGGCTCACGGCCTTCTTCAGTCAGTTCGGGGGGCCAGTCCCATGTCCAGACGCCGGCTGCTGGTTCACCGTTGTCCCCCATGGTTCAGTCGGGGTCCCCTTTGGAAAGCACCGGCGCCAAAAGCGGCCCGCCAGGACAGGGTATCCCTCAGCCAGTCCAGAAGACCGAAACAGTCACGGGAGCAGGCCAGCTGCAGTTTTCCAAATCCCAGGGCCCTTCGGCCTCCATCACGCTCCTGCCACAACCGCCGTACGGCTCCTCGGCCCCGTCAGGGCGAACTCTTCACTATAGCCTCTCTCGGGCCAGTGGTTCCCGCATTTCGTTGCTTCTGCAGCCTGAGCAACTGGTGAGACACCGCAGCACCCACGGCCTTTCCGCGGGCCGCCTCACCCAGGACACGCGGCCGCTTTCCGCCTCCCAGCCCTCTTTGCCAAACCGGCTCACCCAACCCCCGGAGGGAGTTTCTTCATCCCAGCAAACCCGAAAGTCGGCCGGGAATCTGACCCACCGCTCGACTCCTTCGGTTCCTGGGCTCTTAGCCAAACTGCCCCCTGGCACTGCCGGGCAGTCTGCTTCGCCACAACCAGCCCCTTCGGGTTCCAGCCACTCAGTGAGCAGAGCAAGTACCCCCCAGTCCCCCGCCTCCACGCCCCGACACGGCATCCCATCCCGCAAAGGTTCTGTAGCTTTCAGCCCCGAGACGGACCCTGGGAAGCCAAAGCTGTCATCCAACATGTGAGGCTCTGAGAAAATTAGCCCGCAGGATGGAAGAAAGAACCCCTTCTGAGAAAGCAGGTCTCGCTCGGGAAGGGGCATGGGGCAAAGGGAAACAGAACCAGAGATGGGGAAAGTGGCAGTCTCGGAGTGTGCGCCGCCACCCTAGGGTGAGTTGTTCGCCCCAGGAGAGTGTCAGAAGGGCCGGCAAGCCACATCAGAGAGGAGAGCGGAAAAGAGAGTGTGGCTTCTAATGGAAAGAGCATCTAAAGTTCTAGCTGTATTAAGGCATCCCATCAAAGGCCGCATCGAAACCCAGCTTTGCGCCCGAAGATGTGGGGAACCGGGGTGGTGGCCTGCATCAACTTTTGTGTCAGGAAGCCATTCCCTTTGTGCAGGGAGAGCCGTGTCCCCTCTTTCTCCCTCCAAAGCCAGGCCTTCTGCAATATCACAGATCAGGCTCAGGTGGTACCCACTGGGTAGGTTTCTTTCCCATAGAGCCTTCAGATGGGTTATCTTAGGGACCATTGACTTGTAGGGACTGAATGGGGGGGGGGGGGGGAAGGAAGGCAGCATATAAAGGCAGGGGCCTTCGATTAAGGTGAGGGAATGTCAAAACGGAGCATATCTGGAGTTTCTTCTCCAATGAAGGTTGTATTTTAAGTGCCAAGGAAGACGTGGAAAAGAGGAAACCCACAGGTCTGCAGCCTGTGGTCAACCATGGAAAAAACAGCCTCCACATTCAACTCCGGGCACATTACTCTGGGAATGAATATCCTTCCCCTTTTCCCTCCCCCGCTGCGCAAATTTTTAACGAGGAGATATTTTATCTAGTAATATTTTTCTCCCATTTATCGCCTTCCCTGCCTCGAATCCATGCAACGTGGGTGTGACCGTGATGCAGGGATTCTCAACCTGCGGCCCACGATGCCACTTCGTGCGGCCCCCACACTGCCTCCACCACACCCGTAGTGGAAGGGCAAAATGCCCCCCCCCCAGCCCCCAAGCTGTCTGAGGGAGCGTGACCCAGCTCCCGGCTGAAAAAAGGTTGAGAACTCTTGCCGTGACAGAAGGAAGGGAATGCCTGATTATCCCTGTTCCAAAATTCACTCTCTTCTCAGCCATCTCTCTGTCTCCCACATCCCAAAAATAGTGGGTTGCTACACTGGATCTGATCTTGCTACTACTGCCATAAAAATCGGCTTTTTGTGTGGGCTGGAGGGGGAAACAGAATCAGGACATCTCCTCCTCCCCACACTCAACCTGGCTCAGGTAACATACATAAATTCCTACCTGGTAAGGTTTCTCTTTGGACTGTTCCCGGGATTTGAACTCTTGATCTCCCCTCTTTTTTTTTTTTGCATGGGTCAAAGGGATGAGACATCCCTTTGGTCTTGAAGAATGGAAGGAGAGCAGAGGAGACTCATATCACCTTTTCTCTGCTTCTGTTTATTAGCATTTTACTCCCCCACCCCATCTCTATTCGAGAAAATTTAGCCAATTAACCATATGGGTTTTCTCAGTTTATGAAAGAATAAAAATCTATACTTTTAGATTCACAGAGCTGGAAGAGACCATATGGGTTATCAAATTCCTGTCAAGGAGGCACAGCGGGGAATAGAACTCTCAACCTCTGGCTCCGCAGCCAAATGCTAAACCACTGAGCCAGTTTTTAACTGCACCTATCAGACTGTAGGTGAGAAACTGTAGATGTAAAGAGGAAACTGTGCATACCGTGTTTGAAGCAGAATGATCTTCTCATATGATTCGTCAAAATGCTATGTTTACGGGCATTGTGCAATTAAAAACAAGCATTAACGAAATGCTAGTTACTCTAGGATTAGCTTTTTCTTCTTCCATGTCTAGGCCAGAAACGAAACTGTCAAGAATGAAACCTAAGGAAGAGAGTAAGATAAAGTTATCTGCAGATATGGCTTTCCA
This sequence comes from Bradypodion ventrale, assembly GCA_035047345.1. Lineage (NCBI taxonomy): Eukaryota > Metazoa > Chordata > Lepidosauria > Squamata > Chamaeleonidae > Bradypodion > Bradypodion ventrale. Next base: position 22,072,233 of record JAWDJE010000012.1, read on the forward strand.
TTTCCCTTGGCATCAGATAGTGGTCTTCATTTTAGAGGGAATCCTTCCTAGACTGAGTGGAGTCCCCTAACCCATATCACAAGAGAAAGCCCATTTCCGACTATCAAATGATGCTTTAATTATCCTAATGGGTGAGGCTCCTTCATTTTCTTCTATTCTGTGTACCCTTTGGGGTTTTTTTTTGGAAATGGTTGTGGCAGATCTCTGTTGTAAGAAGTTAGCCATCCATTCCGCCCCCTCTGGTGTGATGTTGAAATAGGAGAAACACAACCAAAACCATACCACCAATCGCATCATGGGAGTACCTCCCAGCTATATCTATCGTCAACAACAAAAAGTCATAACAGGATAGCCCAATGGCCTCTGGCCAGTCCACTCTTGTGCCTAAACATTGCCTGGGTTCATCGCTGGTTCTCCCTTAGCCCTGGGGTGACCTTCAGTGTAGAAATGTAGGGTAGATTAGCCACCCCACGCTGTCCCATTCCTATAGGAACCTTTGGGGTCACTTAAGCACTGCAGGCCAACCCCATCTTCTCTGGAAATCCATAGTTTCTCCTTCTCTGTCCTGTGTGAAAAAGTGTTGCTTCCTATTCTAGCCATGTGAAAAAACTGTAGGGTAGATCAGTTGCTCTGGACCCTTCTTAGAGATCGCCCTTTCCGCACCTTGTCCAGATTTTAGGACATCTTGCCCACAGACACATAAACCTGTATGTGTCTGTACTGTATGCTTTCCTTCCCATTTCTCAGTTCCAATATTGTTGTTTTTTTTCTCATCATCCTCGGAAGATGATGAGGAGAGAAAGGGCATTTCCCACACAATCTGCAATAGGATTAACCTTCTTCTTCTCAAGGTCATCGGTAGGTGATAGACAACCCACCCCAATCGTTGGAGGTGGTGAGTGTGTCGCAAAAGTTTCCCCACTCTCTTTTTGATGCAATGCAATGTGTGGTAATATTTCCCATGCCCACTAGGATCCCCAGTAAGCCACTGGGAGAGACTGGGAGTGGTCAGGCGGTAAGGAATTCTGGGAGATACAATCCCCCCAAAAGAAGGGAACATTTCGAAGTTGGGTAGCGGGATGCTTGGTTGGCTGAAACCAACTGAGCACAACATCCCTACAAGATGACTTTGAGAAGGGCCAACCAGCACTGCCTTCTATCATCCCCATCATCCTACCTTTCACCCCATGACCTGGTACCCCTTAACCCTAAAAGCTCCTCAGGAAGGAGCACCCGCTCAGTCACGTAGGTTCAAAACATTCCAAGATGTCTTCTTGTTTACACTCAACCGAGTAGAGCCATCCGTAGCTGCCGTGAATCCGATAGATGAGATGTTGGGAGAATTTTTTTGGTTAGATTAAAAAGGGGGCATCCCTTCAGCTACCCCTTTTTTGCTTAGGGTGGGTTTAGGGGCAAACGGCCATGGCTGTATCCTCGCGGGAACCAGTTTCTCCTAGCATTGCCAGCCCCGCTACGAATGGGGCAATGGATTGTCACCTTGAGGTCCTTCACGAGACACCCAACAACTGTGCCATTTGAAATGTGGCAAAGTGGTTCGACATCTCGGGTGCCGTCTTTCAGTGGAAGAAACTCTCCCTCCTGGAACTCTAAGCAGACCTCCAAACTACAAATCCCATGATTCTGCAGGGCAGAACCACGGCCGTTCAAGAAGTACAAAATTGTTCTCACTGCACCGTGGACGTCCAACCAGGATAGCGGTTTCCCGTAAGAGTGCAGTTGTCTGTATGTTTGCGTTACGCGTTTCTTTCTCTCCCGGGAGCGTGTCCGCAAGCGTTGTGGTTCCATGCGCTATCTAGCCACCAAAGACCATCCATCATCTTTTCTGCACTTGACGTAGCTCAGTGTATGGAGCTTGTAGAGTTCATATCACAAGGACATTTCTAAGCTGTTCTGGTTCTTTTTTTTCTGAGATGGTTTCTCTCTCTCTCTCTTATTTATTTAAAAGAGAAATTTTATTTCAATTTATTTTGGTCGTTGTACCTAAGAGATTTCAATAATAAAGACAAACTCAGAGCAACTTTTGTAGGTCTGTTATCATTTGTCGGTGAATAGAGGACCAAAAAAGAAAAAATTTGGAATTGGCAAAGTTACTTTTCTAAAGATTGGAGAGCCTAGATCAGTTATGGCAAACCTTTTAGAGACCGAGTGCCCAAACTGCAACCCAAAACCCACTTGTTTATCGCAAAGTGCCAACATAGCAACAGGGGAGGAAGAAAACGCTCCCATTGGGCTGCTGGGCAGAGGGGCGGGGCAATCTCTGTGCTGGGGGGAGGGAGGAAGCGCTCCTATTAGGCTGCTGGGCAGAGGGGCAGGGCAAGCTCTGTGCTGGGGGGAGGGAGGAAGCACTCCCATTGGGCTGCTGGGCAAAGGGGCGGGGCAAGCTCTGTGCTGGGGGGAGGGAGGAAGCGCTCCCATTGGGCTGCTGGGCAGAGGGGCAGGGCAAACTCTGTGCTGGGGTGACTGAATGGGTGCCCACAGAGAAGGCTCCGAGTGCCACTTCTATCCTAAACAGACAGACAGACAGACAGAAAGAAAGAAAGAAGGAAGGAAGGGCTTCAGTGATTTGTAGTGGCTTAGTGATTAAAGTGCTGAGCTTGATGACTCGCAGATTGGCAGGTCAGGAGTTTGAGACCCGAGTACTGTGCAACAGAGTGAAATCTCTAGGCTTGAAAGATACATGGAGGGAGTTTAAAGGGTCGAAAAGGGTTTATACATTTTTTTCACAGGTGCATAATACATACTCCAGAATAGATTACATATTTGTAACAGAGAGTATGATTAGGAATATCGACGAGGTGGAAGTGGGAATCTTTAAAGAATCAGATCATGCAAAAGCGTTGATGGAATTAAGGATAGAGGGAGTAAAGGAAATTAGAAGGAATTGGAGATATGATGCTAAAGTTTGTAAAGACCATAGATGTAAAGAGCAAATAATTGAAAAATGGAAGGAAAGTTGGTATTGGAATGATACGGATGAGGTGAGTTATAATATGGTATGGGATGCCATGAAGTTGGTTTTTAGAGGGGAGAGTATTAAGTTGGCTATTATTAGAAATAAACAATTTAAGGAAACACAAGACAAAGAGATAAAGCGGTTACAAGAAGAGCATGTTAAGACAAATGATAAGAAGATTTACGACAGGATGCAAAGATTAAAGACAGAATTGGTAGGGAAGGACATTGAAAAGGTAAAAAGAGATTTGGTGTATTGAAAAAGGGAATATTTTGAATACAGTAATAAGAATTCAAAATTATTAGCAAGAGCTGCTAAAGAGAAATAAAAGGGAAATTGGAATTTTGATTAATAAAGAGGGTATAAGATGTAATAGGATTAGAGATAAATGTAAGATTGTTAAAGATTTTTATCAGGATTTATATGCTAAAAAGAATAGAGATTTGGATCAATTGGGGAAACAAATAGAAAATAAGATAAAACAGGAACATAGAAATAGAATGAAAGAGCGAATAACGGAGAAAGAAATAAAAGATGTAATAGCCAACTTGAAGTCAGATAAAGCCCTGGGGGAAGATGGGTTACCAGCTGAATTTTATAAGGAATTTAAAGACATTGTGGTTCCAAAATTGATAAAATTATATAATTATATTTTGGAAGGAGGGCAAATTCCGACTTCATGGTATAGAACTATAATTGTTTTATTACCAAAACCTGGAAAAGATTTAGAAAAAGTGGAATCATATAGACCTATTTCATTGCTAAATCAAGATGCTAAGATTTTTACAGCAATATTGGCAAACAGACTGAATAGTTTTATGGGTAATTATATAAATGAAGATCAAACCAGTTTTTTTGAAAGGAAGACATATGGCGGATTTGACAAGGAGAGTTTTAGATTTAATAGATATTGTAGGACAAACAAATGAGAAAGTTGGATTATTATCATTAGATATTTTTAAGGCATTTGATTCATTACAGTGAGCAACAATTAACGAGATAATTAAATGTTATGAATTTGGAAATAAATTTAGAAGGACGATTGAACAATTATACCAATGTAATATAATTATATCAATATGAGTCGGCATGTGAATACAAGGGCGGCATATAAATCAAATAAACATCAACGTCAATATGGTACTGCCATTGTTAGGGTAAATGATGATGTTACAGGTAACACCGTTCTGTGTGCTCTGGCGTCTAATCATGCCTGCTACATGGCCACAGAAACATCTGTAGCCCTGGCTCTTTGGTTGTAAACAGAGATGAACACTGGACTCCTAGAGTCAGACACGACTGGCTTTCCAGCCAGGGCAACATAACAGGGCTTCAAGATGTACCCACTTCCCTACCCTAGATTGCATTTTGGTGGCTCCAGGTTTTGCTCCAATTTGAGGACTGCGTGTAGACGTGGACCAGAAGTTAGTAAGGAAAAAGCATTGGTTTGACAAAACCCAGGACAGTGAAGTCGCAGGATTGGTGTGGACGGGAGGAAGAGAGGATCAAAACTCAGATTAAACGCGAGTCCGAACAAAACCTTTTTCGAAACGAATAGCCCGAGTTACCTTCTCTCCCCTTGGTCAAACAATCCCAGGCTGGATTATCATTCAATCTATAATTTTAATCAGGAGGCTGCATAGCTGAAGCAGTGCCATCTTCTCTGATTGAGTTTTGAGCTGCCAGCGCTAAGTAGATTATTAACTCAAGGTCGGACGATGAGCTGAACCAAATTTCTCTTGGGTGAGCGAAAGGGGAGACGGTCCCGTCCACCCACTTGCCCGTACCCACGGATCCAGGAAGGGTCAGCAATCAAACGATATCTCCCATGCCTTTGACAAAGAGACTAATCCTAAATGAGAAAAAAAGACAGCTTTCCCACCTACGTTGACCTCTTTTGGAGAGAGAAAGTGACATGGGGTCAAGGAGATCAGCTCAACTCAGGTAGCTTCCCCCCAAGCAGAACAAAAATTTAAATCAGCCAGAACACCACTTCCAGCTTGAGAAAATTGTTTTTTTGAGCAACTAGCAAGGTGCCGTTTGGGTGGATTGAAACTTGGTTAAATACCAAGCGAAGAACGGGAAAAGACGCTGAGCCTGTATCTTAAAGGAGTGCTCCCTCCAGTGGCAAAAAAAGGTCTGACTATTAACCAAAAAAAGTCCATTCGCAGTAGAAGTTTGATTGATTGCTGGGATGAAAAGGCCAACTTCCTTTGTAGATCTGATCGCTGTGACATGCATAACCAAGGAGAGTACACCACTGGGGCGAAAATACTGCTGGGCCAAGAAAATGCTTTTCTTTGAATATTTGTCTTAACCCCAGATCACCTTTCCTGGAGGCACAGGGACACGTTTGAGAGCCACACGAAGCCCATGTGACATTTCACCAGTGGTTCGAGAGAATTAAACTTTCCAAAACACTAATCAACGCAGGGACGAAAGCAGAATTTTAAATCTATGGAGAAATTGCAATGTTTTTCCCTATCAGGCTAGAAGCATAATCTCTCTCTATAATTTTTCTTTTTTTAAAAAAAAAATCCCTGCTGACTGGCACCCGTGTATGTGTGTTTTGTTGTGCAGGGATCAGCCGAGATTAGACAGGTTTCTCTTTAATTTGATTAGGTCCGATTAGCAGACGATTTATCCGATCATGACATTGGAGGGTAAGCGGAGGGGGGGGCAGGGGCTTTATTTTATTTTGCCTGCCACAGCACACGAGTTCTCGAAAGGCAGGGAAAGTCTTTGGTGGCCAAATGAGCAGGAAAAGGGTGTTCCTATTTCCCCCTGTATTTTCCGCTGCTCTTGACTGATCTTATTCATGAAACGCCTCTAAAATGAAATTAAAAGTGCCATTTATGTTTTTCTTCAAGGCCGCTGTGTTTCAAATCATACTGCCTCTCCGGCTCGTATGGCATTTTAGCCCTATGGATTTAAGCGAGCCCGGTCTTTGCTCCCGAATTAAGCCCTCAAAAAGCCCTGGACCGAGGACGGATAAGCCAATGCTCTTTAGTTTCCATCACCGTTGATTTTTCCAAAAAAAAAATATTTTGATTTTTAATATAAAGAAAAGCTGCCAATGTTGGTCGATACCGATCTTCCAAACGACAGCCCCTCTATCGGGTCTGAAACCAAGCTACTAAATTCCCACGCAGGCCAGGAGGCGAACAGCGATGTCTAAGTAATGAAAATTGCTCCCATATGTTTCATAGAGCTGGATTTCCCGGTTCCATCTGCTCCGAGCGCAAAAAGAGGCATGATTCTCCCAAAGCCGTTTCCAATGGAGGAGAAATGCGAAGACTTACATCCTGCCATTACTCCTGTTTGCACAAGATTTCCCAGGTCGTTCTGTGCTCAAAACATTTACCACTTCAAGACCTGGGGGCTGTTTGCTGAACGAGGGATCGAACTATCTTTCATTTTAGACCATTCCCCTCTGTCGAATTTACAGAACAACAACTTCTCAGTGTTAGCAGATAAAAAGGGAATCTTCATTTAACAAGCTGACGCAGGCGCATAGCCACACCACATACTACCTGGAACATGTGCCGATAAGGATTTAAGTTTGGGCCAACGACAAAGCCAAGAAAGGAGCTTCATTTTGGCAATTTAAGAGACACATCTGAAGTTAAGGATGTAGGATATCTGGGTTTCAATCCCAACTTGGCCATGGAAAACAGGTAAAAAATACCCTTTAAATTTATCATATAATCTCACAAAACACTCCTAAAGGTAAAGGTTTCCCTTGCTCGAAAGCCAGTCGTATCCGACTCTAGGGTGCAGTGCTCATCTCTGTTTCTAAGCCGAAGAGCCAGCACTGTCTGCTTCTGCAGACGTTTCCATGGTCATGTGGCAGCCATGACTAGACACTGGAGCACACGGAACTCTGTTACCTTCCCACCGAAGTGGTCCCTATTTATCTCCTTGCAATTTCTTGCTTTCGAACTGCTAGGTTGGCAGGAGCTGGGACGAAGACGGGCGCTCATTTCCGTCCTGCAGTACTCGGGAATCAAACTGCTGACCTTCCGCTTCCCAGCCAGCGTCTTAGCCACTTGAGCCACTGCAGTCCTAGGGTGGCTATAAATTGTAACTGACCTACAGGGTACATCATAATCACAGACATCCCCAAAGGTCGTTTTTGGGACTTTTAACCCTCCAAATGATATTTTCCACACCTGAGAGGTATTTTGCATAACAGCATGGATAAAGAAAAGAGCAAACCCATCCAGGCCAGCCACTATGAATACTGCAACTATGGGTTCAAGGGAAATGGACAGGTAGGAGTTTAGTTGTCCCTAGTAAAGAAAATGTCGACGCATTTTAAGTCCACAAGCCCCGTTTCCGATCCAAAATTCATGGGGATCTCTTTGCCTCCGTTGGCCTTTCCTGGAGTCGTCTTTAGCACGAGCTGAACGAGTGGAAGGCTTTCGAAAGGAGGATTAACGACTGGTCTGCATTTGAGGGATTGATTCAAGAAGATTTAGATGAGATTAAGGGATCATGGCAGATCTGGAACAGATTGGCAATCAAAGAGAGAGAGAAAGCACACACATGTGCGTGCGTGTGTGAGTGAGAGTGAGTGATAGAGAGTGTGTGTGTGTTCAGGAGTATCAGAAGAAAGAAAGAAAGAAAGGGAGAGAGGGAAGGAAGGAAAGAAAGAAAGAAGGAAGGAAGGAAGGAGGGAAAGAAGAGAAGGAAGGGGAAAAAGGAGGGGAAAGGAACATAAGAACATAAGAACATAAGAACAGCCTTGCTGGAACAGGCCACAGGAAGGATGGAATTGCTCAATTAAGTGTACCTATATATAGACCAATATGTGAATTCTACTGTTGCACTTGAAGGCTACTTTGAGTGTTTGATAACAATCCTAAATGATGGGATTCCCCACCCCCAAAATTGTTAACCAAAGATAGTACGGTACATGCATTTAGATTTTTTTTTTTGAACTCATGGAGAAAAAGAAGAGTTCGGAGTGAATCGATACAAAAATACAGCCAGTTGGCCGTCTGTTTCAAGCAAGAGAAGCCAAGAGTCAAGGGGGAAGGTCGGGTACAGGAGCACGCGGGGCCGCTACCAACAAGTCCCCGTTTTCAGCCGGGAAATTTTCCCCAGCCCGGGGGTCTGTTTCACTTCCTTCACGGGACTTGCTGCACCCGCATGATGTTGGTGAAACCGGCACCAGGCCTCCAGCCGGTTACCACGATGATGATATCCTTGGAACGTAGAAATCCTCGCACCCGGCCTGGGGGGGGGGGGGGAGGAAAGATGATGGGAGAAGCCATTGAAAAGAGGAAAGGAAACCCTAGAACAAGGGTTACCAACCTAAGGCCCATGGGCCGGATCCAGCCTGCAGTGCTATTTTATGTGGGCCCCCCACCCTCCAAGGGCATTCAAGAAACAAAATGGCCACCACCCCCTTTGAAGCTGTTGCTACAAAATGGCCACTCACATCGTGCAGGCAGGGCAAAATGGCCGTCTGGCCCTCAAAGCTGCCTGAGAGAGCATGACTCAGCCCCTGACTTGAAAAGGCTGGCAACCCCTGCATTAGAATTTGGGAAGTTACTTTTTTAAAAAAAACCCTGTCCCATTACTCTTTTTTTAAAAGTAACTTGTTCGTCATACTTGTCAACCTTCCCGGATTGGACGGGATTTCCCATTTTTCGGCGCCGATTCTCGCCATTTCCAACCAAAACCGCAGAATTTGGCAGCGGGGGGAAAGGCATTACTGCGCATCCCTTCTGCACAGCTCGCTTCTACGCATGCATAGAAGGCTTTTACGCATGTGTAGAACCCTTCTACACATGCAAAGAAGGCTTCTGTGCAGAAGGGGATCGTAGAAGCCTTCTACGCATGCGTAGAAGTGAGCTGCGCAGAACGGTTCTGCGCAAGTCGTTTTTACGCATGCGTAGAAGGCTTTTACGCATGCGTAAAAAGCGACCTGCGCAGGACTGTTCTGCGCAGGTCCCGGATTGTCCAGAGCCGCGGTTGACAGGTATGTTGTTTGTACCTGTCACAATAACAAGAAAAACTTGCATGATACACTCCGCTAATTACTTTTAATTCCCACCATTTTTATTTTCTGAAAGAAATAATCTGGACAGCAGCAAGATTGGCAAGAAATTTGGGGGGGAAATTCCACTCACAACACATTTAAACACGGTGTAAAATGTCCTTTTGAGAAGAACGTTTGCAATTAGCCAGAGGGAAAAAGTTAATATTTGAGCCTTAAAATGCTCTTTAAATGTAATTGTGGCAAGTGAAGAAAGGATGTTATTTGTTATGCCTGTAAAATATAAGTTTCTTTGTAGCTGTTCTAGTCCTTTTGAAATGTCATTTTGTTACACCATAATGGTTTCCTAAATGTAACTAGTTGCAGGTAACTTTGTTACTAGTAATTTGTTGGTTCCAAGATCTGAGGAGCCAAGGAATAGAGATGGATTTTTAATTTTATTTTTTACTTTCAGAGAAATAAAAATGTTCAGAAAAATGCATACTCTTAAAGAGTGAAAAGGGATAAAATGCATGCCATTTAACATTATTTGCAGGAAAACATTATTTTTGGTGGGAAAGTATACAGATGGGATGGTGCCAGAGGAGATCAGAGACTTGAAAACTTACCCATTTCGACGCCAAACTGGACCCGGCGGTCTACGTCGTCTGCCCACACCTTCTGCTTGGCATGCTGCCACATGACGGGGAAAATGCCACGGCTGAGGTGGGCCTGGCGGGCCACTTGCTCATTGCGGGTGATGGCAATGATGAGTGCCCGGGGCCGGTAGCGAGAAAGCAGCTGCGCCGACCTGAGTTAAAGGGCAAGGTAAGGAAAGGGGGAGTAAACGTTATTCCAGTTCCCATTTCCACACAAGGTAGGTCTTTTGTAAAACTAATGGCTCTTGGTTGTCCATTGCCGAACCACGCCCCATCTCCCAATAGCCTTTGCTGGGACACTTCTTTGTGCTTGGAAAACTCATTTCATCTTTTGCGATGGCAAGGATTGTCGCTAAGATCAGAGATAATAGGAGAATCTGAACAGGGTTGCAAGCAAGATGCATCAGGCCGATGCGTCCCCTCGCAAACCCAGGTTCGACAGCATGGTTATTTGGGGGACCATTTGCAAAGCCAAGTCGATGGCTGAGATTAAAGGCAATCAGAAGTCATCCCCCCACCCCTTTTCTGGACATGGCAAGAAACTTTGAGTCTATATTAGTGGATGGGTGGTGGAAACAACAGAGAGAGAGGGAAGAACAAATAGATAAACTGATGGATGGATGGATGGTGGAAACAGTAGACAGACAGACAGACAGACAGAGATTGTCCTGCTTTGGGCACATCATGAGAAGGGAAGATTCGATGGAAAAGAGGATAACGCTGAGTAAGACGGAAGTCAGCAGGAAAAGAGGAAGACCAAAGGTGAGATGGATCGACTCCCTAAAGAAACCACAGGCTTATGTTTGCAAGTGCTGAGCAGGGCTGCTGAGAACAGGATGTTTTGGAGATCTCTCATTCATAGGGCCAACATACATCAGAAGCAACGTGACAGTGAGTCACAACAACAGTCCAGCCACATCAGAAAACACACACACACATCTGTGTCCTTTAGGGGTTTTTACACGAGTGAAAGAGACAAAAATTTTAATCATGAAGGAAATGGGTTCTGGGTCGTATACCGGCCATATCGCAGGCCAGCGTCCCTACGAGGTACATCATCCGCCTTTCTTACCTGCCCGAGGTGGTGAGGACGATAATGGCAGCCGCACAACACTTGAATGAGGCCTCCACTGCACCGATCGCCGTCACCTCAGTCGGATCCTGGCTCAATGGGGTCAGGCGGCGCAACTCTTGAAAGAGCTGGTGGTGATATATCGCAGCCTCCGCTTCACGAGCAATCTAGGGGAAACATGTGGAGAGTGGAAGAAATCTAAGAAGTTGCTTTCGATAGTTCACCTTTCTTGTAACCAGGTCAAAGAATGGGCTAGATCTTCTTTGTAGGATGTCATATCCAGGCCTTCCCTCCTCCTCTTCCTCCTGCCATATCCAAATCCAAATGTTGGTGATCCTCATGGTGATCAGCCATGAAGACTGTCCTGAGGATATAATGCAGTGGTCTTCCATCTGCCTTCTGCATTGCAGCGTGACACCCATAGTACCACTGATCCAGTTCCATGAGTCCCTTTCTGGTCCTGAGCCCTTTGGGCAAGCAAAGTCCTCATCATCATCCCCGAGCCAGGATGGATGAAACTGCTGCCCTCCATCAAGATGGATTCCAATGGGATTTAATCCACTTGGAGACCATCACTCTTTCCTGTGGACTTTGCCACCCAAGTCAGGGTGGCCAGGTTAGTTAACTGCCACCTGACACTCATCATTGAGTCACTGACAGTATGGTCTACTCTATTACCATAGCAGGAAAACCTGGCCAGACTGAGGCTTAATTGGGGGAATATTTAAACAATTGGCATCCATAAGCAAAAGAAAAAAAAGGCTAATTCTTCACATTTGTTTTCTCTATTGTTTTTCTGATTTAAAAAATGGGTATCTTTGCTCTGTAAGCTGGATTTCAATTCATAAATGGACACCCGTACCGCATGTTGCATGCGCACAGCCTCCACTGGGTAGCTGCCCTTGGCTGTCTCGCCAGACAACATGATGCAGTCGGCTCCGTCCAAAACGGCATTGGCCACGTCGCTGCTCTCTGCCCTTGTGGGGCGAGGTTTCTTGACCATGCTTTCCAACATCTGTCAGAGAGAGAGAGAAGGATTAGAAGTTTGCATGGGAGCTCTTTGGGGCAGAGGTCTTACCATTTGGGGCTTTTATCCTCCCAAGGGTCATGTCCCCAAACAAGCCCCTATTCTGTCTTCTCCAAGTTGGTGTTTCATAGATGACTTAGACCAGGGATCGACACAGTGGCGGGCTCCCAAAAAAATTGCTACCACACTGTGGGCGTGGTATGGTAGGCAATGGCCAGGGGGAAAGCCCTGTGTTGCACCCAAATTAGGACTACTTTATTTCAAAACTTGGATGGGCGGGACCAGCCAGAATTTCTGCTACCAGTTCTGGCGAACTGGTGTGAACCTGCTGATGCCCACCACTGGATCGGCAGCCTACGGCCCATGGGCTGGACGCAGCCTGTGGAGCCGAATAATCTGGCCTCCGTCCTTGCTTTAGCCGCTGCCGGAATCAGCCACAGACTCATTTACAGCTGTCGTAAATGGCAGAGGGACCACCAGTCTGGCCCTCTCAACTGTCTGAGGGAGTGTGACCCGGCCCCAGACTGAAAAGGGTTGGCAACCTCTGTCTTAGACTACAAATTCCATCGAACCTGCAGGCTGGGTTCTGTAGTCTGAAACCGCTGGTCTGGTGCATGGATTGTCAGAAAGACAGTCTAGATCAGTGGTGGCAAACCTATGGCACACGTGCCAGAGGTGACACTCAGAGCCATCTTTGTGGGCACCCGTGCAATCACCCCAGCACAGAGTTTGCCCCTCCCCTCTGTCCAGCAGCCCAATGGGAGCGCTCCCTCCCTCCCCCCAGCACAGAGTTTGCCCCGCCCCTCTGCCCAGCAGCCCAATGGGAGTGTTTCCTCCCTCCCCTGTTGCTGTGTTGGCACTTTGAGATAAATAAGTGGGTTTTGGGTTGCAGTTTGGGCACTTGGTCTCTAAAAGGTTTGCCATCACTGGTTTAGATCCTGTGGTTCCCAACATGGGGCCCAGGCCCCACAGGGGGACTTCAATTCCAAGAGGCCTAGGTCAGTACACTGGCTGATCAGTGCTTTGGGGGAATTGACTTAGGCTTCTGGGAATTGAAGTCCAAGAACCAAAGGTTGGGAAACACCAGTCTAGAGGGATGGATGGATGGATGGATATTGAGAGGGAGGGAGGGAGTAATGAAAATGGATAGAGATGGATGGATGGATTTGCGAGCATCATGGCTGAGTGGAGACTCCAGCATGGATCTCACGCACCCTAGTCCACCCTCTAATCGTCATACTGGGCTACTCCATGCTTTCTGGCAGCTTACCTGCGTGGCACATATCACAGGCTTCCCTGCTCGGTTGCATCGGCCGATCATCATCTTCTGAGCCAAGAAAACTTTCTCAGTTGGGATCTCAATACCCAGATCTCCCCTGGCCACCATGATGCCATCGCTGGCTTCCAAAATCTCATCAAACCTGGAGGAAATTGCAAGAGAACTTATGGAACAAGACTAGATAGATAGATTAGATAGATATAGATTTTCTCCTTTTTTATTTTTTTGTAATAAAATAACTCTAAGAAAGTAAAGGATGTTTAGAAAAAGTTATGACAAGGGTTCCCAACCTAAGGGTCATGGGCTGGATCCAGCCCACAGCACCATTTCATGTGGTCCCCCACCCCTGAAAGGGCATTCAAGAAATAAAATGGCCACCCCTTTGCAGCTATTGGGACAAAAAGGCCTTCCCCATCAAATAGGCAAGGCAAAATGGCCATCTGGCCTTGAAGCTGACTGAGAGTGTGACCTGGCCCCCAGTTTGAAAAGGTTGGGAACCCCTGATTTAGGGTTAGTAAGTATTATTTGTGTTATTCAAGTCAATTTCAAGTCAAAGTGGTATATAAGTTCAAATATAATAATAATAATTTATCATTTGAATGTACTGTATGTATCTTTGTTTAATTTTGTTTTTTGTCATTGTACTATTGTTATTTCTCCTCCCCCCCCTTTTTTTTAAAAAAATTTTTTTTGATGGTCAACATTGTGGAAATAAACATTATTATTATTATTTCAAAATACAGTATTTACCTTTTCACCCCCTCGTGGTTCTCGATCTTGCTGATGATCTTGATGGCCCGGCCGTGTTCTCCCAACACTTTCCGGATGGCGTCGACGTCACTGGCCTTGCGGATGAAGGAGGCGAAAACAATATCGACCCCCTGCTCCAGACCAAACTGGAGATCCTGGATGTCTCTCTCTGAAACAGCTGGAAGGTCCACCTCAGCCCCTGGTAGGTTGACCCCCTTACGACTACAAAGCACCCCGCCATTTTCCACCTCCACCACGCAGCCATCGGTGCCTATCGGGGAGATAGTCGGATGAGACCCTTATTAGCTCCATCTAACCTGGTGCTTTTTCTTCTGTAGAGGCAGTGTGGTATATTGGTTAGATCAGCGTTTCCCAACTTTTGGTCCTTGGACTTCAATTCACAGAAGCCCAAGTCAGTACATGGGCTGATCAGTGCTTTTGGGCAATTGAAGTCCAAAAACCTAAGATTGGGAAACACCAGGTTACATTCTTGAAACATGGAATAGAAAGATTCTCTAGTAAGTTACATAAATTCACCGGTAAAAGAGCCGGAAGGAAGGAAAAAAAGGGGGAGGACAACACAAATCAAATCCCACCCCCCCAAAAAAAAGAAAAGCAGAAATACTTTCACCATCACAATTCTTGTTTCTGAGAATAAGGATCAAACTAGACATTATAGGTAGCCCGTGATTAGAAGCCTCAAGTGCTGAAGGATATATGATTGTCACAATGGGAGCTTCCTGCACTGTTTGCGCATGAACTTGGTTTGTTTCATGATTGGTCATTGGGGAGGTAAACCCAGTTTTATCTAGAAAAAGAGAATTGGGTCGCCGTCTTTCATAACTGCTTTAATTTGGATTCTCACATTGAGTTGGGGGTTAAACTCGATGGCCTAAAAGGCCCCTTCCAACTCAGTTATTTTGTGATTCTATCTATAGCAGCATTTCCCAACATGGGCCCCAGGCCCCGAAGGGGGATTTCAATTCCCCTAAAAATGGTATTTTTCCAACTCGCATTTCCCTCTTAAGATTACAAATGTGCAGGATTCCTCAATTAATGAAATCGATTATTTTCAATTTCATTTTAATTCGATTCTGGTTTGCTTTTTGCTGATTAAGTCACATTTTGGCTGCAAATAGAAAAAGTAGGTTATTAATTGGTGTAAGGCTCTAAATCTGTTAATGCCATCTAGGCATGTATTTTTTTAAATTATTTTTTCCCATTGATTCCAGGGGTTCTCAAACTTTTCAAGTCGCAGGCTGGGTCAGACAGCTGAGCAGGCCGGATTGGTGGTTCCCCCCCACCGTAAATGCTGCCATAAAACACATCCATGGCTGTCATAAAAACAGTTATGACAGCCATAAATGCAGACACAGCTGTCACCACCACTTCTGCTGCTTCCAACAGAAAGGGCAGCAGGAGCTAAGGCAGTGGGCCACATGAAGTGGCACCATGGGCCGGATCCGGCCCTTAGGCCATAGGTTGAGAACCCCTGATTGATTCTATTTTGGTTCTGTTTGACATTATTGTTTTGTGGTCTGTCTGTTTTATTGTTGTAACCTGCCCAGAGTGGCACTTGTGCCATTTGGGGCTAGGCATTGAATGAATGAATGAATGAATGAATGAATGAAATTAGGAGTACCCAGACTATTCTGAGCCAATGTCAAAGGGATGAGAAAGGTACGTACGTATTTCTTTGACCAATAAAGAGATGAGACCGTCATCGACAAAGATCCGTCCACCAACTTTGACCACTTTGGGCAGATTAACATAATCCACCCAGATGTTTTTCTCGTCGCAAAGCTCCTTGAATTTGGGGTCAGTGGTCACAACCAACTGGGATCCTTTGACCAATTCCACCTCTTTATTCTCTCCCTGTAAAAACAGGATCAGACCCGCACAACTGGATTAATAGGATTGGGTGATATCGCAGCAAATAAAATATTGCTGATTTAGGTTTTACTGGGAGGTAAATAAATAAAAAATGCATTGCATTTTCTAATGTTCACTAAGTACTAATTCTCTCTTCATATTTCACTTATCTGTAGGTCTAAAAACATTCCTTCTTCTTCAGGTGCCATATTCATTCCGGATATCGGCTATCATCATGGCTATAGTCTTCCTGTTCTTAACTCCTCGGAACAGTTCTTCCAAGGTCATGCCAGGCTTGGAGACCGGAAACACAGGTTCAATTCCCGAGAACTGCATGATGGGGGGCATGAAAGGAGCCTCATTCAGGCATCCCCTGCAAGAATCCTTTCAATCCAGAGTAATCTCTGACATGAAAAACGGACGCCACACCAGTCTCTCAAGTTCTTCAGCCATGAAGTCCATCTACATCTAGGGCCTCTCTTCCCAGGAATCTTTCTTTGCAGAGCAAGTTAGAGTATTCTATATTTTATGTTGTTCCTCGTAGATATGGCCAAAGTATTGGCCTGAAATACATAATATAAAGTACAGTACATGTATTTCCTCGGGTTCATTACCAGAACTGGCCACTAGAGGCCACTGCCTGCAATGTAAAAATAAGGGTTTGCTGTTATCCACAGTTTCAGGTAACTGCGGTAGGTCTCTGAATGTATGCTGCGGATACAATGACCTGTGGCTCTGCTCACCACCCAGGGTGCTAAAACACCTAGAAACAAGGCTAAAAACAGAGATACTGTAGCATCATTTCCATGTTAAGCTTACCCCTCTGACCAAGCCGGTACGGATTTCTGGGCCTTTGGTGTCCAGTGCTATGGCCACAGGTCGATAGAAAAGGGGGTTGGAAGCGAAGCTTTCAGTGGCTTTCCGGATGTTCACGATGGATCCTGCATGATACTGAAACAGAAGGGGAGATTACAGTCAATGGCGGATAAAGCAGAGGACAGAAATCCTCCTCGATAGGGATTGTGTGGACGATGGTAGTTGTAGTACGATAGCAGCTTTAGGTCCATAAATTATCTCTCCCCCATCCTAGGACTGGCCTTGGGCTGTCCATGACAAGGACAGGCTGGGAATTAGAAAAAAAAAACCCTGTACCTGGCAGAACCACTGCCTCTTCAAAAGTGTGGATTGTCCCAGCTGATCATTCGAGGGGCAATGAATGGAGAAAAAAGGGCTGGGTTTTTTTCTTTTAAAGAAATCTGCCCATTCTGACTTCTGACCAGTACCTCGTGGGAGCCATGGGAGAAATTCAGCCGTGCGATGTTCATGCCGGCTTTGATCATCTCCCGTAGCATTTCCACCGAACGGGACGCAGGACCTGCAAGAGGAAATCACATTCCATTTCATGACAGCGCCGGGACAAACAGTACCTTTTTACTAGAACCCCACCCAACCCCAAAGTCGATTCCTAAAAAAGTAACTTTTTAAAAAATACTTGTACAAAATAAACATAGAAAAATATCATACTGATATATTTTTAAAATACACAAACATCTTAACAAATATTACTTGCACCCACCACCAGTGGGACATTATAACACCTTCATTTAACTATTCTCCATATCATAAGTAACTATTCTCTGTATCATAATCAACTGTCCTGCCTGTACTCATAAGGACTAGAAACTTGGCCTTCCTTTTAAAAGCAGAATATATCTAGATGGCCTCATAGGCCCCTTCCAACTCAGATATTCTGCAATACTAAGGCTGCATTTTAATTCCAATTTAGTACTTTGAGGATTGGGGACTGCGGTGGCTTCGTGGTTAAGACGCTGAACTTGACGACTGGAAGAGCTGTGCGGCGGAGTGATCGCCCGTCGTCTGTCCCAGCTCCTGCCAACCAAGCAGTTCGAAAGCAAGACATTTGCAAGCTTGGGTGGGAAAGGTACCAGCATGCCACGTGCTCCGACATCTAGTCATGCCTGCCAGGTGACCACAGAAACACCTGCAGACACAGAACACTAGAGTCAGACATAACTGGATTTCAAGCAACTGTGACCTTGACATTTAAGACCCTGTAGTCACTGGCCACAGTATGGCTCCTGGGGCTGCTACCCAAACGCCGCTCGTTGTGGATGATGGGCTCCCTGATCGATCTCTCCTTCTGATTCTCTAGCTTTAAATCTCTAAGTCCAATGGGTGACACTTTTGAACAGAGGATGGCCGGGCAGCTTTTGAAACGGAGCCCGTTCGCCACGGAAAGAGTCCCCATCGGCCCGACCTACCGATGGTACACACGATGCCGGTGCTCCGGGCAGCGATGGGTTCGGAGTCAATGTCCAGAAGGCACAGATGTTCCAAGAACGTGTCGGCCATGGAGGCCGGTAGCTGGTGGCGCTGGAAAAAAGCGGCGCCCAGTTCCTGGGTGAGGGAGGCCATGTCGTCCGGAAGGATGAAACTTTCTCCTGCCAGGGGGTGGAATAAAGCGGAGACACTTGAACGTAACTTAGGCACTGATAGCACCCCTTCCACGGGCCGGCCTGCCGCATGTCCAGGGCAGGTGTGGCCTTCCCTCCCCCTTCTTTTCCACCTAGCTGAGTCACCTGCCTCAGATCCAGGAAGAGTTTTATGGCAAGAGCAAACGCCCTTGAAGGGACGCAAGAGCAAGCAAAGCCAAATTAGAAGATGGAAGAAGGAGTTCACTGGACAAGGAACGGCATTAAAGGAGGATAGAGCTGAAGATCTCGACCCCTATGTCACTTGGAAGACCCTGAATAGGCTGAGGGTCGGAACCCCTAAATGCAAAAACAACTGGCTCAACTGGCGGATAACAACACATTGTGTGCATGTGGAGAGAGGCACAATCTGGCTCATTTCTGGTCTGCCGGCTATGGCGATCTAATTATTACTTACATCCTACCATTATCCCTGTTTGCGTAAGATTCCCCAGGTAGATCGTGCTCAAAGCATATACCAGTTTTATACCTCAGCGGCCATATTCATTTAACAACCTGCAGCAGAGATACACCGATTGCTACTGGAAACATGTACCAATAAGGATTTAAGGATTTGGCCAATGACAAAGCCCAGAAGGTGGCTTCATTTCGACCATTTAAAAGAGGAGTTCTCAACCTTTTTAAGCCGAGCGCCGGGTCACGCTCCCTCAGACAACTTCGGGGGGCGGACGGCCATTTTGCCCTGCCTGCCACACACGGCACTTCCTGGTGTGGCGGAGGCAGTGCGGGGCCACATGAAATGGTGTCGTGGGCCGCATCCGGCCCCCAGACCATAGGTTTAGAACCCGATTTAAAGTTTGATCTGGACATGAAAGAAGAAGCAGCAGCTGCCACCTGCCTGGCACCTGTGCCCTTCTGCCCACCAAACCCACCCAGGGCCCACCTGCCATCTTTCTCTCCACTCCTTGCTCCCAACCGGTGTCTTCTCTGGCTTAGGTAGACTCTGTCTCCAAACAGACAAACCTTCCCAGTGATTTCCAACCCAACAAATCTCTCCCACCCACCCCTTATCCAGGTTAAAAAGTTACCTGGGAGAGTCTAAGTCCACCGTCTCTGGCAAGCTGCATGGGTTCCGCACCTCATTAAGCTTGCATCGTCATCATTAGCGACAGCAATGACACTTCTTTGCCTCCCCATAGGTCTCTTTGGGGCACATACAGGGTCGGTATCGAGGCTGTATCAGACCCAGCCTGCTCTGCTTTCTCTGGCTATCATCATCTTCATCATCACATTCGCTGACATCTCATTTCATTTTTTACTTATCGACTAGCAATCATGTCGCACATTTGAATCCAAACTTTGGCATTGGATACTTTCTGGACAGGCTCCATGCGGCTCCCGTGATACAAATATTTTTACATTTTAAAAAATCAAACGAAAACTCCCCAGTTCCTGCACTGAAGGCTAATATTGGCTTTTAAAACCTTACTTTCCATGGGTTCAAGAGCACATTCCCTCACCTTCTCACATATATTCCTCCAAGCAATGTTCATGGTTCCTCTCCCCTACTTTATGCCCACAACAACCCTTTGAGGTAGGCCAGAATTAAAGTGTGAGGCTGGCCCATCGTTACACAACAAGTTGCATGGTCAATGTCCGAATCAACATCTCCCTTTGTGGAGGCGGAATGGGCCGTCCTCTCATCTCTTGCCTCAGACAGTGAAATGTCTCGGGTCAGCCAGACCTGAGAGGCTGCCTAAATTTTGCTTTTGACACTGAGCTGCGCATGTCTATCCCTAGACACAATGCGGCAGCTGCCTCAAGTCTATGCTTTGGGGTGTTGCGGTGGCTCAAGTAGTTAAGACCCTGTACTTGTCGAATGGCCAGCAATTTGAGACCCAAGTGCTGCTCGGTGGAGTGAGCTCGTGAGAGCTCCTGCCAACCTAGCAGTTTTAAAGCAAGAAATTGCAAGTCAATAAATAGTGGGAAGGTAACAGCGTTCCGTGCACTCTGGTGTCAAGGCATGCCTGCCACATGTCCATGGAAGCATCTGCAGACGCAGACAGCACTAACTCTTTGGCTATACAAAAAGATGAGCACTGAATCCTAGGGTCGGATATGACTGGCTTTTGAGCAAGGGTGACACCTTTACCTAACTGGGCAAATGCTAGTGAGTTAATTGATCTAATTGTATGTTTGCACTGCTAGGAAGTGATGACAGAGTTATTAACAAATACCTGAAACCCCAAGCAAGTCTGAACAGGTAAAGGTAGTTATCGAGCTCTTCTGGCCTAGAGACATTTAGGGCTTCTTGCATCCAAACCAACGCCTTAAAATCAGGAAACTGGGAAAAGTAGGTTTGAAAACAGTGAGAATTTCCCCAAACTTCTGACCATCAGATTTTGCACTCACTCGACCTTTGGACAATCTTCAAGGGCAGCGCCCATGCAAGATGGGCTTCAGCAGTCTGGACTGGAGAAACTTTGGAACCTTGTAGCCAAACCCACCTTCCCGAGAGGCACAAAATATTGTCTTGGGTCCAGGACCGCTCTTGAAACCTGCCACCCTGCATGACGGAGTGAGCTCCCGTCTCTGTCCCAGGTCCTGTCAACCTAGCAGTTTGAAAGCAAGAAATTACAAGTAGATAAAACAGATACCACTTCAGTGGTGTCTAGTCATGTCTGCCCCATGACTCAGGAAACGTCTGCACATGCAGACAGCTCTGCTTCCGGTCGGCTTGTGACTTATGGCTGCCAAAGGTCCCAAAACAGAAGCAGGCCAGATCCTATAGATCAGGGGTGCCCAAACTATAGCCCGTGGGCCGGAACTGGCCCCAACACCAATTCATCCAGCCCGTGAAGCCCTTGTTGCTCCCAGAAGCGGAAGTAAAATGCACCCGTGTGGGCATGTTTTACTTCTGCTAGCAACGTCAGAGGCTGGATCTGGCCCATTGCCCACAGTGACTGGCCCCCTGAACCACGTGACCAACTCACGGCCCGAAAAGTTTGGGCACCTCTGCTATAGATTAAGATGTAGCAGCGGAAGCTGAGAGAACTAAGCAAGGGAATGACCCTCGACATCCTCTGAACGGACATGAGCCTCAAGTTCGCTGGCTGAGATCCAAGAAGAACTTTATGGCAAGAACAAACTTCCTTGAGGGTACGCAAGGGCAAAACCAAATTAGAAGATGGAGAAAGGGGTTCACTGGACAAGAAATAACATTAAAAGAGGAGACGGCTGAGAAATACAACCTCCCCTACATCACTTGGAGGGCCCTGAATAGGAGTTGGGAGTCCCTAAATGCAAGACCAGCAGGCTCAAGTGAGACTTACAAGCAGATAACAACACACTGTTTGAATGTGGAGAGCTACAGAATCTGGCACACTGGCTGGTCTGCCAATGACTGCCGGAAACATGCACCCATGTTTCATTTGGCCAGTGGCACAGCCAAGACAGTGGCCTCATTTTGGCAGTTCAGGGTTTGTTTGGGACACGAAAGAAGAATCAAAACTGGGGAAGAAGAAATAATAAAGTTATACCCACCCTGGCGTCTCTTTCTCTGGATTTCCACCCCCCAGTATCTGGCCGCTGGAGCTGCAGAAACAAGGAAGAAGCTGCAACTGTAAACCAAGCCCCTTTCGGGTGGAAATTTCCACCCTACAAGCAACGATGCCAGCCACTCCCTGGTGTTGTGCTTTGTCTCCCCCATAAATCTCCACCGCCTTCTCAGAACGCGGCTTTTGTGGCCCAGGGCCAACTCCAGATGTTTTGCAACTTCAAGATGGTTGGGGGGAGATATAAGAGGAGGGAATGGCTTAACCCTAAAAATCAACATCCATCTCTACCTTCAGCACCAAGAAGGAAGACTGAAATACATTCCAGATGTTTGGAGCAATGTTTGTTTTTTCTTCTTTTGGGATTAAATTAAATTTGGGAGAGAGCCAGCCAAAGTCACGTAGGACTTTCAAAATAAAGATGTCCCACATGATACAAGTTTGCACCAACTTCGGTTCACTTCTGAAGGTGCAAGCTTCAGAGCATCACAAGATTTTTAGACTGATTTACCTGCAAATGCATAGCCTCAGTTGCTCTTCCGGATTCGTGGCCAAAGCAAAATTTCTCGGCTGCTTCCTTCATTCAGAGACGATCTTTTCTCTCTTTATTTTTTGCAGCTGAAAAGCTACGGGAATGTTATAAATAAAATGCTTATCAGACCCAAATGACACAGATCAGGCCGCCCAATTAGCTGGCAGATTTTTGCGACTGCCCTTTCAAAGGATTAAACTGAACATCAACACTTGTGTTTGTCTCTCTAACTAGCAGAAACTTCCCCAGTCCTGAGTAATGCCAAAACCATCCTAGATAACAAATCCTGCACTATTTTTACAGCACAAACGAAAGTGTAAATATAATATACTGTACACAGTATGTATGTACCGTATAGCAGACGGTACTGCAGGACGGAATGAGCTCCTGTCTTTGTCCCAGCTTCTGCCAACCTAGCAGTTCGAAAGCAAGACATTGCAAGGAGATAAATAGGGACCACTTCGGTGGGAAGGTAACAGCGTTCCGTGCGCTCCGGTGTCTAGTCGTGCCTGCCACATAACCACGGAAACGTCTGCAGAAGCAGACAGCGCTGGCTCTTCGGCTTTGAAACAGAGATGAGCACTGCACCCTAGAGTTGGATACGACTGGTTTTCAAGCAGTTACCTTTATACAGTATGTCAAAAAAAGATTGGTTGCTGTATGTCACCCCGTGTCACTTTCTTGTGTTGGGGGAGGAGGAGCAGGATAATAATAATAATAATAATAATAATAATAATAATAATAATAATAATAATAATAATAATAATAATAATAATAATAATAATAATATTTCCTTGAATTGAATGCATGATTTCAATGGAAGACTATGAGTACTAGTTTTAGTAAGACGGTATTGTTGTTGTTGTTGTTATGGATTTCAATTTGCTTCCAACTTACGGTGACTCTGTGATTGATTGTCCTCCAAAATGTCCTATCTTTGGCAATTTTAAACTCATTCTTGTGGTTTCCTGTAGGGAGTTTGTCCATTTCATATTTGGTCTTCCTAGCTGGGTGGCAAATAAATAAAATAAAATAAATAAAATAAGAGAAAATAACTTGTCAGGTCAAATCCCAGGAGGGAAATAATAATATTTCACCCACTAAAATCAACTCCTGCTTAAATTGGAAGCATCCCTTGAAAAAGAAACACTCTAGAAAAATTGAGGAGGAGACCTGTGTTTTTAGAAAGTTTGCAGAATGTTTCATAGAAAACTCTGAAGACTTAATTCTTCTCTGCCAAGAAAGGGTTAACGCTTCCCCGCCCTCTTCTAATCCCACCCCCTTTCCTACTCTAGCCAATCCGCGGCAACCGTGAGGTCGCAGGCCATATTTCCCGCCCTTCTGATTGGCCGTCCCTAGCATGGTCCGTCCTCGCATGATAGCGACGGTCGGTGAAGGCGGCGGACAAGGCAACGGAGCCGCTGCTGGCGAAAGCTCCTCTCCCGCGGTGCCTTGTGGGGGACGTAGTTCTCAGAGGGGGAAGCGCCCGCTCTGGGTTCTACGGGGCTGTGACAGCGCGGGAACTACCCTACCCAGAATGCAGCTGGGCGCCCTGGGACTCTTTTATGCTTGCAAGACAATCAGAGCAAAATTAGTATTGGAGAAGCGGCTGGAGTGGCTGCAAGAGGTAAGATATTGGGGAGGAAGAGGAGGAAGAGGAAGGCTGGGTCGGTCCCCCTATCCCTTTTTGCATTGCATATTATGGGTAGCATGGTGCAATGGTTGGAGCATCAAAACAGTGATGGTGGACCTTGGCACTCATGGTGTTCTGGAACTTCAATTCCCAGAAGCCCTGATCAGCAGCAGAACTGGCTTAGGCTTCTGGGAGTAGAAGTCCAAGAACAGCTGGAGTGCCAAGCTTCGCCATCACTGAATGAGGATTTGGGGTGGGGATCCCGGGAAATAATTTATCCAACCCCGCAATTAAACTCACTGAGTGATGGGCTTCTCCACGCTCCTTTTGTCTTTCTTTTTTCCCCCCCGCAGCCTGTCCTACCTTTCAAGGTTGTTGTTGGACGAGGATATCGTAAGGCGGAGGAAGAGCTTTGCCTTCATTGGAAGCAAGGTGAGACTTGAGCAAAGAGCCGGACCCACAAGTATCCTTAATGGGGATACTAAATACTACTGCTAATATGAATGCTAAATATTTACATTTTACACAAAAAAAAATCATTTAGATTTATGCTAAACGGGCTAAAGGTAAAGGTTTCCCTTGCTCGAAAGCCAGTCGTATCCGACTCTAGGGTGCAGTGCTCATCTCTGTTTCTAAGCCGAAGAGCCAGCGCTAAATGGGGATGAAAGGCAAATTCAGCCTCGCCTCCCAATCGGAAGAATTGGGGCGAGGATGAGAGCAAGGTTAGAGAAAGAAACCTTTTTTCAAACAAAGCAACAAAAACCGTTGTGGCAGCTTAAAGACTAACTCCTGTATTTAAATGTGAGTCTTCGTGGATCAAGTCCACTTCGTCAGATGGTGGACTTGATCCACGAAAGCTCACATTCAAATACAAGAGTTAGTCTTTAAGCTGCCACAACTTTTTTATTTTTGACTTTGTTAGTTTTTCTGCCAAAGCAACGGTGCATTTAGAGCCATCTTGCACATAAAGCTTGGAAATAAGTTTCTAGACCTTGGTACTTTTGTCTTCTCCACGTGCTGTTCATCTTGTTGAGAAGTTGAGAGTTCAAAGCCTGCGAGATACAAGAGAAAAAGATTAACTGTTGTTTCTTTAAAACATGGAAAGCAGACTGGGAATTTGAACTGGTGTAAAGAGGTGGAATACAGCCATAAATCATAGGTTAGATTAAGATAAAAAAGGGGGATTCATTTAAAAAAACCTTTTTTTAGAGAAATAGAGGGAGAATTTTTATATTATGTATTAGTGAAAGGAATAAAGTCAATGCAAAATGCATCTTTTTGGAATGAGGGGACGAATAGATTAAAAATGCAATGATACTGAGAATAGTTAATCGAGATGGTTTATAATGTCCCACTACTGGTGGGTGCATGCAGTCATTATGTCATTTTGTTAAGAACTCTTGTCTGTTCTTCTGTAGTTGTGATTTTTAAAAAGTTAATTAATTTTTTAAAAAAGAAATAGATTGGCTTATCAGTGGAAGGCTGAGTCAACCTGGAGCCCGTCAGGATTGAACCAGGATCGTGAGCAGTTTTGGCCAAACCGCCACAGCACAACCGCTGTGACAATAACTTTTGAGTATCGTCCCAACACCCTCTCTTTCTCTGTATTCTAGGTAGAAAGATGAGTACTAATGGAAAGCAATCCTTGGCAAACACAGAACGAGACCAATTTGAGGCATTCTTCCCCCAAATTGTCAAAGATCTGACAGAAGATGGTCTCCAACAAGAGGAAGTAGCTGATGCTATCACTAGGTTGAAGAAGGTGAGGACATAAATCCTGTAAAATGCTGGGGTTAGAAGTAATAAAATGCAGGCTTATTGCTCCCGCGTATGGAGATTTAAACAGAGATTGTTTATCTTGGTTTATGATTTGAGTTGTGGTCTGCCCTGCAGGCTACCAAACAAATTATGGCTTCTCTTCCCGATTTCTGGTTATCCCCCCCCTCCTCCTAGTCCTTTCCTGTTTCAAAGAGGGCAGGTTGGGAAACAAGCCACGATTGCACCTTTAGATGTCACAGTAAACCGTGATCCGTACAAACCAAGGTTTGTGAGCCAACAGAAAGTGATGACTTTGCAGCACGCTTTCTGGGACTGGTTCAGCAAGCCGCATATTGCTGGTAGGCGCAAATCTGCACATCATGATAAGCTGGATGTCGGCTTGTCGTGACATCTGAATGCTGGCTTAGACATTTGGCCTGTTGACTACATGATGCTGTAACTAGTGACAGACGGAGTTTTAGAGGGTACTCTTCAGTCCCCTTTCGGCTTCATGTACTGTATCTCTATCCGGGGGAAAGCTTGTGACACCAAAATTTCCTCCCTGATAGGTAATTGAATATAATGTCGTCGGTGGGAAATATAACCGGGGCTTGACGGTGGTTTCTGCCTTCCGGGAGCTGGTTGGGCCGGTCCAACAGGATGAGAAGAATCTACAACGGGCTTTGGTTGTTGGCTGGTGCATTGAACTGGTAAGCACTTTCACCCTGTGTGTTGCAACAAGGAATTACCTCTGATTGCATGGCAGGTAATCTTTCAATGTAAGGGAAACGTATGCAACCTTTTGAGCAAGAGTGCTTGAATGTTGCATTTGATGCAACAATTATCTGCTCCATCTTACATTTTTCTGGACAGAGGAAGGGACAAAATGTTTGGCAAAAAAAATTAAGGCCAGCCTGCAGCGTTAAGCAGGGAAAAACCTAAACCTCCCCCCCCCCCCTTAATTTTTAAAAATCAGGATAATAAAGTTAAAGGTCACCTTTGCTCGAAAGCCAGTCGTATCCAGCTCTAGGGTTCGGTGCTCAGCTGCGTTTGTAGCCAAAGATCCAGCGCTGTCTGCGTTTGCAGGCCTTTCCGTGGTCACGCTGCAGGCATGACTAGATGCCAGAGCGCATGGAACGATGTAACCTTTTCTGCCCAAGCGGTATGTTAATTGTCTTGCAACGTCTTGCTTTTGAACTGCTAGGTTGGCAGGAGGAGGTTGAAGTACTGTATATATATATAAAAGCAGAGAACCTTTCCTCCAGTTATTCAGTGAAGACGGGTTTCAATTTGACAGTGCTATATTGGAAGAATCGGTAATAATTATGTGTTCTGGTTTATAGCTTCAGGCTTTTTTCCTGGTAGCCGATGACATCATGGACCACTCGGTCACCCGTCGGGGCCAGCCCTGCTGGTATAAAAAGGTAAAAAGTTGCTATAATCCCTAAAACAGACATAAGAAATCTCTTTTTTTAAAGAAAAAATAGCTCTGTTCTTACACTGGTGGACGAGATGGTTTAAGAGAAGCGATTAACCCATCCGCTGCTTCAGAAACTGTTCGCGGCCTTAACCTGCCGTGACATTTCTCCAGAGGTCTTGAATTGTGACTCCATCGTTCCCCCAGCCAGCTGGGGCGTGTGTGATGGGATTTGTAATCCGAGCGCCCCGGAGGACTCCAGATTGGGAAACAGCTGACTGGAGGGAGGATGGCGAACCTTTTTGCTATCTTTTTATCTTGTGTTTTCTCTTCCTGCTTCCAACCCCAGGCAGGGATCGGGCTGGACGCTGTCAATGACTCTTTTTTGCTCGAAGCGTGTATCTACCGATTGCTCAAACAACACTGTCGAGACCAGCCGTTCTACTTGAACCTGCTAGAATTATTCCTTGAGGTGAGTGTCATAAGGGCACCCATGGAAGGTCTCTTATCACCTTAATGGTGTCTATAATTGGGCAAGACTGCATCCTGGTTCCTCTTAGTTCTCCCCCACCCCATCTCTTGGAAGAAGGCAGGAGTTTAAAGATTCATATTGTGGCAGAAAGTTCGACAGGTTGAATTTCTAATAGAGTAATATTTCCCCCCTAATGGAGAGTATAGGAAAGGTTCAATGCCATTTCTCATTTATTCAGCCAGATATAATTTTTATTATTTTCTATTGATCGCACTGGAATTTCCGGCTTATCCTTTTAAGCCAGGGGTTCCCAACCTAAGGCCCATGGGGCAGATCAGGACCATGGTGACATTTCCACCCCTCCAAGGGGATTTGAGAAACAAAATGGCCACACCTTTGAAGCTGTTGGGGCAAAATGGCCACCCTCATTGTGCAGGCAGGGCAAAATGGCCATCCGGCCCTCAAAGCTGACAGAGAGCATGACCCGGACTGCAGTGGCTTAGCGGCTAAGACGCTGAACTTGATGACTGGAAGGTCAGCAGATCGAGACGGAGTGAGCTTCTGTCTCTGTCCCAGCTCTTGCCAACCTAGCAGTTTGAAAGCAAGAAATTGCAAGTAGATGAATAGGTACCACTTCGGTGGAAAGATAAACTTCGTTTGGTGCACTCCGGTGTCTAGTCATGCCTGCCACGTGACGAAGGTTGAGGTAGTAAGTAATAGATCTTTGAACTCTGTAAATAGGTTTCTATGACTGTGATTGCTTTTTGCTGTCTCCCCAGACGACGTACCAAACAGAGATTGGCCAGACCTTGGACCTCATCACAGCTCCTGCTGAACGGCTGAATCTGAACTGCTTCACGGAAGAAAGGTGAGAAGCAAATGGATTCCATTTCCCATCTTCAGACTATGCTGTCTGGGGCTGATGGGTGTTGTAGTATCTCCAGGGCTGTAGCTTGCCCTGCCTGCACGATGTGGATGGCCTGTACATTTAAAAGGAACCACACATGGCACTTCTGGGTGTGTTGGAGGGGGGTAGTTGAAATGGCACCATTGGCCGCATTCGGCCCATGGGCTGCAAGTTGAGAACCCCTGGTTTACACCCATTCCAAAGCTCAAAAGACGTCCGCCCTTCTCTGAGCTTTGCAAATGTGTACATAGACAGACCTTTAGGACTGATGTGGCTCAACTCCTGCATCTTTCCACAGGTACAAGACGATTGTGAAGCACAAGACATCGTTTTATTCTTTCTACCTCCCCGTGGCGGCTGCAATGTACATGGTGCGTAAGGACGGGCTGATGGGTTTTGTACTCAACACTAGGTCAGGCGAAAGGAACTGCAGAATGAACTCACCGAAAGGTGCCTTCATTCTGGCAAGAAGAAGACGCGGAAGAAGACGAAAAAGAATCCCAGATGTACATTTGCAATTTACTTTCTGCTGACCCTAGTCACTTTGTCTGTCCCCAATAATAATAATAATAATAAAGTAACAGGCTATCAAAAACAGCTATATATTGCTTAGGCAAGCTTGTGTGGTTTTGACTACAGACTGTTTAGCTCCCTGTCAGGAAAAAGGTTCACTTAGCGCACAGATATAAACTGCTTTAATTCTTCTTCTGCCATATTGAATCTGAATATTGGTTCTCCTCAGGGCGATCAGCCATGAAGATCGTCCTGAGAATATAATGTAATAGTCTTCCATTTGCCATCTGCATCGCAGCATGGCACACGTACCACGGATCCAGTTCCGTGCGTCACTTTCGGGTCCTGAGCCATTTTGGCATGCAAAGTCCTCATCATCATCCCCAGGCCAGGAAGGATGAAGCCGGAGGGATTCAAGAGGGATTCAAGTGGGATTTTATCCCCTTGGGGACTCTTCACCCTTCCCTGTGGTCTTCAGCACCCAAGGACTGTGCAATTCAAGGTGCTTGGTGATGTCTTTTAAAGCCCTACATGGTAGTGGTCCAGGGTACCTAAGAGACCGCATCACCCCGAGGACATCTGCCCGTCCCACTAGACCAAAGAGGCTCCTTAAAAGTGCCATCAGCAAGAGAGGCTCATCTCTCTGGGACAAGAAGGGAGGGCCTTTTTGGCCCTATGGAACCTCCTGCCAACTGAATCACGTCTCCAGACAGAACCGCTGCCCTTCCGAAAAGACCTAAAAACATGGCTGGCGAAGCAGGTGTGGGGCACTGGTGGTACGGTAGCCCTCCTCTCCCGGCTGGCTCATACAATGATGGCCGCTTGTACTTTTAGGTTTTAATCTCAATTTTTAATTAGTGGGGTTATTTTTTAGCAACAGGTTTTAATGGCTTTAAGCTTTAATGACCTCTGTGATTTTTAACGTTTTAAGAGATTGTAATTTTCTGATTGTTGGGATATTAACATTGTGAGCCGCCCAGAGTCGCTCCGGCGAGGCTATAGAAGTTTGAGCAATCAATAAATAAATACTGTACATAAATAAATAAGTAAGGCCGTTAGTCCTCAGGGTGGTCAGGTTAGTTCACCACCACCTGGCAATTGGCGTTGAGTCACTGGCAGTAGGGTCTACTCTATTTATAGATTTTACAAAATCATTCTCATACCCTGATAGAGAGGATGGATGCCAGAATCTTCTTAGGTTACTTTAAATGGATGGCTTAAAACAAGTGTTCCCAATCTAAGGCCCACAGGCTGGATCTGGCCCATGGCACCATTTCATGTGGCCCCACCCCGAAGCGTGACCCAGCCCTTGGCTTGAAAAGGTTGGGAACCCCTGGCTTAAAATGAGGCCTTTTAGACATCAGGGCTAACTGTCTCTCACTGTCCCTTTCCGAATAAATCCTATGTATAGTTTTGCTAAGGACTGTCCCTACGTAACAAACGTTTCTGCTATGCCTGGTCCCTATTTTCATTTTTCTTTTCGCTACTGCAGGCTGGCATCGAGAGCAAAGAGGAGCATGCGCACGCTAAAGCTATCCTCCTGGAAATGGGAGAATTTTTCCAGATCCAGGTAACCTTACCTTTTTCTCCTTCGGGCATAACTGCCAAGAGATCCGACAAAGATGCTAAAGTTATAAGGGAAGGACCCAAACCTGACTCTTCCATGCATCTTTGTTTCGGATTCTCTGCGTATTTCCAAAGCTTGGCCTCATGAGGACTAGAACCTTAGCAGTTTCAAACAGCCCCCCTAGAGTCAGATATGACTGGCTTTCGAACTTTATCTTATCTGGTTTTTAAAAAAAAATTAAGGGAGAAAAGTGGTTTTCCCCGCTTAGTGTTGCAGGCAAGTATTGTTATTTATAGGGGTGCGGTGGGCTCAGTGGTTAAGAAGCTCACCTTGTTAGATGGAAGGCTGGCAAGTCGGCAGTTTGAGACCCAGGAGCTGCATGACGGACTTGAGCACCCGTCGTCTGTCCCAGCTCCTGCCAACCTAACAGTTCGAAAGCAAGAAATTACACGTAGATAAATAGGGACCACTTTGGTGGGGGAAGATCTTGGGGACATGAAAGGAGCCTCATTCGGGCATCCTCTGAGCGGAGTTTCTCCAGCAAAAATCCTTGCAACACAGAATAATTTCTGACATGAAGTTATCGCTGTTGTTGTTATTTATGGCAATTGGCCTGCATTAGTTTCGCGGCACCTTTGTCACATCCCACGCCTCGTGCGAGAGGTTACTGTTTTTCTCCTGGCTTGTAGGACGACTACCTTGACTGCTTTGGGGACCCCGCTGTGACTGGAAAGATTGGGACTGATATTGAGGATAATAAATGCAGCTGGCTGGTTGTGCAGTGCTTACAACGTGCTTCAGCCGAGCAGAGACGACTTCTGGAGGTAAAGATGATGCAATGCAGAAAAAATTCTGTAATGCAAACGAATAATAATAGATCCCCCCCCCCCTCCGGCTCTAGAACCTGTGGTTCCCAATGTGGCCTTCAATTCCCAGAAGCCTCAGTCAGTACATTGGCTGATCAGTGCTTTGGGGAATTGGCTAAGGCTTCTGGGAATTGAAGTCCACCGGTGGGGACTTCAGTTCCCACCTTGTGATGCCATGTGATGATGTCATCGGGGTCCTCGCCTACGCTACGACATCAGAAAGATCCCCTGATCTCAGCACCAAATATTTCAAGGAAACTGCAAGAGCCTTGAGATTACTCACGGTTTAAAAAAAATGGAAAATGGGGTGTGACTTTGAGTTTGACGACCGGTTTAAAGCGTTATGGAACAGAGCAGTAAACGATAGATTGACATGTGAATTAAAATTTTAAAAGGGATTATTTTAAAAAAATAATGATCTTCAACAAGAGATTTTAATGGATATATTTTAGTGAAAGGAAAAGGTGTAAGACCGGGATAAGAATATGCATCTTGTTTTAAAAAATAGGGGACAAATATATAAATAATATATGGTATAGACTAGAGTAGCTAGCTGAAAGTATGGTACAGTATATAACAATGATGGCAAACCTTTTAGAGACCGAGTGCCCAAACAGAGGGGTGGGGCAAAATCTGTGCTGGGGAGAGGGAAGAAGCACTCCCATTGGGCTGCTGGGCAGAGGGGTGGGGCAAACTGCTGGGGGAGGGAGGAAGCGCTTCCATTGTGCTTCTGGGCAGAGGGGTGGGGCAAACTGTGCTGGGGGAAGGAGGAAGCACTCCCATTGGGCTGCTGGGCAGAGCAAACTCTGTGCTGGGTGACGGCACATATGCCAGCAGAAAGGGCCAGGAGTGCCATGTCTGGCACGCGTGCCATAGGCTCGCCACCACTGGTATATAATGTCCCATTGGTTGTGGGTGCACTTGATAGTTTAAATGTTTTTCTTTTTAAAAAAAAATTAAGTGTTCATTTTTATATACTTTTTTTTAGATTGTTGTTTTTCTTTTTGTCAATTAATTTAAAAAAAAATGTTTTCCCCCCAAGGAATTAGGTTGTTGTTAATCTGGGGACCCTCAACTTGGTTGGGTTTAAAGTCTCAGCTGGGTTTAAACTCGAGTCTCTTTAATTTTTGTTTCCTCCCAGGAACACTACGGGCAAAACGACCCGGACAAAGTTGCGCGGGTGAAGCAGCTCTACGAAACGCTGGACTTGAAAGGGATCTACCAGGCCTATGAAGAGAATAGCTACCAACGTTTACTGCAACTGATTTCTCAGCACGCCGTCCGTCTCCCTAGCCAAATTTTCCTCGGTCTAGCCGAACGCCTCTACAAGAGGCAGAAATGAAACCCCTTGGGCGGGGAGTAGCAACTTTCGTGTGTCTGTTTTTTCTTTTCTTTCGGGACCTGAGATTATTTTTAGGCAGGCAGAGAAACAAGCGACACCGTTTCTGATGTTCGGTTTGTGGCTTGTGCATTCCTAGAGTTGTTACTTGCAAGCGTGACTACACTATAAATGTCTTAAGCCAGTTTTTGGAACCTGTTTCACTCCTGAGAGTTGTTCTGGGTGGTGGTCAAAATAGCCACGTCACTTTACTCTTGCGTTTCTTTACTCTTGGGACATTTGGAAAAAAATTAAAACAAGGATTAAAAATTAAATTAAGAGCAAGAAATGGCTAATGATTGTCCCAGATAACTCTCAACGGTTTTTTTTCTTTTTTTTGGAGGGTGTAGAAGGAGGGGGGAAGTAGCAAGCAGTTTCTCTACCATTATCCTGTTTAAAAAAATATTTTATTAATCCAAAGAGGAAATGGAGAGCGATGGATTTTGGTTACGAGTTACTTTTTCGGAGAACAAGTCCCACGACAGCGAGCACAGCTTTGCAAACGTGGCACATGGGTATCCCACTTTGCAACGTTTTTTGCAGTTTTCGATTATAAATGGAAAATCTTTGTATTGTTGTTGTTGAGTTACATCTGTGAAGGGGGGCCTTCCTTGGCAAATAATTTGCTTTCATCCTCGCCTCAAGTTAACACCTCGCATTCATGTCCCGGGGAAAGGAACAGGGTTGATTTAAAAAAATCCTTTTTAATATATAATTTATTTTTCTTTGCTTTTGAAGGAGGGGGGAAAACAGGATAACATCCAAAGAGCTGGATGTAATTGTCTTTTCCAAGCACCCTTGGAAGAAACTCCATCTGGAGCATGCATCTGTGAAGGAATTATCGTGACACTTTTATGTATAATTGTTTTCGAAGCCGAGGGAGGGTAAATTCACTGCAAACCTTTCCTATTAGACTTAGAGGAAGGTTTGGGGTTGTTTTTTTTTTTTTTTTTTTGGGGGGGGGGGGGAGAGATTGAACATCCCGTTCATATTTTGTTTTTTTGCTCTGGAAGTCTCTAGAAAACATTGTATGTGGGTGTGATGAACATATCCGGGATGGAGCAAGCAATAAATTATTTTTCAAAACCAGATTCTCTGTCATGGTAAACTTTGTTTTGAGTCAACCCATTCATCTCTCAGGCACTGCGGTGGCTTAGTGGTTAAGACACTGAACTTGATGACTGGAAGGTCATGCACCCAAGTGCTGCATGATGGAGTGAGCTCCCGTCGTCTGTCCCAGCTCCTGCCAACCTAGCAGCTCAAAAGCAAGAGATTGCAAGTAGATAAATAGGTACCATTTCAGCAGGGAAGGTAATAGTGTTCTGTATCTAGTCATGCCTGCCACATGACCATGGAAATGTCTGCAAACGCAGACAGCACTGACTTTTAAGCTATAAACAGATGAGCACCGAACCCTAAAGTCAGATACAACTGGCTTTCGAGCAAGGGCAACCTTTTGGGAGGCAGAAGGTCAGCAGTTTGATTCCTGAGTACTGCAGGATGGAATGAGCTCCCGTCCTTGTCCCAGCTCCTGCCAACCTAGCAGTTCGAAAGCAAGAAATTGCAAGTAGATAAATAGGGACCACTTCGGTGGAGGAAGGTAAACAGTGCTCCGTGCTCTCCGGTGCCTAGTCATGCCTGCCACATGACCATGGAAATGTCTGCAGAAGCAGACAGCGCTGGCTCTTCGCCTTTGAAACAGATGAGCACTGAACCCTAGAGTCGGATATGACTGGCTTTCGAACAAGAGAACCTCCAAAGGGGGCCTACATAATTCGCCTCCCCCTTATGGTATTTTCAAAACAACCTTGCGAGGCAGGGCGGTCAAGGCTGGCGGAGTGCCTGCCGTTAGCCCAAGTTTACCCAGTGAGTTTTGTGGTTCAGTGGGGATTTGAACTTGGCCCCCCACCTCCTAAACAAAGACATGGACCAATTAAGACAATTATTTTTTTGTCCACTTTCCTATAGAAAAAAGAATGCTAAAATCAAATTCCTAACTCAATATATATACAGTATATATGCTAAAATCATTTAATGATTAGTGTCCACATTCCTATAGCAAAAAAAAAAAGATGCTAAAAACCACTTAATCATTTTTGGTCCACATTCTTACAGCAAGAAAAGGATGCTAAAAATCACACAATGATTATTTTTTTTATATATAAACCCTGCAGAGCAAAGGGTTTGATTTAAAGCATCCGCGCATCCATTAGGTTCCCACCCCATCTCTGCAGGCCTGCGGGCAGCCCAGAAAGGGTTAAAGCCCTGGCGTCAGTGGGGTGGGGAGGCCATGCCATGCCATCCCGTGATGCTCCTCCCATCCGGGTTGTCTAAGCTCAGCTGGGCAGGGTGCATGTGAGTGTGTGTGTGTGTGTGCATGTCTGTGGTTTTCGCTGCAAAGCTGAGCATCGACACCACACCAAGCCCTGCAGCAGAGGCTGGGAGAAAGCGGCAGACCGAGGGGGCACAGAGGCTGCCAGGTGAGTCCCTTGGGCACAGGTGGGCACCAAAAAGGCAGGTAGGTGGGTGGCTACATCTAGAAAGGTGCCCCAAAATCCTGATGAATTCAATTCCCCTCCTCCCTTCATCCCTCACCTTCTAGAAATCTGCAGTGCCCAAGCTAGGACGGGCGCCTAATTGATGGCTCGTTAAAACTGCAGATCTGGATGTTGTTGTGTTTTTTTTTAATGGGGGAAAGGGAAGGGATGTTTGTAAAAGCGAGTCTATTTTTCGTCCTTTCCATCCAAACCCCACCCTATTCCTAGCAGGGCTTCGGTTCCCTTCTCTTCCGGCCAGGTGTGGTACCCAAAAAAATTGCCTCTAGGACACACTTTCTTTCCAAGGTACCCATAAAGATGCTCCTCCAAACCCCCCCCCCCCCATTGGTTTCTATTTTGATTTATTTTGCCCCCCCCCCTTTTTTTGGCCCAGTTTTCAGCATCAGGACGGCCGGGTACCAATTCTATATTTCCTCCCAACCCCCATCATCTTCCAATCCTCATCATCTCCGCAATGCTTTGGCTTCCTGCCTGCGGAAAGGCTGGGGAGATTGGATGGGTGGATGGATACAGGAAAGGAAGGAGGAAAAAAATCTGGCCAGGATCAGACCCCGAGCATCCATTTACCGACATGTTTTGGATAGAGGACATTCAATGTGAAAATCTTTCTCCTCTTTGGCGCTGAAGGAATTCAGTCCATTTCTCTTTTTAGGCTGAGTTTAGATATCTGCAAAACAGTCTCCACCCGGCTGGGTCCCCCCCCCCCTTTAACTGACCTTTCTCCTTAGCCTACCTTACAAAGTTGTTGTTTGTGACGGCGAGAACGGAAGCCAGGCCAATGGGGGAAACTGGGAGAATGAGACCAACCCATGAGTTAAATTTTATCTGCTGATGCTCGCTTTCAAAGCAGTTTACGGTAAAGCTATAAGTCGCCCTTGATCGAAAGCCAGTCGTATCCAACTCTAGGGTTCAGTGCTCATCTCTGTGTATAGCCAAAGAGCCAGCAGATGTTTCTGTGGACCTGTGGCAGGCATGCCTAGATACCGAAGTGCACGGGACGCTGTTTACCTACTTGCAATTTCTTGCTTTCCAACGGCTAGGTTGGCAGGAGCTGGGGCAGAGACGGAAGCTCACTCCATCTTGCGGCACTCGGGTCTCAAACGGCGGCTAACCTGCCGACCTTCCAGTCGTCAAGTTCAGTGTCATAACCGCCGAGCCTCCGCAGAACTGTTGGAAACAAAACCCACATATAATGCCTGTGTTCCCCTGTTCTCGGACGCAGTAGCCATTCGAGCCTGGTTTTGCTAGCCTTCGGTCTTGGAACCTCGCCATATACAATTATTCTTTCTTTCCAACCTTGCCTCTGGGCATGTGCAAAGGGTTTTCAGAGGCAGGACCTCACTGTGTTGGGAGGAGGGGGGTTCTGGATGGTGTGGGGGCACAATTATAACCAAGGAAGAACGAAGCAATCAACATGGGGCGGTATACAAGTGTAATTGCTATCAATGTAATTTAAATTTAATTTAATTGTCAAATTTATATAGCACCCACTCTTTCCTCTCTCCAGCTAGCAATGAGGGTCTAAATAGAAATATCTAGATTTTTCCCCCTCTCTTGTTACTTCTGGATAAAAATATTTTTCTTCTGCTGGGTTACCTAAGGGCTCTTATGGTCTAGAGCAGGGATTCTCAACCTGTGGCCCGTGTGCCAGACGTGGCCCGCGGCACCATTTCATATGCCACCACCTCCACCATACCAGGAAGTGCCATGGGGTGGTCGTCCGGCCCCCAAAGCTGTCTGAGGGAGCATGACCCAGCCCCTGGCTTTAAAAGGTTGAGAACTCCTGGTCTAGAGAGCAGAAGACGTGGAGACCCCCCTATTTACTCCCCCTGCTAGCACCCCCCCAATGTTACGGCTCTGTTGCCATGTGAACTTAATTCTTTGTTCTGAATTATTGATGGTTAACGAAGAGACAGGATGCAAACGCTCCCCACGCCAGCTGCTTCCTCAGAGGGAGATCAGGACAGTCTGCCGAGAATTATGCCTCCCCCACCCGGCTCCAATAGGATTAGTCTATTCTTAGGCCAAAGCAGATAGGTTGAGCCTCCATGTCATAAGGCAGTCTACCTCTGAAAAGGATTTATTCCTCTCCTCTGCCCCTCCTCATTGCTTGTAGACTTCCCTAATAAGCAAAGCAATCACACCTATATACTGCCGCCAAAGCACCTAGTGTTTAGGGCGGTTCACAAATTAATTAGCAGTTTGCCCCCAACATGCTGGGCACTCATTTTACCGACCTTGGAAAGACGGAAGGCTGAGTCGACCTTGAGCCCTGGCCAGGATCGAACTCACAACCTCTTGGTGGCAGTACAGCAGTTTAACCACTGCGCCACCAGGTCGCCCTTGCTCGAAAAGCCAGTCGTATCCGACTCTAAGGTTCAGTGCTCATCCCTGTTTATAGCCAAAGAGCCAGCGCTGTCTGTGTTTTGTAGATGTTCCCATGGATATGTGGCAGGCATGGCTAGACACTAGAATGCACAGGATGCTGTTTACCTTCCTACCAAAGGGGTCCCTGTTTATCTACTTGCAATGTCTTGCTTTCGAACTGCTGGGTTGGCAGGAGCTGGGACAGAGACGGAAGCTCACTCCGTTACACAGCACTCGGGTCTTGAACTGCTGACCTTCTGGTCATCAAGCTCAGCATCTTAACCACCAAGCCACTGGAGTCTATTGCTTGTAGACTTCCCTAATAAAAAAAAACATTCTCCTTTATTTTGATCTGGGGAACTTATCTGTTGTTAGTGAGAGTCTTAACCTAAAACCAGCTGGTTTATTTTGGTCACTCCTTTTGTTTTCAGCCTGGATATGAGATTCAGGGTGCAGATTTTGTCTGAAATCTCAAATCTAGGCTGAGAGACTAAAATAAACCAGCTGGTTTTAGGTTAAGACTCTCACTGGCAACAGATACGTTTTAAAAGAAATGTTTTAGTCTTTTAGGATGGGAAAGAACCCAGACTGAAATTTAGGAATAAATCACCATACAGTGATCCCAGAGGAAAAAATAAAATTATTATTCAATTATTCGAACGTAATTAAAAATAAAAATGCTGTCCAGTTGTTTTTATATAATTGAAATAAAATGAGAATTCTTCATTGATTCTGCTTTATATGGGACTAGCGATATGTTCAATTTGATAGACCACAATATATCGGTCTAGCTCTCAACAGACCTCCCATGAACTGGTTTAATCCTAATCATCTTCCACCCACTATGACTTTCATAGTACATTTATTTTAGGAAGAAAAACCTCGCTTACCTTCTAGCATTGTCACCCCCACATCTTCAGGTTCAGTATCCACGGTTTCAGTTATCCACGAGTTTAAAAATATTCAATAAAAAATCCTGAAATACATAATATATGAGAGAATAAACAAAACAAAACAAAAAAATGAACAAAAAAACATTGTGGCACCTTAAAGACTAACCCGTGTGTTTAGATGTGAGCTTTTGTAGATCAAATCCACTTCATCAGTCCATAATATATATGTGTATTTCTATGGTGCATTACCAGAACTGGTCACTAGAGGCCACCGGCTGCAATGTAAAATAGAGGGTTTGTTGTTATCTGCGGTTTCAGGTATCCGCAGTAGTCTTCCAAAATTCAAATTTTTTAAACCACCATAATAGTTTAGTAAAATGCACAGTAAAAAGGTATCTAGACTTTGAAAAATGTAAGAACATTGTAGTAAATTTTTTGTGGCGGAAATACAATATGGTGAAAAATAATCATTACCACTTAGCTATTTTCCTGCATGTAATGGTCTCCTCTTTTCTGTATTTCCATCATGGACCCCCCCCAAACTCACAGGAGCTGTTCTCACCTTTTCACTCGAACTCAGACATCGAAGCCACCCTGGCGGCGGAAACCTGCGGGCCGCTGACCGAGCGGGTGGGCCCGGCTCCATTTTTCCTCTCTTCCCCTGGCACCATGCCGTCTCCCAAGAAGGGTCTACTTTGCAATTTGAACCACGTCCACCTCCAACACATCTCCTTGGGGCTCCATCTCTCTCGGCACCCTGAGCTCCGAGAGGAAACCAACCCTTCGATGCTGTCGAGGGAACAGACAGGTTGCCTGGACTGCGGTGATGGTGGAGACTCTTCTGAGCTGGTAGACGCCAATTCCAACCACCCGTTGCTGCCGTGCCGGTGTTGCGACCTCCACCCACTGACCCCAGAGGTCAAGGAGGGCTTGACAGCCCAGCAACCGTTGGCCAACGGTTGGGTTGGGAAACATGACAATGAAGAAGAAGAAGGACCAGGTTCTCCATTTGATCCAGACTCCTCATCCGTCAGTAGCTCTTCGGATCTCAGCTTGGATGACACGCCGGTCTCTGTCTACTGCAAGCCGTTCCCCAGTGAGGAGGTCTCAAGTCCCGAGAGCCAACCCAACATTGTCCCTTTGGACGATGCTCAGAATGTCCACCTAACACCCAAACTTGACGAAAGAAGCTTGAATCTCAACATCTGGACGTCTGAGCAGCCAACTTCCCGTGTTTGGGACAGCCCTGATAGCCTTTGTAGCATCAGCTCACTGCAGTCCACACCAGACACGGCCTCTCCCGGCAAACAAATCCCAGCTGGACCAGTCCTGGTTGGCTCAAGCAGACCTCCTCCTCTACCCCCTGTCCGCCCCTACAGAGCCCTTCCGGCCGTCCCGGTCACCCCCGCTGTCGGCCCAGGACTGGATTCAAACTGCAATGCCGTGCCGGCCCGGGAAGCCAAACCGGAAGCCTTCTCTGTGGGGCGAGTGGACGTCAACTCCAACCGGGAGCTGCCCCCGAGGCCTCGCTTCGGAGGCATCCCACCACCGGTGCCCCCCAGGACCAAGAAAAACCTTCAAGTGTTGAGGCAGAGCAAGGCGGAGAAACCAAATCAAGAGACAGTTTCTAGTACGGTGTCAGACTCGTCGAGGGAATCCCCACGCGAGATGCAAGTTGAGGTCACCAAAAAGAACATCACTTCGTTCCACGAGTTGGCCCAAAAGCGGAAGAAGGCCACGGCCATGCCACCGGCACCCCAGACTAGGAAGGAGCAAAGTGATTGGCTGATTGTCTTCTCTCCCGACACCGAATTCCCCCCTTCTCACGAGGTGTCGTGGGGCAGTGCCCCCTCGCAGGAGAAAGCCAGTCCCCTGACTTTGCCCGCCGAGCCTGCAAATCCAGCTGCCTGTCCGCAAAGTGGAGTGACCACTTTCAAAGAGCTGCGCCACCGCAAGCAGAAAAGCCAGCTCGGCCCCAAGGGGGCCGCCCAACCGCTTCAGCCACCCGAGGGGGCACCGC
Organism: Bradypodion ventrale; assembly: GCA_035047345.1. NCBI lineage: Eukaryota > Metazoa > Chordata > Lepidosauria > Squamata > Chamaeleonidae > Bradypodion > Bradypodion ventrale. Next base: position 22,112,740 of record JAWDJE010000012.1, read on the forward strand.
GGGGAAACTCGGCCCCGCAGGAGGGCAACCCGGCAGTCCCACCAAGCAGCCATTTCCGAGGGCCGCAAGAAGGGCCCCCTCGGAGGAAGGCGCCGCGGCCCGGTTTGCAGCCCATTGTGGAGGGGAACTTCGAAGATGGAGAGGAAAGAGGAGCCCCAGAGCAGAAGATGTCCGGCCAAAGCGCCGAGGATTTGCCAGATGGGAAGAGAGACCTTTGGCTGCCGGGAAAGCAGGAGAGAGGAGGTAAATATTTCACAGAGGGCAAGATGTTTTTCGGGTCTTAGCGGTTAAGACGCTGAACTTGACAACTGGAAGGTCAGCAGGTCAGCAGTTTGAGATCCCAGTGCTGCAAGACAGAGTGAGCTCCTGTCATCTGCCCCAGCTCCTGCCAACTTAGCAGTTTGAAAGCAAGAAATTGCAAGTAGATAAATAGGGACCGCTTTGGTGGGAAGATAAACAGCGTTCCGTGCACCCCGGCGTCGAGTCACGCCTGCCGTATGACCACGGAAACGTCTGCAGATGCAGACAGCGCTGGCTCTTTGGCTATAAACAGGGAGGAGCACTGAACGCTAGAGTCGGATACAACTGGCTTTCGAGCCAGGGCGGCCTTGACTTAAAATCCTTTTTCTCCATCTGTGGAGGTCATTTGGGGTCACCGGTTTTAGGATCAGGGCTGGAAGCTTTGGGAACGAGGTCAGCTAGGCGATTTTTGACTCTGAATTTGAATGTTTTTTTCTATGAAGAAAGCTCCGTCTCCTCCAGCTAACCTGAAACAGGTATTCACTTAAAGCAAAAGGTAAAGGTCCCCCTTGCTCCGACTCTATGGGGCCCATCTCTGTTTATAGCCAAAATGCCAGCGCTGTCTGCGTCTGCAGATGTTTCCGTGGTCATGTGGCAGGCACTAGATGCTGGAGTGCACGGAATGCTGTTACCTTCCCCACCGCAGCAGCACTTGTTTATCTACTTGCAATTTCTTCCTTTCGACCTGCTAGGTTGGCAGGAGCTGGGACTGACGATGGGTCTACCTTACATGTTACCAACGGGGAGGTGGGTGAGTTTGTGTGAAAGAGGCTTAACAGCCGCAGCTCCACCGTAAGAAAAGGAAATTAAGCTGGAACTACCACAGTCTCAATACCCATAGCTGTCAAGTATCCCTTATTGGCCGGGAAAACTCATTATTTTACCCTCTTTCCCGCTATCATCCCTTATTAATTAGACTGCAATGCCCTATTGCAACCATTGGAGGGCAGCACAGGATAAGCATCGCTGTCAAGTATCCCGCATTGGCCAGGAAAACCCCTTATTTTACCCTCTTTCCAGCCGTCATCCCTTATTAATTAGACTGCAATGCGCTATTGCCACCATTGGAGGGCAGCACAGGATAAGCATAGCTGTCAAGTATCCCGTATTGGCCGGGAAAACCCCTTATTTTCCCCTCTTTCCTGCCGTCATCCCTTATTAATTAGACTGCAATGCCCTATTGCCACCATTGGAGGGCAGCACAGGATAAGCATCGCTGTCAAGTATCCCGCATTGGCCAGGAAAACCCCTTATTTTACCATCTTTCCCGCCGTCATCCCTTATTAATTAGACTGCAATGCCCTATTGCCACCATTGGAGGGCAGCACAGGATAAGCATCGCTGTCAAGTATCCCGCATTGGCCAGGAAAACCCCTTATTTTACCCTCTTTCCAGCCGTCATCCCTTATTAATTAGACTGCAATGCCCTATTGCCACCATTGGAGGGCAGCACAGGATAAGCATAGCTGTCAAGTATCCCGTATTGGCCGGGAAAACCCCTTATTTTCCCCTCTTTCCAGCCGTCATCCCTTATTAATTAGACTGCAATGCCCTATTGCCACCATTGGAGGGCAGCACAGGATAAGCATAGCTGTCAAGTATCCCGTATTGGCCGGGAAAACCCCTTATTTTCCCCTCTTTCCAGCCGTCATCCCTTATTAATTAGACTGCAATGCCCTATTGCCACCATTGGAGGGCAGCACAGGATAAGCATCGCTGTCAAGTATCCCGCATTGGCCAGGAAAACCCCTTATTTTACCATCTTTCCCGCCGTCATCCCTTATTAATTAGACTGCAATGCCCTATTGCCACCATTGGAGGGCAGCACAGGATAAGCATAGCTGTCAAGTATCCCGAATTTCCCTTATTTCCAAATCCAAAACTTGACAGGTATGCTCGATACCTTTCCTGCATGTGTCTCAAAGAGACTTGGTTAAGTTGAGTAAGGTGGAAAGGCCCCTATTCTTCAGGTTCCCAATCCAAACCAGTCCAAACCAAAAGCTATTTGCAAGTTACCAATTTGGGGAAGGGGGGGGTGTTCATGAGAAAGAGGCTAATCATCATCATCAACATTGAAAAGCAGAGTCAAGCTGAGTCTACCACTGTCTTAATACAACATCCATACCTATATGTGCCTCCAAGAGACCCAGGTAAGTTGAGAGGAAAGTACCCTATTCTTCAGGTTCCCAATCCAGTTTAAACCTATGTTTGGAAAGAATTATTTTATCATTTAAGTAAAAAAACATGGGCCGTGTTTGGCCAGGGGTGGATGGGTGTTGGCCTGTGGTCAACATATCGGTCAGCTCCAGCTGTTATTAGACTTTAATGGGCTGTGAGCGTCCAGGAGGAGCAGGTGGTTCGGATCACATTTCCAATCTCCCTATCATTTAACAAGAGTGCCAAAAATAAGACTCCCTTAGTATCCTGTAAGTTAAATTCGGGAGCGTTCCTCTGCCCTTGATAAAATCTAGTTTAAGGAAGGCCAAAAAGTTCCATTTCTCGGCGAGAGGATCCTGAAAACAAATCCTCTCGAAGAAAATAAAGGTAAAGGTTTCCCTTGCTCGAAAGCCAGTCGTATCCGACTCTAGGGTGCAGTGCTCATCTCTGTTTCAAAGCCGAAGAGCCAACGTTGTCTGCTTCTGCAGACGTTTCCATAGTCATGTGGCAGGCATGACTAGACACCGGAGCGCATGGAACGCTGCTACCTTCCCACCAAAGTGGTCCCTATTTATCTACCTGCAATTTCTTGCTTTCGAACTGCTAGGTTGGCAGGAGCTGGGACAAAGATGGGAGCTCATTCCGTCCTGCAGTACTCTGGAATCGAACTGCTGACCTTCCGCCTCCCAGTCAGCGTCTTAGCCACTTGAGCCACTGCAGAAGAAAATAAGTAAATAAAAACTCTGGGCTCCGATGTCTTTTCTTCCAAGTTTAGGTCTTTCATACCAAACTTATAGGACAGTTTAGGGAAGAAAGAGGTTTTTGGCCGGGGCGGGGGGGGGGGGGGGGACGGAACAAAATAAAAGAGGAAACAGAAAAACCTCAAATAAACTAGATTATTCCAGAAAGCATGAAGCCTGTCCATTCCTGATCCATAGGATTAAATAAATCTCTCTCTCTCTCTCATCAAATCCTTATCTGCTAAGCATTTTGATTTAGCACATGAACCTTTTCTCATCTCTGCTCTTGTTGTGGTTTTTGGATGGGTGAAATGATTCCATCCCGATCAGATGAAGCAGGAGGCAAAATGCCCAGGCCTGGGACATCCCGGGTTCAAATCCCTACTCGTCCACAAAGTGTGGCTTTAACCCAGTTTACTCTTTCTGCCTCCGTCTCCCTAGTCCAGTGATGGCAAACCTTTCAGAGACCGAGTACCCAAACTCAACAGGCTGCCATCTGTGCGACAGAGGGGATAGGCAGAGGGGAGGGGTGAACTCTGTGCTGGGGGAGGGAGGAAGCATTCCCATTGGACTGCTGGGCAGAGCGAACTCTGTGCTGCGGCAATGGTGCGCATGCGCAGAGAGGGCTCTGAGCGCCTCCTCTGGCACACCTGCCATAGGTTCACCACCTTGCAAGGTTGTTGGAACTACACAAAAGTGAGTCTTTAAAGTGCCACAACATTTTTTTGTCTATTTTGTTTGCTCCTTGTTTCGTTTACTCTCTGATATGCTTGCAGAGACTAACACGGCTACCATTTAAAAACAACACCCCCCCCTTTTTTAGGTTCACTTTTGCTTCAACAGGTGCCGCAGGTTTTCTTTTTGAAAACCTGCAAGACCTTTTGAACCTGGCGAGGAAAAAAAAGTGTGCATTCGGTGTGCGTGCGTGCATGTGTATAGGTGCGTGTGAAACCTAATTCCTCAGCTTTCCTCCCAGTCTCTTAACCTTGTCTCACCTTGCTTGCAAAGGTGACAAATGGCTATGGCTTTCTCCCCAAAAAAAGAAAAGTTGAACTTTGATTGGATAATGTGATAGGTCAATCAGAGCTGGTAAAGTCCCTCCTCCCTTACCAGTTTCCCCACCCCATTATTTCTCTCTCTTCCTATATTAATCTGCAGCTCCTCCTGCTTATAGAAGGAAGCAGAAAGAGAAAAATAGTAGTACTGCAATTTAATTTAATAGATTTACTACATTTATTTGGATTATTATTATTATTTTGCATGCCTGTGTTTTAACCCTTCCTTTTTCGGATCCGTGCGTACTCCCTTCTTACCCAGTCTTGAAGCAGCAGCAGAAGTAAGATCGTCAAACTGTAAGCAGGAGTTGCTGTCCTACAGGAAAGGGCTAAAAACCTGGCTGTAGGGGAAAATACCTGTCAAGTATCCCGTATTGGCCGGGATTTATTCCAGTGCCACTTTTCCTACTTTTCCGCCCGGAGCTGCCGCAATCCCATAATTTGACGGCGGGGGGGGGGGGGGGGAGTAGTTACTGCGCATCCCCTTCTGCGCATGCATAGATTTTGCTTCTTTCCAGTGAGATCCTGGTGCAAAAGGTCCCCCCCATCTTTGTCCCTTAAAACAAGCCAGACAGAGGAAAGTTCCCTTCCAGAACTTGTCGTTGGCCACCGTCTCCCATCATCCCCAGAAGCGGGTGCCGGCATCAGGGGCTGATGGGTGCTGGAGTCGAGCATCCTTTCGAAGAGCGCAACTTCCTGCAATCCAGGATTTAGGAGCTCATGCTTGCAATTCAAACACACCCAAACAATCACACTTATAATACCGCCTCAGAGCAGTCTCTGGGCAGTTCACAAATTAATTGCTATTTTGCCCCCAACATGCTAGGCGCACATTTTACCGACCTTAGAATGATGTCAACCTTGATCCCTGGCCAGGATCGAACTCACCACCTTTGGGTTGCAATTCAACAGTTTAACCACCATGCCACCAGGACTCCTAGAGGTCGTAGGGATACCCTCAGCGGTGACCAACAATATAAACAGTAGTTGTGAGTTTTTTTTTTGGGGGGGAGGCTTAGAGATAATCTCGTGCAGCTGATTCTCATAGATCTGTCTGTCTGTCTGTCTGTCGTGATGTCTGGAATTAACATTTTCTTTTCATCTTCCCTCCTCTCTCCTTTTCCTCCTCCTTGGCTACGCCACCCGGGTCCCCATCCTGCTGCTTCTGCCACAACCATCTCCATCACTTCTCTCGCCCGGCTTTGCATTCTTCCTTCTATTCCTCTTCTCTTTTTTACCCCCCATCCCACCCTTCGCCTCGCTCTCCGTCTCCTCCAACTTGTCCATCTTTCCCCTAACTTTCCCTGGCCCTCCTTCCCTGACTGGGGCATGGCTTCCCAAAACGGACTTCATCTGTCCCCCCCTTCCCCTCCAAAAAAGACGGGTCACTGCCCTCTGGCTCTTCCTGCGGTCCTCGTCATCATCCTTTCCACCCTCTTCTGGTCCATTTCTCCTTGGTGGAGGGCCAAGAGACCCCTGACCCCTTCTCCTCCAGTTTGGAGAATGTGGAGTTGACCTCTCCAGACCGGACAGTCCCGGCCTTCTTCCCCCGCCTGAAGACCCTTTCCTGTGAGGAGATTCATCTCCTGTCCGGCCCGCAGGGCCGAACCACCTTGTCCCCCGAAAATCTGCTCCCAGTCCGCCTTTCGCCCATCGGGGCCTATTCCCCGCCGGCCCGGAGCGTCCTGCCTTTCCTAGAGAGCCCCGACTTAGCGGTCCTCTTCTCCCCCTTCTTCCCCCACAGCAAAACCTACCCTGCCTTAGCTTTCTCCCCCCGGCAGGTGCCCAAGCCACCCTGCGGAGCGGGGCCCGGGAGAGTGACCGGGGACAAAATGGGAGACGAGGAGTCGGGAGTCCCCAAGCCACGTAAGCCGCCGCCTCCCCCCCCCGACCCTGGATTTCCCCCCTCTTCGTTCCATCGCCTTCCCTCTGTTGTGTTGTGTGCTGCAAGGATCAAATTGTTTCCGCGAGGTTTCCACTGGGCAGAGAGAAAGAGGTTGACTGCTTTACCATAGAACAGGGATTGTCAAACTGCGGCCTGTGGGCCAGATGTGGCCCGCAGCACCATTTCATGTGGGCCCACCACCACCACCACTACACCAGGAAGTGCCATGTGGTGGAGGAAGGGCAAAATGGCCATCTGGCCCCCAAGGTGTCTGAGGGAGCATGACCTGGCCCCTGGCTTTAAAAGGTTGAAACTCCTGCCGTATAATCATGGAGATGGAAGGGGTCCTGTGAAGTCGTCCAGTCCACACACACACATCCTTTGCTCAATGCAGGAATCCGAATCAAAGCAGATCTGACAAAGGGTTGCATTCCAATTTTCCTTTCCATGCTTCTAGTGTCGGAGCGCTGACCACCTCTCAAGGCACTTGGTTCCACTGTCGTACTACTCTAACAGTTAAGAGGTTTTTAATAATATTCAGCCTATATCTGGCTTCCTGTAGTTTGAGCCCTGAGAACGGAGAGGTACTCTTGGCTGAATCGGTGCATACGTCACCTGTAAGATCTAAAGGTGGGCACTTGAACATGGCCAGTCCAGTAAGATAGAGAGCAACGTCTGTCTCCTCCACTCTGTAAAAGGTAGAGTAGAATCATAGAATCACTGAGTTGGAAGAGGCCTTTGAGGCCGTCGAGTCCAACCGCCACTGCTCAACGCAATAATCAGAATCAAAGCACATTGGTGGTCAAATTCTCCCTTAAATGCTTCCAGTATTGGCGCACTCACCCCCTCTCAGGTTCTACTGTCGTACTGCTCGAACAGTTAAGAAGTTCTTCCTAATATTCAGCCTATATCTGGCTTCCTGTAGTTTCAGCCCGTTATTACGCATCCTGCACTCTGGGATGATGGAGAACATAGCCTTCTCATCCTCTTTATGACCATCTTTCACGTTTTTGAAGAGTGCTATCATCATTTTCCCCCTCCTAGTCTCCTTTTCTCCAGGCTAAACATGCCCATGTTGACCTGTCGGCTCCTGCTGTGCGCATTTAGCTCGGCCCGCCTGTCTGAGATCCATCGCCGACGTTTCGCAGCCTTTCTTGTAGTAGAGCAGAGCGACACATCCCTCCAGACATTCTTGGATTCATTAGGAGAAGGATGGCATGGAAAGGAAAATAAAATGCATAAGCGCAAACTAAAAACAAAACAAAAACAGGCAGAAGAGTTAAGAGGCATAAAAAGCAAAGTATTTATGTTAGAGTCCACAGAGAAGTAAGGGAGGGAGACGATGAATGGATATTGACTCCTGGTTTTTCTTCGGGGTGTGTGTGTGTTACTATTTCTCCCCCCATAGTCAGACATTCTCAGTCCTTTGGTGGCACCCCGAGTAGCAGACGCTTACGGAAATTCGATGTGGACCGAACCTCCACACAGCTTCGAGAGGAAAAGAAAGGTAAGATATCCATCCATCTATCTACCTGTCTATTTCTTGTTTCCACCAATCTATTATTTACACCAAGGATTCTCAATCTGCAAGCCTGTGGGCTGCATGCGGACCATGGTACCATTTCATGTGGCCCACCACCACCTCCACCACAGCCGGAAGTGCCATAGGGTGGAGGAAGGGCAAAATGGCCATCTGGCACCTGAAGCTCTCTGTGGGAGCGTGACTCAGCCCCCGGCTTTAAAAGGTTGAGAACTCCTGATTTACACCATCCAATCATCCGTCTATCTATCTGTTTCCACCACCCATCCACCTCTTGTTTCAACCATGGGGATGCGGTGGCTCAGTGGTTAAGAAGCTCGTATTTGTTAGCTGGAAGGCTGGGAAGTCGACAGTTCGAGACCCAGGTGCTGCATGACAGATTGAGCACCCGTCTCTATCTCAGCCCTTGGGGACATGAAAGGAGCCTCCTTTGGGCGTTCCCTGAGCGGAGTTTCTCTAGCCAAAATCCTCTCAACCCAGAATAATTTCTGACATTTTATTATTATACCATCTATCCGTCCGTCTGTCCATCTATCTCTTCTTTCCAAACCCATCCATGTGATTATAAGATATTTGATTATAAGACATTTGAGCTGGAAATGCAAAGTTATCCGTGTGGCATGCAGATCTCTCCCTTTTAGACCAGGGTTTCGCTAGATGCTTAAAAACCAGTGGCTACATTTATGAGTAGTTTTCATGGAATGGCAGAACAGAATAATTCTGCCAACAGGTAGATTTCCCCCGTATATTTTTCTGTAAAAAACCAGAAGGGTACGATCATGGTTTGCTTACTTCTAAAACCTCACTCTTTTAGCAAGATGTTCTTTGTTCCTTCCCCAATATTTCTGGCTTCCGTAACAGCCCTAAGAGGTAGATCCAAACCAAAAATATTTGGCCAAAGTGCTAACAGCCTATATAAGAAGCGGGGCCTTATTGTCGGTGGCCCCTTCTCTGCTGAAGGTTGTTCTCCTTGGAATACCAAGCTTGGCCACTGGAGGGTTTGGTCTAGCTCATTGGTGGCAAACCTATGGCACGCAGGCCAGAGGTGGCACTCGGAGCCCTCTCTGTGGCCACCCATGCAGTCACCCCAGCACAGTTTGCCCCACCCTTCTGCCCAGCAGCCCAATGGGAGCGCATCCTCCCTCTCCCAGCAGTTTGCTCTGCCCAGCAGCCCAATGGGAGTGCTTCCTCCCTCCCCCAGCACAGTTTGCCCCGCCCCTCTGCCCAATGGGAGCGCATCCTCCCTTCCCCCAGCAGAGTTTGCCCTGCCCCTCTGCCCAGCAGCCCAATGGGAGTGCTTCCTCCCTCCCCCAGCACAGTTTGCCCCGCCCCTCTGCCCAATGGGAGCGCATCCTCCCTTCCCCCAGCAGAGTTTGCCCTGCCCCTCTGCCCAGCAGCCCAATGGGAACGTTTCCTTCCTCCTCGGTTGCTGTGTTGGCACTTTGCGATAAATAAGTGGGTTTTGGGTTGCAGTTTGGGCACTCGGTCTTTAAAAGGTTCGCCATCACTGGTCTAGCTCATCTCTGGATAATAATTTCGTGTCAGAAATTATTCTGGGCTGAAAGGGTTTTTCTCTAGATGAGAGCCCTGGTTGCGTAGGGGTTAAACTGTTGTACTGCACCCCAAAAACTGCTGCTGCAGTTGTGAGTTCGATTCCAACAGGGATCATGGTTAACGCAGCCTTCCATCTTCCTGTGATCGGTAAAATGAGGACCCAGCATGTTTGGGGCAAAAATGTTAATTAGCTTGTGAACCGCCCCGTGTGTGCACTAAGAGCTATTGGGCGGTATATAAGTGCAATTGCTATCTCTCGTCTGTTTACTTCCATAGCTTTGCTCGTGGCGATCAGTGCTTCCGTGGACAAAATCGTGGCTCATTTCAGCACCGCTAGGAATCTTGTCCAGAAGGTTTGTTAAAAAATCTGAAAGCTTATTTTGTTTTGGTTTTGAAAATTACACTGAAAAAATATGCAAAAAAAATTGCATAATTTTTTCTTAGCCTCGCAAATATTGATTCTGCCCTTTGTTAGAATTCAGGGTTCCCTCCCTGGAGTTTGAAGAAAGGCGGAAGGGGGGGGGCGTTAATTAGGAAGCACTAATTAGCAATTAGGGAAGGGAAGGGGCGACTGGATGTTGTTTAACCCTCCAGCTGCCGACAGTTGAACAAAGTGGCTTCTTTTCTCTACAGGCCCAGTTGGGTGACAGCAGGCTCAACCCAGATGTTGGGTACCTGGTTTTGAACACCTTGTGCCCGGCCCTTCGGGCTTTGGTGAGCGATGGGTTGAAGCCCTTCCAGAAGGACGTCATCACGGGGCAAAGGCCAAGTTCTCCGTGGAGTGTGGTGGAAGCTTCCGTGAAACCCGGTAAGGTAGCCAAAGGCGGGCAGGAATGATGAAGGGGAGAGAGTATCAATCTCAATCAGGGATTCTCAACCTGCGGCCCACAGCGCCATTTCATGTGGCCTCCATTGCCTCCACCACATCTGGAAGTGCAATGTGGTGGAGGAAGGGCAAAATGGCCGTCCAGCCCCTGAAGCTATCTAAGGGAGCGTGACCCCCGGCTTAAAAAGGTCGAGAATTCCTGGTCTAGATATCTAATTCTCTGCAGAACAGTTGCTACACTGCGCCCAAAGGAACATCTCATTTTGCGAGTGGTGATTAGGGCGAAAGGAACTTTCTAATTAGCAGCTAATAAAACATTTTCCCTCTAGAGACGTAGTTTCTTCAAAGCTTCCCTACGAAGCCCCCTTCTCATTTTCCAGTGACTAATGTTTATTTTATTTGCATAATAGGAAAAAATGGCCTTTAAAGACTCAGTTTTGCTACCTCAAGCCAACTGACTGCATTATCAAAATTACTTAGGACAGAACTAATTACCTGTTATAAGCAAAAGGAGAAATAAAGTACTCCAGCCTGCCAAGTTGTCTGCTCCGAAGCCAAACAGCTGAGCTGTAATCTTTTCGAGATGTACAGTTCACCCAATGGTGTTCTTTATTCTGCTACTGGCGACGCCAACCCTCAAAGGCAGGCCTCTATTCTGTCTGAGTCAAACTAAAGGACAAGAGTTTATGGCTCTTAAGCAAAATTCAAGATAGACTTGAGATTTGATCAGGTTCTCCTTTGCTAGAGCTTAGAAAGAAAAGTCCCGTGTTCGTCACCAATATGAACGATCATTAACTGTATTTGAACCTTTCCATGTTTTTGTGCCAAGATTTTGCTAAAGTGTCCTTACCTGTCCCCAGGACTCCAGACCCGTTCGCTGAACGCGCTCTACTGGAGGGTCTCTCGACTGGCCCCGCTCCGGAGCAACCAGCAACGTTTCCACGCCTTTATCCTGGGTCTTCTGAAGTGAGTAGGTGGCTGATCCGAACGGGGTGGGAAAAAATCTAAAATGCTGCTTAAAAGAGGACCGGGTGGGGTGGGAGGGGAGGGGCTTTCTGTGGTCCTTCTGCAAGGAATCGATCCGCTCCGGTATCTGTTCCTTTCCCAGCAAGTTATGGATGGATTGATAGATTAATTATTAGAGAGTAAACAAAACAAAATGATAAAGCAGACCAAAAAGTTGTGGCACCTTAAAGACCAACTCCTCTATTTAAATGTGAGATTTTGTGGATCAACTTTACTTTGTCAGACATGAGTGAGACCTCATGGCACCGATTTATACGCCAATATACACACCAATCTATCAGTTTAGCACAAAAGGAGCTCTCGTTCTTATGTCTAACGAAGAGGACTTGATCCACGAATGCTCACATTTAAATCTTCATTGTCGGCTGCATACTTGTTATCCAAGTATGCATTTTCCCTGGAAGTAATTTTCATAGTTGATGGATATGTTGAAAGAAGAATGATAAACAGGAAAAATGTTGGCTTTGTGGATCAAGTTCACTTCAATGTGCCACAACTTTGTCTTTTTTTTTTAGTGTTTTGTTTACTCTCTAATATGCTTGCACAGACTAACACAGCTATTACTTCAAACATTTCAAAGACTAATTATTGTAATGTAACTTAGTGGGGCTGCGGTGACTTTGTGGCTAAGATGCAGAGCTTGAAAGGGCGGCAGGTCAGCAGTTCGAGACCCAAGTGCCACACGACGGAGTGAGCTCCCGTCATCTGTCCCAGCTCCTGCCAACCTAGCAGTGTAAAAGCAAGAAATTGCAAGTAGACAAACAGGTACCTCTTGGGCAAGAGAGGTAAGTATTCCTTGTGCACTGGAATCTAGTCGTGTCTGCCACATGGCCACAAAAACGTGTGCGCTGGCTCTTTGGCCGTAAATAGACATGAGCAACAAACCCTAGAGTCAGATACAACTGGCTTTCGCGCAAGGGAGTCTTTTACCATTACCTATAATTACTTAATGGCCTTGTTTCGTTCTGTCCTCCCCAGTACGAAGCAGCTGGAACAGTGGTTTGCTCACCTGCAACGTAACTCAGGTACGTTCAGAAAGGGATCCACATCTCCAGCTTGGTGGTGGTGGTGGGTCCTGGACGTAGCTCAATTTATTTACTTCTGGGCTAAAAAATAAAACCCAGCCCAAAGTATAAGGTTAAGGCTTCAATGCTTTGCATTTCTAGTTCAAAACAGTCACGTGTCAATACAAAAGCGGAGCAGAACGACCCAAGTTTAGAAGCTGTGATTTTCATGGCTTATGTTTCCAGCTAATTTAGATTGGCCTGATCTCTCTTCTCTCTTAAGTGAGTTCGTGCGGATTGATGCTATTTTTAATATTCACTGGCAGACGTGACTGGGGAAGTGAGTGTTGTTGGGGTGGGTGGGGTGTTTGCCCAATTTTAAATTCCGTCCTAGCCACTTTTTGGTAATATCAACCCCTGGTCCCCCTAAGGTCTGGCCAGGTTATCCTGCTATGGTAATAGAGTAGACCGTACTGCCAGTGACTCAAGGTCGAATGTCAGGCGGCGGTTAACCTGCCTACCCTGAGGAATAGCAGCCTTGGGTGGCAAAGTCCACAGGGAAGGGTGAGGGTCCCCGAGTGGGTTAAATCCCACTTGAATCCCTCTTGCTGGAGGGCAGCAGCTTCATCCATACTGGCCTGGGGATGATGATGATGAGGACTTTGCGTGCCAAAAGGGCTCAGGACCAGAAAAGGACTGGCAGAACTGGATCCGTGGTACAATGGCTGTCATGCTATGATGCGGAAGGCAGATGAAAGGCCACTGCAATATATTCGCAGGACAGTCTTCATGGCTGATCGACATGAGCATCGCCAATGTTCAGATTCGGACACGGCAGAAGAAAAAGAAAGTGCCCCTAAAATTAGCTTTCCGTTTCTCAGGACTAGAAACTTGATCTTTTGGATAATAACATTGCAATTTTTTTTAAAAAAAAGATGTTTGCCATCCACTCTATATTCTTCCACTCTTTCCCCCCGTGTTCAGTTTGAAACAATGGCGTACATACCCAATGCTTGTAAGGTGTGCCACTATGCCAAACCCTACCTGTGCCCCCTTTTCTACCCACAGAGCTGATCTCTGCCCTCTACGTGCCCACGGCTTTCCTGATCCTAAGTCAATGCTTTTGCCGCCGGTGGGCTGAGGAACTCCTGTTGCTGCTACAACCGCTATCCACGCTGACCTTCCAACTCGACCTTCTCTTTGAGCATCACCACCTGACCCTGGAGATCCGCCCGACGGCCCGGCATGCCACTACGCCTTCGCCGACAGAGCTGGTCGTGGGTTCTTACAAACCCACCAAGCCGGGTTTACCTCGATGCCTGGTTCCCCTTTCGGGGCCATCCAGCCCGATTCGGGAGTCCACTCTGCCCCAGAGACGGCAACAGAATGGGAACCGGTTGACTCACACTTTGCTAGGCAACGCGGGATCCCCGGAATCGAACCCAGAGCAGGGGATGGAAGATAAGCAGCGGAGTTGGTGGGAACAGCTTAGCCGGGCATCGGGGGTTTACGCCAACACGGCTCCCTCCGTCACAAGATCAGAAAGCTTCCCATGCGCCCACTGGACCAAACTTCGGATGGCTGTGAGCGAAGCCATCAAGGAAGCCAAAGCTGGGATGTTAGAAGCCGCGGGGAGCGGAGAAAGTGGCCCAGCGCCCACCAGCGGGATGGGGAATCCGCCCGCCGGGGAAGCCGAGACCAACGCCTGCCCGGTTAATGCCCAGGTGGCAGAAGAAACCCCGGATGCAGTGGAAACTCCCGGAGAGGGAAAGGGGAAGCGTCTCGGCTGGTTGTTCGGAGCCAATTGTCCCGCCACTCCTGCGGAGCTGGATTCGAATCTCGCCAAGCCCAGGTAACATGAACTGGAACGGCTCAGGGGGCTGGGTAGAGAAACAGGGCCCAGTTCGCAACTTGCGAGGGATAAGCGCATAGTTGGGACAGAATTCTCAGTGGTTCCCAACGTGGGGCTCAGGCCCCACAGGGGGGCTTCGATTCCCAGAAGCCACAGTGAGAAGCTGATCAGTGCTTTGGGGAATTGACTGAGGCTTTCTGGGGATTGGAAGTCCAAAACCCAAAGGTTTGGGAAACGCTGGGGCAGGCACATTACGAGTCTACGCATGGATTAAATCTGAATTCTGTCTCCTAGAGAGGTCTCAGTCTGGACCTTTATGGCATGTCTGAATCCTTTTTCTCCACGACACCCTTCTTGCGCGGGAGTTGGGTTAATGGCTTTCCCAACTTTTGAACGAGGTTGCAGGGGCTCAGTCCGAGATGGTGAAAGGCATCTCTTGTTACAGCTTAACTTTCGAAACCCCTTGGTTCTTTCACTCCTGTTTGCCGGACCAGCAGGACTGTCTGCCACTAGAAAGTGAAAAGCGCCCACTCCGAGACCTGATGTGAAACTGAATTTAGCCCTAGGCAGGATGACGTTTGCTGCCCTAGTTATTTGTGTTGCTGTGTTCAAAACTGGGTTAGATTGGATACCCAACCCTGGTCTCTGTTCCAGCAAGCGGCCTTCTAGCTGGCTTCCTCCCGCCATGAACGTCCTGGCTTTGGTGATGAAGACAGGGCCGGCGGAGAAATGCTTGCAGGAAGGATCTTGGGAGGATGATGGCTCCGGAGATACCTTGCAGTTCAGGTGAGCCGACATCCACCATTGCCCTGTGCAGAATTGGTGTTCAGTTTTCCTATTTCTTAGACCAGTGGCGGCCAAACTACGGCCTGTGGGCCAGATCCAGCCCCCGACACCAATTGATTGGTGTCACGCTGCCCTCATTGCTCCCAGAAGCGGAAATGAAACACACCCGTACAGCTGTGTTTTACTTCTGCTTCCAGGAGCGACAAGGGTGGCGCAGGTCAGATGAATTGGTGTTGGGGTCCAGATCCGGCCCATGGGGTGTAGTTTGGTTTAAGCAGAGAAAATGGCAACCTAAAATCTATCTCATCCTGTTCCTGTTGCTAGCTTTCTTACTGCAAGAGCTTTTGTTTTGCAGGCCCAAATTGCATTTGTTACAGTAGAAGGGAAACGGTGTACACCAAGTTCCTTATTATAAACACAGCATAAAAAAGATCTATGAGGTCACTGATGCCGTGAACTTTTTTTTGTGTGTGTGATTTCCTCGGTGTCCGTCTGCCTCCATCCAGGGCTGTCCGGGCGCTGTGCGACCACGCTGGGAACGGAGCCGGCCACCTGAGCTTCCGCAAAGGCGACGTCCTTCAGGTCCTGGACACGGTCAATGAGGACTGGCTCCAGTGCAGCCACGGAGACCGCCAAGGCCTCGTCCCGGTCGGCTATACCTCTCTCCTCGTGTGAATTGTTGCGGGGAGCACAACGCTGTGGACCCAAGAAACCAACCTCGTGGTGGTTGGTGGGGGCAAAACAAACTTACACCTGTTTTACAGAAGCACCGCCGGAAGATCTTTAGCAACGACGAGCGCCCCCAAAGACACATCGACTCACCCGAGGGCACAAAGTATTGCTAACTTCTCTCCACCGCAGACTTCCGAGTTGTCGTTTGCGAATCTATTTATCGGGCCGACGCCGTGTCCCACAGCAAGGCATGATTTCTGCCGGGGTGGGCTTGATCCTGTCCTATATTTTTTCTTCTTACACACTGCCTGATGCATTGTTGCTGCTTCGATGCATTTGATTTGGTGGCGCAATTTCCCACTCGCTTGCCTGCTTTCCTGCCCCGTTCCCTGCCTGGCGTCTGTCTCTACAACCGTGTAAGCCTGTCCCGGAAACGTCTCACATGTGTGTATACTGCATATATTAGCGTGTATATAGAATATATGCCCTCAACACCCAATGGGGTAAAAAGAGGAAGCAAAGAAGATATATAGATATTATAGATAAATGTGCATATATAGATTTCACTTTCTCCACCGCTTCCCATCCAGGCCAGCATTTTCGAACATATCACGGATATCGCTCGGTCAGCAACGATCCACCATAATCACAGTAATAATAAAAATTAAATCGGCCCCCTCTAACTCTCTTCTGTGTGTGAGCAGAGGGGGAAATAAAATCAAGGTCTCCCTTACTCAAAAGCCAGTCGTATCTGACTCTAAGGTCTGGTGCTCATCTGTTTATAGCCAGAGCCACCGCTGTCTGTGTCTACAGCCATTTCTGTGGACCTGTGGCAGGCATGACTGAACACCGAGTGCTCAAAACACTGTTTGCCTTCCCACTGAAGTGGTTTCTCTTTATCTACTTGCAATTTCTTTTGAACTGCTAGGTTGGCAGGAGCTGGGGCAGACGACGGGTGCTCACTCCGTCGTGCAGCACTCGGGTCTCAAACTGCTGACCTGCCGACCTTCCAGCCAAGTTTTCAGCGTCTTAACCACTAAGCCACCGCAGTCCCGAGGGGGAAATAAGGGATATACAACTCTAAGCGATTAAATCAGGGGCGCGTTTTACTTCCGCTTCCGGGAGCAACGAGGGCTTCGCAGGCCGGATGAATTGGCATCGGGACCGGATCAAGCCCCCCCAAGCCATAGTGACCAGCCCCCTGAACCACGTGACCAGCCTGCGGACCAAAAGATTTGCACACCCTTGAATTAAAGTCTTGAAAAATCGCATGGCAATGAGCCACCAAGTGTGCCGAGCATTAGAAATGCTTTCTGGAATCTGTGACTTTCTTTGACATTATTTTTTTAGCAGGTCCTGCTTCAAATTTTGAAATTTCCTATGCCAGAAATTCTATGTTTTTGCTTTCTGGGAAATTCCACCACTGAGCCTGTTTTTCCCCCTCCCAAGAAATTCACAGCAACACTTTATAGTTAAAGGTTGGCCTCACTCAAAAGCCAGCCATATCCAACTCTAGGGTGCGGTGCTCACCTCTGTTTATAACCATAGAGGGCAGTGTTGCCTAATCTGCAGACGTTTCCTTGGTCTTTGTGGCAAGCATGACTAGATGCTGTTACCTTTCATGCCAAACTG
Source organism: Bradypodion ventrale (assembly GCA_035047345.1). NCBI lineage: Eukaryota > Metazoa > Chordata > Lepidosauria > Squamata > Chamaeleonidae > Bradypodion > Bradypodion ventrale. The sequence continues at coordinate 22,129,769 of JAWDJE010000012.1, forward strand.
GCTCCCATTTATCTACTTGCAATTTCTTGCTTTCAAACGACTAGGCTGGCAGGAAGACTGATGACAGGAGTTCACACTGGTGTGCAACACTCGGGGGTCTCAAACTGCTGACCTGCCAACCTTCCATTCCAGGTTCAGCGCCTTAACCCTCAAGCCACAGCAGCCCCTGTGTTAGCAGAGAGGCCCCACGTAAATCAGCGTGTACTTCACCTGTAAGACCTGTGGCAAAGACTGGCGCTTGTAAATGGGCCAGCTCAGTAAACTAGAGCTGGATCTGGACTAGAGAGTGCTGGGCTTTGGACTCAACTCCCGCAATGTCGCTCTCCTCCGCTCTGCAAAAGGTAGGTTAGAACTGTAGGATCCCTGAGTTGGAAAGGGTCCCGTGAGGCCATGGAGTCCAACCCCCTCTGCTCAATGCAGGAATCCGAATCAAAGCAGTTCTGACAAAAGGGTTGCCTTCCAATTCTCTCTTGGATGCTTCCAGCATTGGGAGCACTCACCACTGCTCAAGGCAATTGGTCCCGTTGTCATACTGCTCTAACCATTAAGAGGTTTTTCCTGATATTCAGCCCATTTTTGGTTACCTGTAGTTTCAGCCCGATATTACGTGTCCTGCACTCTGGGATGATGGAGAACAGATCCTTCCCTCCTTGATGATTACCATTCAGGTATCCGACGAGTGCTATCATCCTATCCCCTCTGTCTCCTTTTCTCAACATGCCGAGTCCCTTCAGCCTTTCCTCCTAGGGCTTGGTTTCCGGTCTTCTGATCATCCTTCCTGGTTGCCCTTCACTGGACCGGCTCTAATTTGTAGAAAATTAGGGCAGAAAACCTAAGGACTATTTTACATGGCTTAAGATCTAGGTTGGATCTTCAGTATTAGGTGCCACTAAGACTTCCCTCCTCCATTATGCTATAGGTAAGGTCACCCTTGCTTGAAAGCCAGTCATACCTTACTCTAGGGTTCAGTGCTTGTCTCTGCTTCATAGCCGAACAGCCAGTACCACCTGCTTCTGCAGACGTTTCCGTGGTCATGTGGCAGGCATGGCTAGACACCGGATTGCACGTAATGCTGTGCACCGAAGTGGTCCCTATTTATCTACTTGCAATTTCTTGCTTTCGAACTGCTAGGTTGGCAGGAGCCATTCTGCTATAACCCCCCAAAAAAAGTCTTTCTAGCAAAAATGCTAATTACCGCTCAGAGAGCACACCAAGTGCTATTATGGAGCAGTGTATAAGTGAAATTGCTATTGCTATTCTAGCACCTCACTGCAGGGTTATAGAGTTTTTACCCTCTTTTGTAAGTAGTTACATTGCAATGTCTGGCCGGACATTTCACTATGGTAATGGAGTAGACGGTACAGCCAGCAACTCAATGTAAAGTGTTGACTTCCTAAAGGGGCCAACGGCTACGGGCGGATGAGCCCGTTTAGGTGGGGTGATGCCCCCCCCCCCCCCCCGGTGGAGGAAATGCCACTGGAAACCATCCTGTTGGGCCCAATGGCAAAATGAGCGGAGGAGGAACCATTATTCTAATTCCCAATGGTCATGGAGGCAGAAGAGGCCATGCCAGGTGGATTGGCTGTGAATGCGCACCTTGTCAATATCCTCAAGGCTGTGGCAGTCCATTGCAGTCCCGGTGTCAAATCCTGCAGGTCTCATTTCATACGTGCCGCAAGAGATGGCTCTGGGATCATAGTATGTGGGTCATTTCATGGCAAGCTGGGATCCATCTTAAACAAATTCATGCCAAAGGCATTCTTCCTGCTTCGGGGAAAAATGTATACAGTGATACCTCGTATAACGAAAACAATTTGTTCTGCAAGGCTTTTCGTTATGTGTTTTTTCCCCGTTATAAAAAGCAGAGGCTGGGTTTCACTTACCAGTGATAACTTTCATGAATACACACTATTGGGGTTATGCGCCTGCGCAGAACATTGATCGGAGGCTTTAAAGCTGATTGGTCAAAAGTTTTGGCGGTAAGACCGCCCACCCTGAGGTGCCAGTTCGCCATTTTACCTCAGTTCCATACTTAAGCCAAGCACAGGATAAACCAAATGATCTCATCTGTGCTGCTCAAGAGGGGAGGTAGGGTGGATAGTGTGTCAACTTTCTCCTTCGTATAGTTTGTGAATCCCCACTATTGGGAGATTAGCAAGCTCACACTTACTTGATCGGTGGGCAGTCGGATGAGATGAAGTCATGATGAAGTACGCCAGTCAGGTAGGATGGATCCTCAAGGACGAGGCACCTGGAGCCCTCTGGCAAGGACGACACGACCAAGTCTGGCATCCACAGTGGCTCTGGTGTCCATCCTGTAGTGTTGGACAAATGTGGAAGGCCTGGACCAGGTGGCAGCCTTACAGATGTCCTCAAGCGGGGTGCCCTCCAAAAAGGCAGTGGAGGTAGCAACCGCCCTGGTAGTATGTGCCCTGACATTTGGAGGAGGTGGCAACAATGCAGACTCATAGGCCAGGTAGATTGTTGACGTAATCCATTTGGAGAAACTCTGGGAAGAGATGGGTTCACCTTTAGATTTTTCCCCGTATGCAACAAACAGACGCTGTGACTTACAGAACTCACGAGTCCTGCTGGTGTAAAACAATAAAGCTCGTTTCACATCAAGTGTGTGCCAGGTCCTTTCTTGAGCGTTGCTGGGGTTTTGAAAAAAAGATGGTAAAGATATAGTCTGAGCCATGTGAAATTGGGAGACTATCTTTGGTAAGAAGGTGATGTCGGCGTGGAGCACCATGCGGTCATCGTAGAATTTGATAAACGGGGCATCCGCCCACAAAGCCACCAGCTCACCAGTTCGTCTAGCAGACATGATGGCCACAAGAAACGCAGTCTTCCAAGTGAGGAGACGAACATCCGTAGTAGCCATCAGTTCGAAGGGAGTCTTAGTTAGGGCATTCAAGACGGTAGATAAAGACCATTGCGCGGTCAGAGCCTTAACCGGAGGAAAAGCATTTCGTAGACCTTTGAGGAAACGCTTCATCGTTTGGTCATGGAAAGCACCAGAAGGAGGTGATCCAGCTGGAGAGTGGGCTACTACTGCTGCCAGATGGACCCTGATGGAAGTAATGCTGAGACCTGACTCCGCCAAATGGAGGAGGTATGACATGATGTGTTGCATACCCACATTGAGTGGAGGTATCTGTTGAGTATCCAGGAAGGCACGAAATCACCTGTATTTGGAGGCATAGGACTTTCTTGTAGAGGGACGCCTTGCTAGTTCCAAGATCCTGGATAATCTGGGATTATCCTCCATGCGGAGAGGTGGAGACTGGGCAGGTCCGAATGGTGAAGTTGCCCTTGCTCCATTTGTAGAAGTGTCGGAGAGCCCGGCAGCGTGTGAGACTGCGAGGACAGTTGCAACAGAAGTGGATACCAGGGTTGACGCGGCCACGCCGGGGCGATGAGAATCGCGTGCGCCCGTTGCTGGTGCATCCTCGTGAGGACCTTCTGAACCAGAGGAAACGGAGGAAAAGCGTAAAGGTAGTCCTGATCCCACCGTTTCATGAAGGCATCGCCATAGGAGTTCAGTCTGATACCCGCCCTGGAGCAGTATCTGGGACACTTGCGGTTGGACTCCGATGTAAAGAGATCGATGCTCGGGGTCTCCCACGACTTGCAAAGGGAGTGAAAGACCATTTCGTCCAGCTCCCACTCATGAGTCATTGAGGTGAGGCTACTGAGGCGGTCGGCCAGCACATTCAGCTTTCCCTGGACATTGTCATTCGAGACACCATTCCCAGAGTTGCACTGCCAGATAAAGCAACGTAGTGGACCTTGTCCCTCCTTGCTTGTTCAGATACGCAATTGTGGTGGTGTTGTCCGAAGCGATCTGGATCGCCTTGCCGCATACCAATGTCTCGACAGACCGCATGGCCTTCCATATGGCAAGCAACTCCAGGTGGACGGTTTCGTGCGGAGATGTGGTGGACGGTTTCGTGCAGAGACCAGGTGTTGTTGACCGTAAGAGTCCCACAAGCTGCTCCCCAGCCGAGGTTGCTTGCATCGGTCAAAATTTGAAGAGCCGGCTGGTCCACCAGTTCCGGCGACGGAAACAACCGTTTGGACTGACTCTCCGTGAGGGGATCGAACTTGTGGAGAAGCCATGACTGAAGAGACCGGAACTTCAGTTTGGCGTGAGGGATCACTGCCGTGGTGGAAGCCATCAAGCCCAGGAGTCATTGAGCCTTCTTCGCTCTGACGAAGGGTTTGGTGCGGACGTCACTTACTACCTGCGCAATGTCCAGTAAGCGTTTTTGTGGGGCAAAAGCCCTGACTGCCAGCCACTCCAGAACCGCTCCAATGTACTCTACTCGCTGCGACGGATCCAACTTCGATTTGGTTAAGTTGATCCGGAGACCAAGACTCTCCATGAAATGGACGGTGTACTCCGTGTCCAGAATGGCAGACGATCTGGTGGGGGAGATTATCAACCAGTCGTCGATGTATGGAAAGACCCTGATCCCCTTCTGGCGGAGGAAGGCAGCAACTGGAGCCATGCATTTGGTGAAGACTCGTGGTGCTGTGGCCAGATGGAACGGTAGGCAACGATACTGGTACACAGAGTTCCCTATCCGGAAATGGAGGAACCATCTGTGTTCCTTGAGGATGCTGACGTGAAAGTAGGCGTCCTTGAGGATGGTTTGGAGTGTCACCATCAGGAACTTCCTGGTGTGGATGCACTTGTTGAGACGACGCAAGTCCAGAATCGGGCGGAGGCCTCCGTCCTTCTTCTGGGCAATGAAGTACCTCGAGTAGAAATTGTTGTTCCAATCGGTTGGTGGTACCATCTTGATGGCCCCCTTGGAGAGAAGGGTTTGAACTTCTTCCTCCAGCTGGAGACACGGGGTGGTGAAACGGTGTTTTCCTACCTGAGGCATCTGGTCGAACTCAATAGTGTAACCAGCGGACAAGATCTTCAAGACCCACCGGTCGTTCGTGACGCCTGACCACACCGTGAGGAAGTTCCGAAGGGAGAGGTACGGGAGATGGAGCGAGAGAGTCTTGGCCAGAGGGAAGTCAAATGTGAGACTTTGACTTTCCCTCATTGCGTTTGCCTTGGCCGTACGGAAGGAAACGCTGCCTCCCGTGCTAACGTCTGGTGCAGTAGAAGCCAGACTTGGCCTGATCACCAGTGCCGCGATGCTGTGGTTGCTGCTGAGGATTTCCCTGGTACCAGCTCGTGAAGGGTTGGTACCGTGGCTTGGCAGCTGGAGTTGAGGTGGTGAGGCCGAGGAACTTCACTGTAGAGTTAGTCTGCTTCATCTCGTTCAGGACCTTGTCGGTATCCTGTCCATCAAAGGGGAACTCCTCGATCAATTTTTTCATTGAATCGTCCAAGTAGTTCCCTGCAGCCAGGCATGTCTCCTCATCAGAATTGCAGATGACATATCCTTCGCCGCATAGTCATTAATGTGGCGGGAGGTACGCATCTGCTGCTCAGCTAAAAAGTCGCCTTCGGTGGACAAGGACTCCAGCTCTTTCTGGAGATCTGCAGGTAACTTCGCGGCCAGGGTCTTCGCCTTTTCCCAGAGGTGGGATTGGTAGAGGCCCATAGCCGTGGAGTAGTTGGCCGCACGGAGAAACAGTGAACCCATTGCGTAAAACCTGTGGCCCACCGCGACGAGTTTCTTCCCTTCCGGAGTCGACGGTACGGGGAAGCCGCTGACGGCAGTCTTGTTTTGGAATGCCTTCACCACCAAGGAGTTCGGCAAGAACTCGATGTTTTCGTCCAGAACTCGGTACATGCCATCAAGTCTGGACGAAACGGAGTGGAAGGACACCAGTTTCTTCCAAGTGGCCTTGGTGGAGGTCAACATTGATGGCAGCATCATGATATGCACTGGCCTGATGGACTTTTTGTCCAGCTTCGCTGTCATCTGGTCCTCAGCTTCAAGGGGAGGATAGTCGACCCGTATCTGGGGGCAGTTCCGAGACGGGTCCGCATCGCCCTGAGGAACCGTTGATCCTCACCCCTGGGCGGATCAATGGCACCGATAGCCTGGTCGGGCATCTTGTCCACAGCCACTTCTACCTCCTCCTCCTCTGAGCTAGAGTCCTCGGAGGATGAGGGAGGAACCCTGGAAGTCACGTCAGGGCTGCACCAATACGGCCTGGGTGGATCAACGGCCTGGGCGCTCATTGCTTCGACGTCCGGACTGTGCCAGTCCTGCCTGGCTGGGCCAAAAAAGCAACAGCTCGATCCTTGAGAAGGTGGCAGAGCGACAGCAGGGTCAGAATCCCTGGGGCGTGCGGTGGGCAGTCCCAGAGATGCAGAGGCCGAAGGGATAGTGGCCTTAAACTGCTCGGCAAAGGATTTTGCCATGGCCTCGAACATTGTCTTGAAGAAGTCCATCTGGCCAGCAGTGACAGTAGCCGTGGGTGACGAAAGGGTGAGAGGAATGAAGGGCGATGAAACGGTGGCCGAAATAGTGGCTGCCGGTGCATCTATTGTTGGAGTACACGGCCTGGGCAACACAAAAACCTGCAGCACCGTGGAACGTCCCCTCTCACCAGTTGGCAGTGAAGAAGTGAGAAGCAAGGGGCAAGCTGGTGCACCAGCCCTGCAGCTCTTGTTCGGTGAGTCCGAGGACGAACGGCCACCCCACGTGGAGAATCCCGGAGAGGGACATCTCGCTATGGAGAACAGCGGAGAAGGATGAGAAGCCGGAGGAGGCAAAGAGCAACACACCTCAGTCCTGTGTTTCTTCTTCTTCTCCCCATTCTTATTCTTCTTCTTATGGATGAGAGTCGAAGAAGAAGAAGGCTTAAGAACCTGGTCGGGCGGCAGAGCACTAACAGAGGCAGAAGTGGAGGGCGCAGCGGTGGGTGCCAGAGCGAGCTCCATCAGGTGCGCCTTGAGCCTGTTGCTTTGATTTTGAACCGCAAGGCGGGTAAAGTTTTTACAATGCACACAAGACTGGGTCTTGTGCGATTCGCCTAGACAAAAAAGACACTGGCTGTGGCCGTCGGAAGCCGGGAACTTCTTGAGGCAAGAAGTGCACTGCTTAAAAGCCGCAGAGGCCATGAAAAATTCTTCTCAAGAGAAGCAAGGAGAACGTGGAACGTTCGAGTACAATGCCCCGAAGGGCAGGCTTACCGCCACCCCTTTGAGGGGAGAAACGGCGACCTGAGTGAAAAGTGACTGAGTCCCACAAGAAGAAACAGCACTGGGGTGGCAATCCTGCCCGAGGGACAAGATTGCCAGAAAAAAATTGTTTCAAAAAAAATTTGTCTTTTCTGTAGACAAAAAATTCTGTAGACTGAAAAATTGAGGAAGCTCTCAACGATTGTCCTGCTGCTGAGGCGGAAAGAAGAGAACTGAGGTAAAATGGCGAACTGGCGCCTAAGGGTGGGCGGTACGGTGGGCGGTCTTACCACCAAAACCTTTGACCAATCAGCTTTAAAGCCTCCTATCGATGTTCTGCGCAGGCGCATAACCTCAATAGTGGGGATTCACAAATTATACGAAGAACTACTTCGTATAACGAAAATCTCCATAGGGATACACTGAAAACCACCCTGGGAGATGCGCTGCTTCGTATAAAAATTTTTTTGCTTTACAAGGCAACATTTTCCTTCAAATTCCTTTCGTTACACAAGGTTTTCGTTATAAGAGCCCTTCGTTACATGGGGTTTTACTGTAATTGGATACGAGTTGCAGCCGGCAATGACGACATTGCAATTTCCAATCGCAAGTTCCATTCTTGCCTTTTACTGCTAAATACCTTTCCAGGGGGAATTCAAAGACAGCGATCCAACCTTCACCTTAAATTTTTTACCTCTTGCTCAGTCTAAAACACAATTCATCCTTTGCTACCATTCCTCTCGGGACTCACCTTCTTGATCAGGAGTGCCCAAACTACACCCGGGGTCCCCAATCCGGCCCCCAACACCAATTCATCCGGCCTGCAAAGTCCTTGTTGCTCCCGGAAGCGGAAGTAAAACGGGCCCGTACGGTTTTGCAGGCTGGATGAATTGGTTTCGGGGGCCGGATCCAACCCCCTGGGCCATAGTGACCAGCCCCCAAAACCACGTGGCTGGCCCACAGCTTGAAATGTTTGGGCACCCCTGTTCTAGATCTTTCACTATCACACGAATCCCCTCTCCAAAATATCGAGCACGGCACCATCTTCCGGCTGGAAATGAGAAGCAAACGGAAAAGAAATTAAAAAACAAACAAACCGGAAGCCGCCGGAATAGGAAACATGGTTTGTTTTTCTCCATTTAATACTAGAATCTCTCGGTATTTTAAGATGCAGGCCTTATTTTTTTATGCAATTACATCCAATGTTAAAATTGGTAATACATAATTTACAAAGATTAACATCAAAACAATGGTCTATTTAGATATGCTTTTTTTTTTGTAAAAAGGAAATATATTAGCAGCATTTTTTCTCAGCAACCACACGGCCTATCCCCATGCAGACTAAAAAGAGTTCGTATCTATAGTTTTTTTTGAAACAAACGTAGTGCTTTACCCCACACCTCCCTCCCCAGTTCATGATTTCATTTTCCTTCCTAGGTTCCCATCAGCGATCCGGTGAAAGGCTGCCAGTCTCTTCTGTTACAATACACCCCCCCCCCAAAAAAAAAAGTTTTTTAAAAAATTCCCTAACACCCGTCCCCCTTGATTTTCCCCCCTTTCCTTTTAAAAAGTCAGTAATTTTCTACACCACTAAGGAAAAAAAAACAACCCTTAAAAAAAGTTCCCAACACAAATTCTTCACACTTTTACCTAAAATTTTGATTGTCTAAAAACATCTGTTTTTAGTCTTTCAACAACAGAAAGATAAAATGGCAAAGCTAGTATTTCACTTCTGGGCAAGGTTTACATCATCATCATTATTCTTTCTTTAAGAAGGACTTCTTTACCTTCTCTCTCTCTCTCTCTCTTTTTTAGTGTTTAACACTATTTTTGAGACAACCCCGGCCCACCCACCCCGTTTTGAACTCAATGGAGCGACTCAAAAAGATTCTCTCCCCCTTTCAAACATGCTATTTCTTTTCCTTATTCCTACAACACATAAGAGTATTTTATACTCTGGGTTTTCTCCTGTACAAGGGCTTTTTTTCCTACAGTAAGAAAATATTCCAAACTATTTTCTTATTTGTCTTATTTTTAATAAAATATTTTTTTTCCTCAAAGGGTTCCCCCCCTCCCCTTTTCACACACACACCCTCCTAACTTTTAGTTTTAATTTCCAGGGGGAAATTTTTCTCTTTTCTTCCAACGGAATGAAGCTTTTCGTCATTGTTGCTGTTGTTGTTCTAAAACTAAAAAGTAAAACGAGAATTATATAGTTAACAAGAATGTACAGTCAGGATGAGCTTGGTCCCTTTAAGAAGGAACTTGGAGATAAGAGAGGACCACCATATTGCTTTACAACCACGCAGCGAGAGAAAAGGGGTTTAAAGATATATACAACTTGGCACACTGAGAAATGGGATTATTCTTTTTTTTTTATAAGGACATCTAAAACAGGACCATATGAAACGCCGAAGAGACAGAGAGCAAAGCCACGTTAAAGGGACAGGGTATGCCACGCTGCCAAACCCCCCCACGCCAACGCGTGGCCCGTCGAAAGCGGCAGGTTCACGGACACCGGCGGTTCAAAACCGCCTTTCGTCACGCAAACACGCCATCCTTAAGCTTAACACTTCCAACAGTTTCTTTCGTGTCCCCCCTCCCCCCGACAGTTTTAAAAGGCAGAGAGAGAGGCGGGAGCATAAAATACACTGTCTCTTTAAGAGACAGACATCTGTAAAGCTGTACAAGGGATATTTTTTTTAAAAACCTTTTTCCTTTTTTAAAAAAGTAAAACACAAGAGTAGTGTTATCTGTGGATAATAGTCTACAAGTTCACAACAAATACTTGCTCGGAAATACTGCTCCGACGGTTCGTGTAGTGAAAGGTTAAGTCTTTTCCCGTCTCTGCGGTTTTGGACAGTTTTTCATCTCCTTCCAATTTTCGCACAATACACTGGACGCACGAGAACAAACAGCTTATTACAAAAATAAGGGCGAGGAGGCGGAAGAGGAGAAGGGCAGAGAAGCCAACCGGGCGGATCAGGACTGGATTTGCTTTTATAAAAATTTCTCCGCAGCAAAAAATAATTAAAAATAGGCTCTACTGCCCACCCGCCTTGAAGTGCGGAAAGAAGAATGCCAAGTGCTTCAGGGATGATGGATTCGCCCACTGTCGTTCGGGCCAACGGCTTGATTTCTGCGCAGCATGTCCGAGATCCATTCTGCACGCAGAGAACCGTCCTTCTTTTATTTCCATCCTGTGTCAGACAAAGGCCACCGGGGCCATCGCGTGTCCTCTCTGCCCCTCCATCTGGCTCCTACTTTGGGTTGTCGAAAACGGCGCCCGGCAGCCATTCTTTCGGGGCTTCCTACGAAAGGAAAAGCAGCTCCAAATCCATTAACCTGCCCACCCCCTTTCTGCAAAACCCACCTTTGCATTCCTTACAACTGGGATGTCAGAAAGCGGGGTGTGCTTTGCATGTGTGTTCAGGGGAGGGGAGAGGGGGGAAAATAAATTAAATTAAAACTTTTGACCGTCTTGGACAACGAACCACAAGGTTTTCCTTAGTACCTTAACATTGACAAAACAAGGCACGCCCAACAACTACAAACATCGTTAAGAGCGCTTGCCTCCCCCCAATCCACACCACTGTCTTTAAGTGCTACAGAACCATTTTGCGTCAGTTTGCTTCTGTCCCCAAATGCACACCATAGAGGCACAGGAAGGGGACAAGGGGGGGGGGGCAAGCCATGTCCATCTGTCAGTCCAGCATGTGGGGCTCCAGGCTGTAACCCCCATCAGGGGCAGACAGGGTACGGGGTCACTTCCGGAAGCTGCTCTCTGGAAGAGCCAGAGTGCGCCGACGCAGTTTCCTCCCAGAACCTTCTTCAAGCAAGTAGGTCACATCGATAGCTACAAAGAAGCAGGGAATAGGGAGAAAACACACACACATATACAAAAATGGATTTATGATGCAAATTCAGCCACATGATCTTCGGACGCTAGACCTGCTCTGTATTACACACTAAGTTTTCCCCTTCCAAATTTTATTCACTGTATATACTGGAGTATAAGCCGAGTTTTTCAGCCTCAAAAATGAGCCCCCCAAAGGGGACACGGCTTATATTCAGGTTAACGGCCACGAGGGTTCCAAGACTGTGCCAGATTGATATGTGCCAACAATTTAATTAATTTTACCTTATTCTCATGTATTTTGATTATTGAAACTCACTAGGAGCTGCTGCAATTCCCACCCTTGGCTTATACTTGCGTCAATCTATTTTCCTGGGTTTTCAGGTCAAAATTAGGTACCTCGGCTTATATTCGGGTCAGCTTATATGCGAGTATATGCAGTGTTTATTATTTAGACTTATATCACCGCCCGCTCGCCATGGCGACTCAATGGCAGTCATGCCTCAGGGTTTCCCAGCCAAAGCAAAACAATAACACGTATATACCACCCCATAGCGTTCAATTCACTCTCTGGGCAGTTCACAAGTTAATTAGCATTTTGCCCTCGACATGCTGGGTACTCATTTGATGGACTTCAGAAGGATGGAAGGCTGAGTCTACCTTGATCCCTGGTCAGGATCGAACTCACAACCTTTGGATTGCAGGACAGTGGTTTTTACCACTGCACCACCAGGGCTTATGGTGTTTATGATTAATAAGCTCCAGGCCTTTCTAGATAAACCACATAGCAAGGCACTCCTTTAGGGCCTCTAGATCAGTGGTTCCCAACATGGGAGGACATACCAGGATGCAATGACAAACCACTAATAGTTTTAAGAAGGACCAGGTCCCTGGGCACTATAGTAACACACACTGAATGTATAACCGAACAGGTAGCAACACAGAGCATTATATGTGGTCATTATAAATGCCACAATTGTGTTGTGTGCAAATTTGCTTGGGAAACTAAAATTATATCTTTTCCAGAAGTTAATTTCCACTTTAAGCTCAAAAGCTTTTTTAACTGTAACACCATTAATTGTCTGTACTTATGGACTTGCCCCTGTGGGAAGAAGTATGTTGGAAAATCCTCCAAACCTGTAAAGGTACGAATCTGGGAACATTGTTCTAGGATTAGAAACTAGGTATTACAGGCACCTTTGGTAATGCATTACACCCAAGAGGGTTAAACAGATGAGCACTTTAAATTTGTTGTCTTAGAAATTGTAAAACCTAAAGCCTTTGAAAAACTGAATACTGTATAGAAAGATTACTGCTACAGAGAGAAGCCTTCTACATGCACCGTTTGAAGACCATGGTCCCATTAGACATAAATAATGAATTATTTGAATTGTTTTCTATGAATATTTGTTTAGTCATATATCTGAATATATTGTTACCTTGAAATGTCAAGCCATTCCTGCCTCTCTATGGTACTGTTGGTTTAAAAGATAGTTGCTCTTGTAATGAAACCACTCAATATACAATATATACTGTAATACTACACCACATGTTTTCAAGGTCTGTGGCTCATTATGGAAGAAGGTTTTTTTTCCTTAGAAGCCTTTAGACTGGTTAAGTTTTCTTGGTATGTATTTTGATCCTTTAACCTTGTTTTAAAGGCTTATTATTGTAACCTTGTTAGATTGTATGATTTTACTCTAATTGTGTTGTTAACAGATAAGTATATAAAGTCCTGAGGAAGACTTTGATTTGAAAACTAGCATTACCAGAGCCGTTTTGACAACCGTATTATTCCTCTATATTGTTTTTGAAGTAAAAGAAAATACAGCAACAATCCTTTGCCTCAAACGGTTTTTCCTCCAGTTTTGTGTTTCACCCTATCCCTGTATTCAGTCAGTCCACTGGCTGATCAGTGCTTTGGGGAATTGGACGTCCACAAATCAAATGTTGGGAAACACTGCTCTAGATCTATATTGTTTACCCTGTAATTGGTTGTTGGTATCGCTCCACGTAAGATCAGGAGAGAAGTAGCAGCAAACGCCGAGAGAACTAAACAAGAGAAGGACCCTCAACATCCTCTGAACGGAGATCAGCCTCAAATCTGCTGGCTCAGATCCAGGAAGAGCTTTATGGCAAGAACAAACATTCTTGAGGGGACGCAAGAGCAAAACCTAATTAGAAGACGGAGGAAGGAGCTCACTGGACAAGGAACGACATTATAGGAGGATATGGCTGAGGAACTCTACCACGTCTACGTCACTTGGATGACCCTCAATAGGCTGAAGGTTGGAGTCCCTAAATGCAAGACCAACAGGCTCAAGTGGGTCCAGCTGTTGGACAACAACAGGCTGTGTTAATGTGGAAAGACAGAATCTGGCTTATTTACTGCCAGAAAAAAGCACCGATGAGGACTTAAGTTTCACCAACGACAAAGCCAAGAAGGTGGCTTCGTTTTGGCAGTCCAAGGTTTGATCGGGACATGAATATCGCATTTGTAAATATCTATAATATGTTTATGTAGACAGGAGGAGGAGGGGGAGGAATGATTCATCTTACCATTTTTCCCTGGGATTTTTTCGAGGAGAGTGAGGAGGATTTGGTTGAGTCTCTCCCGCTGCAGGTGCCGACGTTCCTCTGGAGTGCAGGGCCGCCTGGAGACCGGGATGCTCTCCTCCACCTTCTTCTCGATCTCGCTGATTTCTTGGGTCGGTGCCTCTTTCTCCATTTCCTCCAGGCTGGGAGTCTGCTCGCTGGGAGCCGGATCTTGGCTTGGGATCACCTCTTCCATGAGGGGCAATGGGTCTTCCTCCTGGCCGAGGTCTTTGCTCTGGGGTTTGGAACGGTCTGACTTCCAAGACGACCTGGAAAAGGACCAGAGGACCGCTAAAGCCACCACAGTCCCTACCTGCCCCCTTGGGACCCTCGTGGTTACTGACCTCAGTATAAGCTGAGTCCCCTTTTGGGGGCTGATTTTTGGGGCAAAAAAAGTCGGCTTATACTTGAGTATATACGGTGTATGTATTTCTAAGGTGCATTACCAGAGCTGGCCATTAGGGGCCACTAGCTCCAAAGTAATGTTGGGAACAGAAGGATTGTTTCCAGGGGAATCTTTTCCTGAGTGAATCTGAAAGATCGACCAAAACCTTTGCAGCACACACTTCCCTGGCCTGTATGACTCAGGTACGCGAGCTATAATATGGGGTTTGCTGCTTTCTACAGTTTCAGGCACCCATGAAAAATCTTGGAACATATCCTTCCTGGATATTGGGGTGGTGGTGGTGGTGGTGGTGGAGGAGGAGGAGGCGGAGGAGAAGAGTCTGTATTTAAAGGGAAAAATCTTGTCTTCAGCCCAAAATCCACTCCAACCCAAAGGCATTTGCTCAACAGAATACTCACCTTCCTCCATTCCTCTTGTAATTGTCTGGAACATAATGAGGCTGCAAAAAGGAAATGAAGCATGCAGTAAGTTTTTTTTCCTCGCACACTCAAGGTACAACTCATATAAACAAATTGGTTTTGAATGCAGCAGGTCTTTGGTACAACTGTTGACATTTCCTGACAGGAGTTAGGAGAAGATCTTGCCAGACACCTTAAAAGCCACTGTGTAGGCATAAGTGGGTGGAAATCTTGATGTATGGCTACGCCTGCATAATGCAAAGCTAAGGAAGGGGTAAAAGAAATTGTAGCAGCATTTTATGTATTTATCGTATGATGAACTTGAGTTGTCTACATAAATGTTGATATCTACAGTAAGCACAAATGGTCCATCTCAAGTTCCTAGCCTGAGTTCCACATCCAGGTTTGAAAGCCATTGAAAGGCTTCATCTGTGGCCCCATGCAAGTCCTCCAATGCATCTCTAAATGAACGTAAAGGACACCTAAATATAATGTGGTCCATGGTTTGGACCTCTTCTACACAGTCACATTGGGGAGAGTACTTTGCATCTACCATAGCCGGCCCTCACTGTTCAGCATCCTCCATGCCGTCTTGGGAGGGAAAATCCAGCTGGTCATTTGCAGGGATTCTTGATTATGTGAGGATGGGGAATTGGAGACAGATGTTGCCAGAGTCTGGCCAAGTTATCCTGCTATGGTAATAGAGTAGACCATACTGCCAGCAACTCAACACAGATCGTCAGGCACTGGTTAACTAACCTGACCACCCCGAGAACTAATGGCCCTGCGTGCCAAAGTCCAGAGGGAAGGGTGATGGTCCCCAAGTGGATTAAATCCCACTTGAATCCATCTTGATGGAGGGCAACTGCTTCATCCATCCTGGCCTGGGGATGAGGAGGACTTTGCGTGCCAAAAGGGCTCAGGACCAGAACGTGACTCACAGAACTGGATTAGTGGTACTATAGGTGTCACACTGCAATGTGGAAAGCAGATGAAAGGCCACGGCATTATATTCTCAGACCAGTCTTCATGGTTGATCACCGTGAGGATCACCAAGATTCTGATACAGCAGAAGAAGTCCTGCTCCCATTTACAGTGTTTCCTGACCTTTGATTTTTGGAGTTCAATTCCCCAAAGCACTGATCAGCCAACATACTGACTGAGGCGTCTGGGAACTGAAGTCCACCAGTGTTCTGTGGAACAGAGTTTGGGAAATGCTGGATTACAGCAGGAGTCGGTGGTCTACCGTGAAAGTGAACTGCTCAGTGATAGTTGTCTGAGAGGAACACCTTGCACGCTTCCATTGGGGCATGTGGGTTTGCGGCCACAATCAGATGCTGATAATTTTGTAATCTAAAACAACCCGCCCCCTCTCTCTGTTGCTGCTTTGGCAAAGAATTTAAATTTACATTCATTCAAGAGCTAGCGGTTTCCTAGTGAGGGTAGTAATTTAACAGAGACACGTTCTGTCAGGAATATATGCTTGTCTAGATCATGTATCATTTAGACTGCCATGTCCTATAAAAACCTTTTCATTCCACCTGCTCGTTCTGTGCTTGGTAAGAACAAATGCAATGATTCACTCTGACTGTTGCTTTTGAAGTGACAAATTAGCAAGTCAGTCAAGTCTAATGCTTTGAGTCGGGATTCCCTTGATGATGACAAACCATGGCAGCCGCCACCTGAGGAACATCCAGAGCTCTGGGGTGGGGAGAAGACGCTTACCGAGAAGTCTCTTTTCGGTGTCAGCCGTTTGGGGAAGTGGTCGAAGGCGTAGGTTTTGGTGCACACCGGATAGCGGTTCCGGTGGATCTTGTAGAAAAGGTGGGCCGACTTGTCCAGGCGATAATCACAGATGTATACGTCCTGTTCTTTCACCCCCTTTGGCCTTCCTGGGGGAGAGAAGGGGGGGAGGAAGAGAAAAACATCAAGAGGACTGCAAATGAGACAATGCAGCCCTTTCGGAAAACACAGTGACCCTCAAGCTTTTGAACTGCTAGGTTGGCAGGAGCCGGGGCAGACGTCAGGAGCTCACTCCGTTGTGCAGCACTTGGGTCTTGAACTGGTGACTTGTCGACCTTCCAGTCATCAAGTTCAGCGTCTTAACCGCTAAGACACCGCAGTCCCATCTCCCAACTACAGGTGGTGGAGGCATGGATCGCCGGAGCCCTTTCCTTATTTCGTTTATATCTGGATGGATGAGCTCCAGGCCCGCAACCTGGCAATGCCTGGCAGCAGCTGAGAAAAGCAAGCAGTGCATACTTGCCTTTGCAGTAGGTGTAGAGATCCAGCACGCAGCAGGTCCCCACCACAGCTTCCAAGGGAATGATTTCGTACAGCGGCACCCGGAAGAGCTCATTGTGGTAGAACTTGCGGGATGGGGAGTGGTGCGTTTCGTGGGGACGGAAATAGTGGTGGCCAAAGGCAAACCGTTCATCCCTGAAAGGCGGAAAGAGAAAAGGGGTGTGTTTCTCACAAACTTGTGCTGTGGACATAACCCGACATGCAGAAACACATATGGGAGACACAGTTCATTCATGTCACTTAAGCATCCTCCATTTTATCATGCTATAGACCAGTGATGGCTGACCTTGGCACTCCAGCTGTCTTAGACTTCAACTCCCAGAAGCCCTGATCATCAGGTTGTTGACTTGGGCATCTGGTAATTGAAGTTCCTGAATAGCTAGAGTGCCAAGGTTAGCCACCAGGGCTATAGACCAGCATCGGGGTACACAGAAAGAGCCTCCTCGAAGACCGTACTATTCTTGAACCACAAGCGGATGTACCATGGTAACGGCAACCTTGTGTGGCTGGCTAATCTTTCTCACACTAGGTCAGGCAAAAGGAAATGCAGAACGAACTCATCAAAAGGTGCCTTTGTTTTGGCAGTTTCATGTCCGGCCTAGACACAGAATAATAGATCAGTGTTTCCCAACCTTTGGTTCTTGGACTTATTCCCAGAAGCCGAAGTCAATTCCCCAAAGCACCAATCAGCCAATGTACTGAACGAGGCTTCTGGAACTGGAAGTCCAAGAACCAAAGTTTGGGAAACACTTATAGATATAAAGCATCATGATGCTGATTTGCTAGTTTTCTGGGTGCAAAGAGGGACACTATTTTAAGAATTATTTTGTCATGTCAAGCCTACTTGGATGAAGAGTGGCCTCTGTAAGTTATTCAGGTCTTGCCAGGGGGATTGGATGCATGCCTAGCAGAGGGCCTCTAGTATCCCTACAGCAGGGGTGCCCAAATTTTTCGGGCCGGTCACATGATACAGTGGGCCAGTCATGTGACTCCTCCCACCGGAAGCGGAAGTAAAACACACCTTGCCATCTGTTTTTGCAACAGGATGAGATAGATTTCAGGCTGCCATTTTCTCTGCTTAAAGCAGGGGTGCCCAAACTATGCCCTGTGGGGATCTGGCCCCCAATGCCAATTCATCCAGCCCACGCCGCCCTCGTCAGCGGAAGTAAAATGCACCTGTACAGGCACGTTTTACTTCTTCTTCCGGGAGAAATGGTGTCCGGGGACGGATTCGATCCATGGGCTTGAGTTTGGGCACCCCTGCCCTACAGGATAAAGGAAAACTGAATTGTTTAGCTTGCTTCCTACAGAAGGGGGTGGGGGACTCCTATTGTTCCAATTTTGCCTTCTGTTTGTTGATGGAAGGAAGCAGGTTAGGGAAAGCACCGCTTTTCAGACAGAGCCAGGCCTGCTTTCTAGACTCCAAACTTACTTTTCATTCTTCCATAGCTTTTCAATGCGGAAGATGTCGAGTCTCTCTCGGTTGATGTGGGACAGCAGGCGGTACGACTGCCGGACGGGGTGTCCATCGGGCGTCCTTCGGCTGTCCCTCATCAGGTACACACAGTCACCTGTTTAACCACAAAGAGGTAATGGGGTCTCTCGATAACAAAACACCTGTTTGTCTCTCACAACGCCACCCCCACCCACCCCCCAAAAAAGGACAAAATCTCACCTTGGCGTAGCAACAGATCATCTCGTAACAGACAAATGAAGTAAACGCAGCCGGGCTGGGCGTAGTGAGGTCGGGGAATCATTGGCACCTCCTATGAAGAGGAAGGAAAAGGACAAGATTGTTGTGGCCTGGAGGAAATTCTCAATTTTTGAATTAGACAGCTCAAAGACTGGTATTCCTAAACTTGGAAAACCGATTGTCAAGGTGGTTTGCAACAAATTATAGCTGTAGAATAGATAGAACTTGGTTGGGGTGTGTGCGCGCGTGCGCATGCGTGCGTGTGTCCCGTATAAAGCTTTGCAGCAAACGTAAGAGCAGGGAGGGAAGCCTCCACGTCCTCTGATCAAGTGAGACAGGAACCCTCTGGCAGTTTTCTTCTTGTGCAAAGAAAGAATTAGAAGCAATAAGGATGCTTCTTCTCTTTTTCACATGTCTGTCAAAATAATCTGTGCCTTCCCTGGGGGTCCATATCCTGGGGGAAATCCATAAATCTAAATCCAACGAGGGCACTGAAAGCTCCAGTAAGCCAGGGTTTCTCAGGGTTGCTCCAGATCTAGAGAGCAGGGAGCCATTGGAATAGCCTGATGCTTTTGCTCTTAGATGAGGGTGGGCTACTTATACAGATCTAGCGGGCAATCTGCTGCCCACAGAATTCTTTGATAGATTCATTCATTCAACCCAACAACGAACCAACCCAACAGCCAACACAAACACCAACCAGCCAGCCAACCAACACACCAACGCAACCCACCAACCCAATAACACACCAACCAATCAACCCAATAACTAACACACCAACCAACTCAGCCAACCAACCAAAAGCAACTTCAAATGTGGAATGCATACAGAAGGGAAAGTAACCTAGTTCCAGTTTGGACCACAGTGTTCAACCTCTGGATTTGCACCTACAAAACAAAAGTTTACACCCACCCAGTCATCCAAGGAGTCCAGGCAACCGTAAATGACTTACCCTGTCCACTGTGCGAGGTTCACACTGCTCACATAAGTAGTGCTCGACGTCAGAGTTCAGCCCCATGCAGTCACAGTGCTGCCAAACCTATGGGAGAAATAACCGGATCACAGAATGGGGGAAAGCCAACCTGCCCTTCTTGCGAATGTCAAAAGAGAAGTTTCCGTTACTCCTCCACCTTCAAAAGGATGGTTATCGTTGCAGACTTTCAGGGCTTGCAATACTAGGAAAATCCACGGGGAAAGACTCTCTTCCTCTGGCTTTCTGATACTTGGCTCATACGACAGAGCGAGCAGCTCAGGTTAAACTAAATTAGACCAATTTAAATTAGAGCAGGTCCAGAGAAGGGCAACCAGGATGATCAGAGGACTGGAAACCAAGCCCTTTGAGGAAACACTGAAGGAACTGGGTAGGTTTAGCCTTGAAAAAACAGGACTGGGAGGGGATAGGATGATGATAGCACTCTTCAAATACCTGAAAGATAATCATCAAGAGGGAGGGAAGGATCTGCTCTCCATCAACCTAAAATATAGGATGCGTAATAATGGGTTGAAACTACTGGAAACCAGTTATAGGCTGAATACCAGGGAAAACTTCTTAACTGTTAGAGCAGTACGACAGTGGAACCGACTGCCTCGAGAGGGGGTGAGCGCTCCAACGCTGGAAGCATTCGACAGAGAACTGGACAACTCTCTGTCAGATCAGCTATGACCCTGGTGGTGCAGTGGTTAAACTGCTGTACTGCAACCAAAAGGTTGTGAGTTTGATCCCGACCAGGGATCTGAAGGATGACTCAGCTCTTCCAGTCTTCTTAGATTGGTAAAAATGAGTTCCCAGCATGTTGGGGGCAAAATGCTAATTACCTTGAGAACCACCCTGAGAGGACACTTATATGGGGCAGTATCGATGTGTGACAGCTTTTGCTTTGCCTTTGACTCAAATTCTTGCATTGAGCAGGGAATAGGACTCGATGGCTTCATGCCCCCAACTTGGTGATTCTATGATTCTAACTCTGACCCTGGCTTTTAAGATCTGCTTTCCGTCCAAAACCTGAGAGCGGAGGCAGGCAGGTGCTTATTTATCTACTTCTCCTCTGCAGCCTGGACCGTAGCCTGCCCGTTTCCTGATGGCACCAGGGAAGAGAGAGTCATCCTCACCATGCATTTGTCACACTGGATCATGAGCCCTTCATCTTTGTACAAGCCACAGACGCAGCGGATGACGTCCTCGTCCTTCTCGTGCCCACTCTCCTTCTCACACATCGAGGTCTCGCTGCTGTCAGCTTCGCTGGCCGTCTCCCCCACGATCTCGTCGATCTGGGCGGACGCCTCGTGGCGGGCGTTGTAGTATGCCTTCCGCAGCCGGCAGACGTCTCGACCGATCGGAGACTTCCTCCCGTAGTATTTCTGAGCACACAAGAGACACACACAAAAAGGGCCAACGTGTTTGGTTTCCATCACGCTGACTGGAAGGTGGTGGGTCATTAGTTCAAGACCCGAGTGCTGCACAACGGAGCGAGCTCCTGTCATCTGCCCCAGCTCGTGCCAACCTAGCAGTTTGAAAGCAAGAAATTGCAAGTAGATAAAATAAGTACCGCTTCGGTAGGAAAAGGTAAACAGCGTTCCGTGCACTCCGGTGTCTAGTCATGCCTGCAAGTAGATAAATAGGGACCACTTCAGTGGGAAGGTAAACAGCGTTCCATGTCTAGTCATGCCTGCCACATGACCACAGAAATGTCTGCACATGCAGACAGAGCTTGCTCTTTGGCTATAAACAGAGATAAGCACTGAACCCTAGAGCCAGATGTGACTGGCTAGCTGACTCCATCATGTAGCACTCGGGCCTCATACTGCTGACCTGCCGACCGTCCAGTCATCAAATTCAGCGTCATAACGACTAAGCCATCGCAGTCCCCATCAGTGCTTTACAATGGTCTAAACCTTAGCAACCACACTCATAGTTCACCATCAGAAACAGCAAAGATGTTGATGCTGTTGCAAGCAATGAGAAAATCTTGGAACAAACAATGGCTAACGAACCACATTTGGCATCTTTGATAAATGAGTGAGCTCACAGTGTTCTGAAACCCAGTTTTCAAGCCTCAGAAGCAGTGAGAGGGAGATGTCAACCAGCTCTCACTGCCTCCTTGTTCTTCTGCCGTATCTGAATCTGAATATTGGTGATCCTAATGGCGATCAGCCACGAAGACTGTCCTGAGAATATAAATGCAGTGGCCTTCCATCGGCCTTCCGCATCATAGCGTGACATCCATAGTACCACTGATCCAGTTCTGCGAGTCACTTTCTGGTTCTGAGCCCCTTTTGACACGCAAAGTTCCCCTCAGCCCCCAGGCCAGGATTGATGAAGCCGCTGCCCTCCATCAAGATGGATTCAAGTGGGAATTAAACCACTGGGGGACCATCACCCTTCCCTCTGGACTTTGTCTCTCAAGGCGTTAGTCCTCAGGGTGGTCTGGTTAGTTAACCGTCGCCTCACACTCGGTGTTGAGTCGCTGGCAGTAGGGTCTACTCTATGACCATAGCAAGATAACCTGGCCAGACACTTCCTCCAGAAAAATATTTCATCAACTCACACCAACAAATTGGGTTTATTCTTTTTCCCTTGCTCCAAAGGGACAAAGGAGAACCCAGGAACAAAATAACCTTCTGCTTCAACCAACAGCCAACTCACCTCAGCATTGCGAAAGACCTTCAGCATGTCGCCGTCAAAAGCTTCCACCGTCTTGTAGTAGCCTATCAAAATCTGCTTCTCAATGGTCACCAGGTCCAACGGATCAGAGATCTTCTCATAGTAATCTGCATTTCTAAACACGCCGTGCGCGGAGAGGATTAGTGTTACTGCCACATTATGTTCAAAACAAGACAACAATTTGGTTCGACTCACTCTCACGCATGCACACACAACCGTTTGTGAATGATTGTGAGAACTTACTTTTTCTTTGGGGGAAGATTCAGCAATGGAGCGGCGAGTCCCTGCCTGGAGGAATCTGAAAGGGAAGCCAGATGTGTAAAGAAGTTGGTGTTCAAGTTTAGCGTAGCCGTCCTCAACTCAGCTCCCTTTGGAACCTTTAGGTTGTTGTTGTTGCTGTCAATCCCACCTCATGCCTCAATGTGGCGCAGCAATGACCCTGGCTGTCTGACAGCTATGGTGGTGGGGGCCATTTTGCTCTTCCTCCACCACAAGGCACTTCACGGTGTGGTGGTTAGTGGGGGGCCCACATGAAATGGTGCTGTGGGCCGCATACGGCCCATGGGCCACAGGTTGAGAATCCCTGATATAGCCAATAACTGAGATGTGAGTTATACTCCATCATTTGAAGTGACTTGGTTCGATGCAGGCTGCTTTAGCCCTAACGAAAGGCACACCCAAAATACAACATCACAGCTAAAAATCTAAATAGGAAGATGGAATTTTCACCTTTTTTGGCCTTAATTTCCTATTCCAAGAGTTGCACCACCTGGGAGAAAAGATCTAAACTAGAACGCTTTGACACCCAGCTCCACCCAAACTTCCTGGTCCCACCCTCGTACTATAGCTGGGAGCTTTCTTTCTGAATAGGAAGTGACAGGATCACGGAGAAAGCGCCGCTGGTTCCTTGGTGATTGGCTGCCACACCTTTGTATGAGATGATGCCGTCGCAGATTTCCTTGAAGATCTGCGCAAGACGGGCTGCGCGGGCCACCTCAAGGTTTTCTTCGGCTGCGGCCAGCCGCCGCGTTCGCACTGAGCGGGAGGTCTGCAGGGCGGAGAACTGCGTCATGAAGACATCTGGAGACGGAGAAGGTAGAAATATTTCCTTTAACTGGAGACTAAGGGAAAAGCTCTACATTTATTAAAGCCATCTAGGTAGATATCTTGCCAACCTAGCAGTTTGAAAGGAAGAAATTGCAAGTAGATAAATAGGGACCACTTCGGTGGGAAGGTAAACAGCGTTCCATACGCTCCAGTGTCTAGTCATGCCTGCCCCATGACCACGGAAACGCCTGCAGCAGCAGACAGCACTGGCTCTTTGGCTATGAAACAGAGATGAGCACTGAACCCTAGAGTCGGATATGACTGGCTTTCGAGCAAGGGTGACCATTACCTTCATAAAAAATAAAGGTCTCCCTTGCTCGAAAGTCAGTTGTGTCCGAATCTAGGGTGTGGTGCTCATCTCTGCAGCCTAAAGAGCCAGTGCTGTCTGAATCTGCAGACGTTTCCGTGGTCATGTGGCAGGCATGACGAAATGCCGCAGCACATGGAACGCTGCTTATCTTTCCCACCAAAGAGGTACCTCTTTATCTACTTGCAATTTCTTGCTTTTGAATTGCTAGATTGGCAGGAGCTCACTCCGTCGTGCAGCACTCAAATCTTGAACTGCTGACCTTGCCCGACCTTTCAGCTGCCAAGCTCAACATCTTAACCACTAGGGCCACCGCAGCCTCTATAAAGTCTAAGGCTTCTGCAAACCAATTTGGGGGTTTGGCATCCTGCATTTCAAAGCGACTTTGCACACCAGGCAAAGGACGGTGGAGATGTTGGGTGTCCTAGAAAGGGACGTCAGGAGTCGGGGAAAGCTTGCAGATGGAGGGAACATAACTGTTTAGGAAAGCATCCCAGGGGACGGCTGGGAGCGTGAGGCTGTCTGGGAGTGGGAAGGGAATCCTCACCAGATTTTATGTTGCCGTCATCCCGGCACATCCCGTTCCAGCGGGTATATAAGGAGGCAGAGTGAAGGTCGTCGTTGGTGTGTTTCACCTCCTCTTGCTTCTGCCGGATCTTCTCCCAATTACGTACCAGGAAAACATGATGCTTAAGGACAAAGTTCCTAGGGAGAGAAGGGGGAAAAAAATTAAAAGTCACTCAAGCAGGCGGTGTTGTGCCACCAGTTTGCCGTATGAACATGTTCTTCCCAGTTCTCAGCTATAATTCTACTTAAGATCAGACTGGGAGGAGAGTTCAGTAAATGAGAAGTGGGTAAGGGAGATCCAGATCAACACCAGAGGGGTTTGGATGGAGGGAAGGGTTGGGCTGTTTCTCTGCAACAGTTCCAACACCTCTTCTTCTTCAAGTGCCGTATCTGAATCCGAATATAGTTAATCCTCATGGCGGTCAGCCATGAAGACTGTCCAGAGAATATAATGCAGTGGCCTTCCATTTGCCTTCTGCATCATAGCGTAACACCCAGGGTATCAGTGATCCAGTTGTGCGAGTCACTTTCTGGTCCTGAGCACCTTGGGCACGCAAAGTTCCCCTCAGCCCCCAAGCCAGGATGGATGAAGCTGTTGCCCTCCATCAAGATGGATTCAAGTGGGATTTAATACACTTGGGGACCCTCACGCCTCTCCTGTGAACTTTGGCACCCAATCAGGATTGTCAGGTTAGCTAACCACTGCCTGATACGTGGCACTGAGTCATTGGCAGTAGGTTCTATTCTACTACCAACCATAGCAGGATACTCTGGCCAGACACTTCCCATCAAGAAACAGTGCATTTACGTCAGGGGTTCCCAACCTAAGGCCCATGGGCCAGATTCAGACCACGGCACCTTTCATGTGGCCCTCTACCCCTCCACGAGCATTCGAGAAACAAAATGGTGACACTCTTTGAAGCTGTTGGGACAAAATGACCGTCCCCTTTGTGCAGGCAGGGCAAAATGGCCATCCGGCCCTCAAAGCTGACTGAGAGAGCGTGTCCCAGCCCACGGTTTGAAAAGGTTGGGAACCCCTGGTTTAGATGCTCAGCATACAGCATGACTTGTGAGCTGTCTGTCTGCTTTCTTTTTCTGCCTTCTCACTGATTCCAGAAGCCTCCAGGGATAAAGAGGCAAAACTATCTATGGTTAAGTCTCTTAGGATGTTACAACCAAATAAAAAGGACACAGGACAGAAGAGGCAGCCGTCCTCACCTTTCCCTGTTAGACATGGGCTTCATTTGCAGCTGGGGAATCAGACGAGTCGGGGTGGTCGAGTTTTCACTGGGCTCCTCGGGGATATGACCCTTCTGTAAAACAAAAACACGTATTTTGGAGAGCAGAATCCAGGAAGATAAAAAGTCTAATGAGCTCACTACGGTCAAGATGTTGAACAACTTCCTGCTCACCTAACAAGTGAGACTTCAATTCCCAGAAGCCTAAAGTCAGCACATTGGCTGATTGGTGCTTTGGGGAATTGACGTAGGCTTCTGGGAATTGAAGTCCAAAAGCCAAAGGTTGGGAAACACTGTCTTAAGGCTGTGTTTTCCAACTTTTGGTTCTTGGACTTCAGTTCCCAGAAGCCTGAGTCAGTTCATTGGCTGGCCAGTGCTTTGGGGAATTATCGAAGCTCCACAGACCCAAGCAGCCACCAGGAACACAAGTGAAATACAACTGCGGGTATGACAGGCGGCCAATCCAGGTGCGACGACGGGACACACTCACCCTCTTCTTCAGCTTGTGCTTCGATTTCCTCTTCTCTTTGGACCGGCTTAGCCTTCTCTGCGCACTGATGGGTTGGTTGGTTTTGCTCAGCAGGCCGTTCATGCGCTGGCTCTTGCCACCAATGATACCGCGGCACTTCTCAAAGCCACACTTGCAAAGTTGCTGGAAAGAGAAAGAAGGCAAGGCCTCGCCTTCAAAAAGGGCTGCTTTCTGCAAGAAGCTTGTCCTTCTGGCAAGCAGTTCCTAAGCTTCAACCGGCCCATGCCAAGAGGTCAATGCAAACATAAAGGTCACTCTTGCTTGAAAGCCAGTCATATCTGACTCTAGGGCTCAGTGCTCTTCTCCATTTACAGCCACTGCTGCCCGCGTCTGCAGAAGTTTCCGTGGACATTTGGTAGGCATGACTAGACACCGGAGTGCACAGAATGCCTATTACCTTCCCACCAATGTGGTCCCCATTTAACTACTTGCAATTTCTTGCTTTTGAACTGCTAGGTTGGCAGGAGCTGGGACAAAGACGGGAGCTCATTCTGTCCTGCAGTACTCGGGAATCGAACTGCTGACCTTCCGCCTCCCAGTCAGCATCTTAGCCACTTGAGCCCCTCAGGCAAGTATTACTTTTCCATAAATACATAAGGACCAGAAAGGACAGGTGACCTACCTGTTAATGTAGTTCTTCCTGTGGTCACCTGTGCATCCACACTAATGGTTTATTGGCGCACGCATGCACGGAAATAACCCATTAGTGTGATTGCATAGGGACCACGAAGAAGAACTTTAAGCATCTTTACAAGATGATTTATTTTGCTCAATGTCTTTGAAGCAGTCCTATGAATTATTACTTTGCCATAAATACGTAAGGCCCAGAAACTTTAAGCATCTTTACAGGATGATTTCTTCTGCTCAATGCCTTTGGAGCAGTTATACAAAGATGCAAATCCCATAAAAGGAGGACAGAGTAGATCAAAGAATGGGGAGAAGCCAGAAACCCTTTCCATGCTTCCTGTCTGCACCGGCAAAATGACAACCACCCTCACCTGCTTTTCTACGTTGAAGGAATGGAAGTTGTAGTCGTATGTCAGCTCTGTGCCGGCGGGCATGTCCTTGAGCGCATACAGTCCAATCCTGTAAACTCCGTTGACAGACCTGCAGATGGAATAAGGATCAGGGAGATTTTCTTCAGAGCCAGGTAAAAAGAGAGCATGTTGAGGTGGAAGCCTCAAAAAAACCCCAAAGGAATGGAAGTAGACACTGCAGCGGATGGAAATCTGAGGTTTTTCTTGGGGCATCAGGTTAGGATAGGGATTCCCATCCTTTTCAAGCAGGGGGCCGGGTCACGCTCTCTCAGTCAGCCTCGAGTGTCAGGCAGCCACTTTGCCCTGCACTTTGCCCTGCCTGTGGGGGCCACATGAAATGGCACTGCGGGCCAGATTTGGCCCTATCCTGAGTAGCCCAAACCTATTGCCTTTGTCCTTTATATGTGGAGCATCGGTGAGATGAAGGACAGCTCATTTTACACGAACACTCAGACCTCTTGATATTGTCTGCCACCCCTTTTTTGCCAAATGATAATTCAGTGCGCAAACTCAGCTGCCCGAAACAATTGCCAAACCCAAGACTTAAAAACCCGACCTGAAACGCAGTCGCATATTGCAAAAGAAACCATGGGCAACGCAACATCCCCCTCTCCCGGAACGTCTCACCATTTCTGCATCTCGCAGTTTGGGTTGCAGCTGTGGTTAATGAAGCGTGCCTCGTTGCCCATTCGATAGCTGTCGATCACCATCCCACTGTCGAGGTTGAGGCAGTAATGGTCGCTGTGGCTGTGGTACTGCTCTATCATGCGGTTTCTGGAGAAATAACGCAGGAAGGAGATTCTGGGAGGTGTGCAGGTGGCCGACAACCCACCGATTCACTCTTTTGGTTATGGCCATCTTATGGTCACCCACTCTCCACTCCCATCCTCACCTGAATTCCTGCTCACTGACCACTTCGCCCAGATACTCAATGATGAACTGCCCAGCCTTCAAGGGCTCTTTTGTACGGATGCCCCAGCCTTTCTCCTCGGCCCGGAAGCGCTCAAGACACTGCACCCACTCGTGCCTCTGGATCCGCTGGTTGCAGCACTGCTCCCCGCAGGGACAAGTATTGGGAGAACACTCAGCAAAGATCATCCTAAAAGCAGGGAGATGGGGAGGAGGAAAAGTTGGAAGCAAGCAGTGACTTAGAAAGCCAAAAAAGTGCATTTTACAGGTCACCTCCTGTATCTGGGGGAGATATGTTCTGTGGTTACCTGAAACTGCAAGCAACAGCAAGCTCTATATGTAACACATATACCTGAGTCATAGAAGTGGGGAAGGAGTTTCAAATGCCTCTGTCATTCTACATAAGAGCTACCAAAATGTCTTCCTTTATTCCTTGAAAACGTTACATGCAGTGGCCTCTAGTAGCCAGCTCTGGTAATGCACTATAGAAATATACTATACTAAATATACACACACACTAAATATACACACACACACACACACACACCCATAGATAACTGAACCCATGGATGGAATAGGGGATGCGTAGAGGAAAAAGATGGTGTTAAGCTCCGTAATATCTTTTGAACTTGGAGCTCTCTATCTGGCAGCATCCTCTTCAATCACCTTTTCTATCTGAAATTTAATGCTAGTCTCACATCATACATCCCAGAGGCAACACATGGTTTTTCCTTCTTCACACATACACAGAATCTGCCATAATTCTGGGAGATAGGCTGAGAGATGGCAGATGGCCCAATGAACTAGCAATGTGGTACTGCCACAGAGCCACAGGAATCAGTCTGGTACAGAACCAGGACATTGGTCCATTAAGAGAAATGGTGAAATTAAGATAAAAGATAGCATTAAGTTTGTATATACTTGCAGAATGTGGGAGCTCTACTTAGCACTAAATGTGGGTGATTAAAACTATGCAACAGAACCCTGGCAGATCAAAGGAAGACACACAGGCCTAGTTACACACTTAACAAGCAAAGGCACACAAATCTGGGCTTTTGGACTACAGTTCCCAACATTCTGCAGGAAGCCATCTGGAATTCTGGGATATGTAGTCTCAAACACAAATCCGCATAATTCTAATACCCAGCTATGTAGTGATCTTCTCTATTTCTCTGCCATTTTTCAAAAAAAGTGCCAAGTATACAATGTCTTTTCCAATTTACCATTATTCAATAATTAATGAAATTTCCATTTAGCTTGAACACCGAGTAGTTCTTAGACTCGTGGTGCTTCTCTCAAAGCGAAGGCAACATTAGAGGCACAATGCCCCGGCCATGGGCAAAAAAAGAAGAGGTGGTGGCTAATAAAACACGGCCAGTTGCCTGTGGGTTTTGCCAGAACTTGCTCATGAACAATGAACTTGTCTGCGGCTCCGTCAATGGGAACTTCCTTTGAACCGAGTGAAAGCTTGCTTAAGCTGCTTCACCTAGCTAAATAAACAATGAGATGTCAACGGCTCTGCCTTATACCTGTTCAAACAGTCATCCAAACAGCTCTTCCTGTTGCCATCCTCAGGTTGCTTACAGTTACAGGTGGTGGCTTCGTAACCAGAAAGAGGCTTCACATCCACGTAAACGTCTGTGGAGAGAAAGCGGTACAATTCGTTACCAGCTTCTGGCACCAAAGCCTTGCTAGTTTACTTTTTGGGAGAGTCAGGAGAAGTTTACAAATCTCGTTTCCCCCTCCTCCCTCACCTCAACCCACAGAAAATGCAGAAGTAGCTACCTCAGTGGTTCCCAACCTTCTTTTGACCATGCCCCACCTAATCATCTCTAAAAAGGAGCCCAGTTGGTGCAGTGGTTAAACCGCTGTCCTGCAACCAAAAGGTTGTGAGTCCTGGCCAGAGTTCAAGCTTGACTCAGCCAGCTTCTCATCATTCCGAGGCCTGTTGAATGAGGACCCAGCATGTTGGGGGCATAAAATGCTAATTAACTTGTGAACAGCCCAGAGAGTGCACTAAACGCTATGGGGTGGTATATAAATGTGACTGCTTTGCTTTAAAATCCAGATCTCTCCCCCACCCCCGAAAATATAATTCTTATTATTCAAAAAGTGAGCTCCTATGTGCATGGAGGAAGCCTAAAAGGCCATTAACCTGGTCTAAAACAGGGGTGCCCAAACACATGGTTCAGGGGGCCAGATTCGTCCTGCAGTCTGTAGTTTGGGCACCCCTGGTCTAACACATTCTTGAATTTTGCCTTCCCCCACCCCCCCGGTGGTGCCTGTGCCCCACATTGAGAACTACACAGCTACCCTAAGACTGGAAAGCAGCAAGGGGGCAAAAAGGGCACAGCGGTGTGAATCTCTAGGACTGGCAGGTTCCAACATCAGAGGATCCGTGTAAAGCTATATATAAAACCCAAGATTACTTACTAGAACGGATTTTTTTATAGAGCGGGACGTCTGGCTTTTTATACAACTGAAAAGATAAAGGGGAAAAAAAGGCTTTATTATATTACATTACAACATGACAGCTTGGCAAAGGAAAAGGAAAAAAACCTATTATTTTTTTCATTTCGTCCCCACTACTGTTCCTCACGAGGAATTAATTTTCTCCATAAAGCAAGGATTCTCAACCTGAAGCTTGTGGGACGGACGCGGCCCGTGATCGCATTTCATGTGGCCTCTCACTGCCTCCACCGCACCCGGAAGTGCCGTGTGATGGAGGAAGGACAAAATGGTCGTCTAGCCCCCGAAGCTGTCTGAGGGAACGGTGACCTGGCCCCCGGCTTAAAAAGGTTGAGAACTCCTGCCATAAAGGGACGGTAACAGGATTGCTTCTGTTTGAGAAACAGAAGCAATTTAACTGGTGGGGTTGAAAACAAGGAAACCACCAAGCAAACATTTACTGGATTTAGAGCACAAGGAGAGGAAAGATAAAATGTTTTAAGTAGGGTTTTGCGACAGCATTCATCGATACTAATGGAAGAGGAGCGCCCAGTTTGCGACATGTGGAATTTAGCAGGCCCATTAGGTGTTAAAACGTCTCTGGATGGAAAAGAAGGTCTCACTTTCTCTTGCCGCAGACAAGCTTTACATCGCCTTATATAAATATAAATAAATTGAGGAAAGTGACTAGAATGAAAGATCATCTTCTGTTCATTTTGTCCCAACAGCTTCAAAGGGGTGGCCATTTTGTTTCTCCTATGCAATTGGAGAGGTGGGTGCCCAGATCCGGCCCGCGGGCCTTAGGTTGAGAATCCCGGCTCTAGCCTTTGCGGAATCTCTAGCTGTCTATAACCACCAGACAAGTTGCTTAATACGCTAAGAGACACGTTCCTTTGGATCGGAGCCACTCTATGACTCCTGCTTGTGGTGTGTGGCTTGGCCAAGTCTTTTTCAAGTCATGTAGGCTGAGACAGATTAATGTGGAGGACACGGGGATGGGATCTGAAACTACACACACACACACACACAGATGTGGGTGCTCCAATATTAAGCAACGCTGCCTTGCTCAGCTTTACAAAGCTGGGAATCCAAGACAGTGGTTCCCCAGCTGCTACTCGTATTCGAGTATAAAAAATTTCCTGGGTTACAGGGAAAATGCCACTGATGTGAATTTGTTTAAGGTGGATCCCAGCTTACCACGAAGTGACCCACACACTGTGACCATGGAGCCATCTCCTGTGGCACGTATGAAATGAGACCTGCAGGATTTGACACCGGGACTGCAATGGACTGCTGCAGCCTTGAGGATATGGACAAGGTGCGCCTTTACAGCCAATCCATCTAGCATGGCCCCTTCTGCTTCCATGACCCTTGGGAATCAGAATAGTGAAGTGTTTCCTCCTCTGCTCATTTTACCATTGGGCCCAATAGGATGCTTTCCAGCGGCATTTCCACCACTGAGGGGGCCATCACCCCAATTGGGTGGTATAGAAATTAGATAGCTAGATAGATGATAGATAGAAAGATACCTGTAGATGATAGATAGATAGATAGATAGATAGATAGATAGATAGATAGATAGATAGATAGATAGATAGATAGATAGATAGATAGATAGATAGATAGATAGATAGGCTCATCCGCCACTAGCCATTGGCCCCTTTAGGGAGTCAGATTATTTACTGCCACCCAAACTTGGCATTGAGTCGCTGGCTGTACAGTCTACTCCAGTACCGTAGCGGTATGTCCAACCAGACAAATCCTACGACAGTAATGAATAAATGAATGAATGAATGAAAGAGATTGATCAGTGCTGCCTTGCCCAGCTTTACAAAGCTGGGCGTCCAAACCAGTGGTTCCTTTAAAACAGGAAAGAGAGAGAGAGAGAGAGGCTAGTTTAGAGATGTCAGGAGACTAGACATGGGCGATGTTCTACGCACAAATCTCATAACTCTGCTGCTAAGTCACAGCCCCTTAAAAGTACATAAGAGAAGAGGAACACAATGGACAGAAAACAGATACAGATGGTGGGAAGCAGCTGGACTTGTAGATGGTGAAGTGAGACAAAGTAAAAGATGGAAAACATGGTGAGTATAAGAATTTCTTTACAGCGCGGGGCTTTGTAAAGCAACAGTCGCTTCCTCTTACGGAGCAGGGACCCAATTAACATCCTGCGAAATGTGAAGAATCTCTGGTGGAATGGTTTTGTCTAGAGGAGGAGGAGGAGGAGGAGGGAGGCACCACCCGGTTTTTAGCAGACCAATGGAACACAGGAGAGATTGTTCAGTGCTTTCCTTCTTATCCCAAAAAACTTTGGCTTCTAAGTGAGGGAAAAAATATCTGTATACGTAATATTTTTTTTTAAAAAAAGAAAATTTTAAATAAA
This sequence comes from Bradypodion ventrale, assembly GCA_035047345.1. NCBI lineage: Eukaryota > Metazoa > Chordata > Lepidosauria > Squamata > Chamaeleonidae > Bradypodion > Bradypodion ventrale. The sequence goes on from JAWDJE010000012.1 coordinate 22,162,312, forward strand.
TAAAACGCTCTAGTCGGCTTGGGATGGAGTCCAAGAAAAATAAAGGTCCGAGGTTTTTTTCAGTGCTTTTGGCAGAACATCTGAATTCTCCAGAGGCATGTTGGAAAGAACACAACGAGACACACACACACACACACACACACACACACACACACACGATCTTTACAGGGGGAAAAAGGGCATTATCAGAATAAAAGTCCCCCAGCAGGATTAAGGGGGTACACAAAAAGAGCCTCCTCGAAGACTGTGGTATTTTTGAACCACAATCGGGTTCACAATTACAGCCTGGTAATGGCAACCTTGTGTTGCCGGCTAATCTTTCTCACACTAGGTCGGGCAAAAGGAACTGCAGGATGAACTCACCCAAAGGTGCCTTCACTTTGGCAGTTTCACGTCTGGCCGAGACACAGAAGTAGGATTAAGGAAAAGACCGGTGTGTGTGTGCGTGTGTGCATGCGTGTGTGCGCACGCTGTTTTCCACAGGAGGAAAGGCTGGTGGAGAGGGAGGCGTTCAGAGAGGCAACAGAAATTGTCTGCAATAAATAGACATTCAAAGATTCTTTTTTCCTTTCTTCCTTCAGTTGCTGTCCTCAGCAAAAGATTCCTGAATGCGAGCATAGCAGAAAGCATTCTCAAATACGAAACCTTGGCACCTTTTGACATTTTTACATTAAGGGGGGGAAAACATCTCTACCTGATTATGTTTCCACTGCCAAAGAATGTCGTAAGGCAACTGGAAGTCTATCCTTTTCTGCCGCAGGTATTTCCCTACAATGAGAGGGGAGAAAAGATGAAGCAAAAGGTAGTAAATACATTTCTCTCTCTTTCTCTCATAGGCTTTTTTTGCGCTCCTGCTTGTTTTATCGCAGAGCTGACCCAGTCCCAGGTGTCCTGGTAACTCAGGCGGAAAATCCAGTTGTCCTCACGGCACGTATTAATTAACAGTATGCACAATCAAACAGGAAAAGCGCTTCCCTGTAACTCTTTGGAATGAAAGGAGAATTTCTACTTCTGGTGCTTCTGGGTTGAAAGTGCTGCTCAGAAAGAGTTGGTCAAAGCAAGATCCTCGGAAACACACCTGCTATTTGATCACCAACCACCAAAGTGGAGACTGAAATCAAGGCATGGCTTCCTCACAACTTCTGCCCCTCCGAACAACCAGCCCCCACAGACCGCCTTAGAACTATGGAAGGTGGGCAAGGAGCTACTGGATAACTGGGCAGAACCACACGACTCTCTGCCGCCTGGCCAAGAACCACCATGGCCTGTGTGGAAAGCTTTAAACAGACTGTGTGCAGGGGTAGGAAGATCTAGGGTTAATCTGAGAAAGTGAGGTTTCCCTGCAGATGATAGCCTGTGTGAATGCAGAGTACAAACTATCTCCCATAGGATATAATGCATACAATGCCCCTCATCGTGCACTTATGATGGCAAGAAGAAATGCTGTTGATGTGGCCCGATATCATCTAGTTCTTTTCAATTCCATTTTGGTTTTTTTTTTGGATGTATAAATTTTAGCTTTGTATGTTATTATATGCTGGTGGTGCCTCTGGCACGAATAAAGAAAGACACAAGAATTTTAATTTTCAGAACGAAAGGTTCATCTGTTCTGGTGACACTGCCTTATGTCAGTGATGGTGAACCTTTTAAAGACCAAGTGCCCAAACTCAACAGAGGAGCAGTGTGAACTCTGTGCTGGCGGAGGGAGGAAATTCTCCCATTGGGTTGCTGGTCAGAGGGGCAGGGTGAACTTTGTGCTGAGGCAATGGCGCATGCGCCCACAGAGAGGGCTCTGAGTGCCCCCTCTGGCATGCGTGCCATAGGTTCGCCACCACTGCCCTATATCAGTGGTTCTCAATGTGGGCCCCACACCCCACAGGGGGACATCAATTCCTAGAAGCCTAAGTCAGCACATTAGCTGGTCGGTGCTTTGGGGAATTGACTGAGGCTTCTGGGAATTGAAATCCAAACACCAAAGGTTGGGAAGCATTGCCTTACACACTGGCCAACCACATGCCTCTAAGAAATCTAGAAGCAGAACAGGAGAGCAATGAGCATCTTGTTTCAATTCTCTGTGACTACAGCACTCTCTGGGCGGTTCACAAGTTAATTAGCATTCCCCTACCCCCCATGCTGGGTACTCATTTGACCAACCTTGGAAGGGTGGAAGGCTGAGTCAAACTTGAGCCCCGGTCAGGCTCGAACTTACAAGCCTTTTGGTTGCAGGACCATACCTGTCATGTTTTGGATTTGAAAATAAGGGAAATTTCCCAGCGAAAACGGGAAACTTGACAGCTATGCTTATCCTGTGCTGACCTCCAGTGGCAGCATTAGGGCATTGCAGTCTAACTAATACAGTAGGACGGCGAGAAAGAAGGTAAAATACGGGAGTTTCCCAGCCAAAACGGGATACTTGACAGCTACGTGCAGCACAGCAGTTTAACCACTGTGCCACCAGGGCCCTTTCTAAAGCAGGGGTGCCTAAACATTTTGGGCCATGGGCCAGTCGCGTGTTTCAGGGGGCTGGTCACTATGGCTCACAGGCCGGATCAGGCCTGTAGGCCATAGTTTGGGCACCCGTGTTCTAAAGGTTCATGTCCTTCTAAGAAAAACCCGGCTTGATTGAGATCTCAAATCTGCCTGGCTACTCTTCTGAAACCGCTCAACCTGGCATCTGTCAACACCTCTCGTGGTAGCAAACCTTTGTCCATATGGTGTAAATAAATACTGCACTTTGCCTATCAGTTTCAGCAGGAAGGGAAACAATGGGACTAAAAAATTGGATTTAACTTCTCCTATGTTCTCCGCACCGTGCCATAGCTGTCAAGTATCCCTTATTGGCCAGGAAAACCCCTTATTTTACCCTCTTTCCCGCCGTCATCCCTTATTAATTAGACTGCAATGCCCTATTGCCGCCATTGGAGGGCAGCACAGGATAAGCATAGCTGTCAAGTATCCCTTATTTGCCGGGAAATTTCCCTTATTTCCAAATCTAAAACTTGACAGGTATGCACCGTACAGTTCTGTAATGCCCATGAGGTCCTTTCCAGTTTTCTCTTCTCTAAACCCAAATGCTCTTATCATGTGTTTTCAAAAACAAGAACAGTAGAAATCCACATAACGAAAAAAATTCCGTTCCACGGAGCTCTTCGCTATGCGGATTTTTTCGTTTATGCAAAGCGAATAGGAGATGCCCCGGATAACGAACAAAAAATGTTCGTTATCCGGGGTTCCCATTGACCGGGAACACCCTGGTTACCAAAAAAACCCACCACATAACAAAAAAAATTTGTTATGCAGGGTATCGCCATTGCCTAACGAATGCTTCGTTGTGATTTTTTTCGTTATACGAAACATTCGTTATGCGAGGTATTACTGTATATTGTGCCGCTTATCCCGCAGGGTTCTTTTTCCTTGACTAACACGACTATCTGAAACTGTCTGGACAGCCCGAAAATGACAAGAACAGCAAAAAGATAGATAAGTCTTGGGCAAGATAATACTTTAGACATAAGCAGTGCAGAGCTGTCAAAATTAATCTTCTACAGTAAACCTTTAAGCAAGGTGGGGCTGGAGTTCAGCATTTATCTCTCTGCTTTTCAAAAATAATAATAATAATTCCTAGTCTACATAAGGATTCTAGAGGGATTGTTTGCCAAGGCAAAATATAAATCACCGTTAGGACCCAAAAATTGTCCAGTGCAGATTATTTACACTTGATCTTAGCCAAAAGTCCAAGAAGCAGAAACGCTCGTTTTTAAGCACCCTCATTTTTACTTCTGTCTCTTGCTATGTTTTAAGTACACTCATTTTAACTTCTGTTCCTTTTGCTGTTCTATGCTGGTCTTGAACCGCAATGAAGATTTGATGTGATCAGTGCAGATTATGGCTCTAACCAAGGAAGGCTTCATGCTAGCACGCACGTTTCAGTCCTGTACAATCCCTGAGGAAGGTTGTTAAAAAACCAGCATCCATACAGTCACTTCTGCTAGTGAATATTAAAAACAGCATAAATGCGCATGAACCCGCTTAAGACAGAAGAGGGATCAGGCCAATCTTAAATTAGTAGGAAACAGGTCGCCCATGCTCGAAAGCCAGTTATATCCAACTCTAGGGTTCAGTGCTCATCTGTTTATAGCCAAAGAGCCAGCATTCTCTGTGTGGCCTGTTCCAGCAAGGCTGTTCTTATGTGTCTGCAACTGTTTCTGTGGACATGTGGCAAGCATGACTAAACACCGGAGGGCACAGAATGCTGTTTACCAAAGTGGTCCCTATTTAGCTACTTGCAATTTCTTGCTTTCAAACTGCTAGGTTGCGTATCAAACTGCCGACCTTCCAGTCATCAAGTTCAGCGTCTTAACTGCTAAGCCACCGCAGTCCCTTACAAGTCTTGGTAGCTTGACTCGAAGACCCAGACAAGATTACCTGTCTACCGAGCCTTCCCTTAACGGGATTCAAATGGTGACTTTGAAGCTATTTGCCGGAACCGTATCTGCTCCTGATACAAGAAGCCTCTGGAGGCAGAAGTACATTTCGACAGAAAGATGCTTAATGTTGTTTTAAACAGCTCCAAGACACGAGAGCCAAAGAAGCCCAGATAAAAAAATAAAATAAACAACCATGTTTAAAAAGCCGCTCCCCGCCCCGGCCTCTATTGGGACATGGTAGCAAAGTGGACACAAGAGAGACAAGTGAGTGTGTCTGTTTTAGCAGAATTATCTTCCTCATCTGGATGCCCTGCTATCTCTTACCCTTCTTTTCAATCCCCCCCTTTTTATGGGGAGAATGTGCTGGAAGGAAAAAAAAAAGAAAGAGCAGCTGTTATGTTGCCTTTCCATCTCTACTCTTTAAAATGTTTTCTTATTTCTTCTTTTTTTTCCAAAGCCTCAAGTTGTGCCTGGCAAGTTCCAGGAAGCAGCAAAGTCCGCTGGGAATCTGTTTTCACTTCTATGACCTCACTTGGGTAAAACAAAAGGCTCTTTCAAGGGCCTGGCACTCAGCCCAGAAAGTAAGGCGCACTCTCTCTTTCTGCGCGCATACACACACAGACACAGAGAGACACACACACCCTTAATAAAGGAGGCACCCGGACAAGTTAGCCTAGCAGAGAAATAATCCTTGTAATATGATTCAGAGGCAAGACGGCGCTGCTTTTATGCTGCCAGGCAGTCACTTAAGCTGCCTTATCTTTGTAGTACACGTTTGTTTGCCTCTCTTTGGACAAATAAATGGCAGGTCATGACCTGGGAATGGAAAAAGGGGAACAACAGTATAGATTTTGCACATAAACCTTAATCTCCCAAAATGGGTCCTGAGCCTCGGGAAATCTTAATGTAAAGGTCGCCCTTACTCAAAAGCCAGTCGTATGCGACTCTAGGGTGTGGTGCGCATCTCCGTTGACAGCCAAAGAATCAGCACTATCTGTAGATGACTAGATGCTGAAAGTGCACAGAACGTTGTGACCTTTCAGGCCAAAGTGGTACCTGTTTATTGACTTGCAATTTCTTGCTTTCAAGCTGCTAGGTTGGCAGGAGCTGGGACAGACGGCGGGAACTCACTCCGTCGCACAGCACTCGGGTCTTGAACTGCAGACCTTCCAGTCCTCAAGTTTAGCGTCTTAACCACTAAGCCATCGCAGTCCCTGTTAGTGGTTGCTAGCAACGACTATATATCCTTGGGGGAGCCCACTCCAGTTCAGCCCAAGAAACCCTAACATCAGCCTTTAAGCCCACTGATGTTCTCTGGCCATGTACGCTGCGCATGAAGGACTTAACTCACCCACGTGAATCGGCGCAGGGAACAAGCCGTACTCGTGCTCGCCAGGGGTGTACTCCAGCTTGTCTTTCTTTAACTGGATCAGTCGGCTTTTGGGGCTGAGAATAAGAGAAGGGGAGAGAGAGAGTTGGGTGAGCATAAGCGCTCCTGTGCTCTTCTGTATGACACATGTCCACCCCTCTCCCAAATCCAGGGGCAGGAATGCCGACAAGTGAACTGCTGTAACACCATGGACGGAGCGTGTGGCCTGTCAGCTGGAAGTCCTCATTTATTTCTAGCTCTGAAACTCCCCTATTGGGAGTCCAGGCCTGACGAGATGCAACTTTAATTCTTGTGATTAACAATCATGCCCAGGATTTGAAAATAACAATGGCAATAACAAGAACAACAATAGTACTAGTACACTGGCAGCTTTAGGGAGATTGAATGTTTGACCTCGGCATGCAGAGAAATGAGGTTTAATCCCTCCCCTCCCTGGTTACGATCCAAGTGAACCCTTAACCCCCACACACATGCATGAATTGGCATAAGCAGGTCTGCAGAATTATGGCTGGGGAGAGATGGGCTAAAACGACTCCCTTTGTCTGCTATGAAAATGCTTAGCATTCTTTTTTTTTTAAAAAAAAGACGCGACTTTACATACAACTAAATTATTGTCTAGCCTGCCTCCTATTCTCTCAGCATGCTAGTAGGAATGGCAAGCTCCAGTCTCAGCTCCTGCCAACCTAGCCGTTCGAAAGCAAGAAATTGCAAGTGGATAACTAGGGACCACTTCGGTGGGAAGATAACAGCGCTCCGTGCACTCCGGTGTCTAGTCATGCTTGCCACTTGACCATGGAAACATCTGCAGAAGCAGACCGCGCTGGCTCTTCAGCTTTGAAACAGAGATGAGCACTGAACCCTAGAGTCGGCTACGACTGGCTTTTGAGCAAGGGAAAACTTTACCTTTAAATTATTGTCTCGCCTGGCTCCTATTCTCTCAGCATGCTAGTAGGAATGGCAGGAGATAAATATTGTTAGCTTACCTTAAGGACTGGTTTAAGGAAATCACAGATAGTATGGAGTGAAGGGCTTTAAACAGCCATGAAATGTTTCTATTTCTTAAAAGCAGTTTAGGGTAAAGGCCACCCTTGCTCAAAAGCCAGTAGTATCCGACTCTAGGGCTCAGTGCTCATCTGTTTTTAGCCAAAGAGCCAGCACTGGCTGCGTTTGCAGACGTTTCCGTGGAGATGTGGCAGGCATGCCTAGACACCGAAGCGCACAGAACGCTGTTTACCTTCCCACCGAAGTGGTCCCTTATTTATCTCCTTGCAATTTCTTGCTTTCCAACGGCTAGGTTGGCAGGAGCTGGGACAGAGACGGGCGCTCATCCTGTCATGCAACACTCAGGTTTTGAACTGCTGACCTTCCGCCTCCCAGTCGGTGTCTTAACAACTTGAGCCACTGCAGTCCCCCCAAAAAAAGCAGTTTAAACACCTTCACAAAATAATCGACACCGTCAACTGGAGAAAGACAAGCTTTGGCGGTGGAATGAAGCGAAGCTTTCACAAAATTCTGCAGGTCCATTTAGTAGTTCTTAGAAAGTTACAGGTTTCTGGTTCTAATGATTGGAAATAAACCTCAGGTACAATGAAGTTACTGCATTAAATGGGATGATGCAGGGTTGTGGGGGACGGACCCAAAATCTCCCAAAACCATTCCCCTGTATTAATAACCTTTTGAACCTTGTCCTAAAAAGCAAACACTACTCCCTCCATATCCAGATGATTTATGAGCACAACTATGATGTATATCAAGTACACTCCACCAACCAGCTTCACTTTGGCACATTCATGATTGCTATTTTTGGATTAAACTGGCAGCATATAACCGAACTCTGCAAATTACGAGTGGCTTTTGAGCACCTGATTAATTTTGAGTGCGCAGCAACCAACTTTCCTCTTCTGGCCCACTTTTAGGATACCTCTAGCAGTTTAACCTGCAGTTAACTGTACTGCCGTTAAACGGTACTCTGCAATTGTAAGCATGGAGTGCAGAGCACTCAACATCACTAGGGTCCAATGGGGGAAAAAGACTTGAGTCCCTGTCGACAGGAGACCAGGGACCGCATGTATGTTTCTGCTTCACAAATGGCTGGCCTCAACACCTTTTTCTGATCAGGCGGCTGCTTCTATCGCTAGACGTAACGCAATGTTTCACACCACTCCTCACACTCAAGAAAAGCTCCGCTGGGCATGTGCAGAGATTGTTTCATTAAGCTTCTCCGTGTTTAATTACGAGTGAGCAAAACCCAGGCCATGTGCATCCTGACCAATGCATCTTGCAGCTTCCAGAGGCCTCTCCGAGACACAAAAGGTATTGTACAGTAATACCTCATACAAAGTCCGCTTCATACAACATCGGATTCATACAACATCGCCTAATTCCTTGAAAAAAGTTGCCTCATACAAAGTCGTGCGACTTTGTATGAGACATTGGGGTTTTCCCAAGTTGCATTGTGCCTGGGCAGTATAAAAGGCAGGACACATGCATGCATTGCTCTTGTGGGTTTTGCATGAGGCGAAGAGTGTTTAGGAGTAGCTTTGAGCACGATTTTTGATTTTTTTGATTTTTTTCGTCAGAATTTTTAGAAGCATTCCTGGGATTTTTGCAGCATTCTTCAGGTTCTTGGACAATCAGGGCTGTTTGACATGTTTTTGTAATGTTTTTAGCCTTTAGACAATGATTTCTAAAAGTTCTGTCAGTTTCCTGTCTGTTTCCTTGACTTTGCCCTGAAGTCTGTGCTGTTACAGTACAATGTTTCTCTATGGAAACGACATTGTATGAGGCATCGCAGCAAGGATTTGGACGTTGTATGAGGCATCGCGGCAAGGATTTTCCATGCATCATACAAAGTCCAAATCCGTATAAAGTCCAAACTTGTGGAACCAAGTTTGGACGTTGTATGAGGTATCACTGTATTTGCCAGCATACAAGACAAATACACTGGGAAAATGGAGTGCGTCTTGTGTTCTGGCAAATACGGTATTCGCTGTATATAGTGGCCTCTACTGTGCCATTTTGGTGATAACGGCATGCGTCTTATACTCTGATGTATCTTATAAGCCGGCAAATATGGTAATTTTAAATAAATGGAAACGACAAGGGCCAGGAAGAAGAACTAGTTCTCTTTTTGAAAGAAAGCCTGAAGTTAAGTTTCTGGAGAATCAAAAGAGTTTTCTGATCATTCTCAACTTTGAGGAGGGTATGGACAGCACTGGAATGTCCCCGGACCTGCCAAATCTGTTCAGCTAGTTTAATCAATATTAATACTTTTCTGTTTAGAAAGATGCCTCTCATTAACTGAGCAAGACAAGCAGTATCATATCCAATAGATGGTTCAACAGCAGTCTCTCTCACTCCAAAAAAGGGGGTGCCTCAACTCAGATTAGCACCCACCGTAAATGGTACATGCATGAACCCTTCTTTTGGGCCCTTCCTGAATAGTTTAGCTAATTTACAGCTCTATTAACTGACCTTTTGGGGTACAGAGAAAGAGCCATGCTCGAAGATTGTGGTATTTCTGAACCACAATCGGACATGCGCAGTTAACGGTAAGGTTGCTGGCTAATCTTTCTCGCACTAGGTCAGAATGAACTTACCAAAAGGTGGCTTCGTTTTGGCAGTTTCACGTCTGGCCTAGACACAGAAGAAGAAAAACTGACCTTTTCATTAAAGCACATATAAATTAATCCGATGAGGCTTCTTTATCTGAAAACTGGCACTCAAGAAATGCCCTAGAAATAGGACCCCAAGAGATATGATTATTTTGGTCTCTCCTGACATTTAAGAGACACCTTTACTTCATTTGTAAGGTGACCTAGTGCCCGCCTTTAAAAAATACTTTCAGGGAACACTCTTTGTGTCGATTTAAGATTGTTCTGTTACTCCACCTAGTTTTATCTACGCCGGACCAAGGTTTCAAGCAGGAAGCCTTTCCCAGAGATGGCCAGCTTCAAAACTCTGAATATTCCTGCAGGAGAAGCACACAGCCTCCCTCCCCACCCACCCCGGAAAAAGTAAGTTCCAAGTCCTCATGATACTGAATAAGGGGCTCATTTAAATAGGCAGTTGCTTTACAAAGAGTCCTGATGAGGGCATGTGTTGTCTTCGAGAAATGGCTCCAGTCATCAAGTTCAGTGTCTTGATGGTTAACCGCCACCACAGCCCCTGACACTAACTGTGACATTAAACAGATCTCTGATGTCCACTATTGCCACAACATTAACCTGCAGTTCTTCCTTCACTTAGGAAGCTGCGCTGTGCCAAGACAGGCCATTGGTCCACCAAACTCAGCCAAGCCGACTGCGCACTGACTGGAAGCAACGCTCTTATCTGGCAATATGTTCCAGCCAAGGATAACAATCAGCCCCTTTCACTGGAAGAAGTCTTCCCTAGCAATCATTCTTTATCGCTATAAAGATACCACTCCAGGAGACCATTTGCCATTGTTCTTTATCAGCGACTGACAAATACAGTGGCTTGAACTTTAACAATCCAGAATTGTAACACTCAAAACATTGATAAATCACTGAGAAGGAAACGGTTGTCCTCAGAAAGCAAAAGGAATGACTCTGGGTATCAAACAACTGTGTTTTTTAAAATGTCTATGAATATGTATAATACAAAGCGCCCTTCCCAAAGCTATTGGGGGGAAAGAATTTAAGACATCTGCCTGGAATTTTGGGGGAAAGGTGTTACTGTTTTCTGAGATTAGAAAACTGAGAGAGAACATACATCCAATGTGTACGATGGTTATTAAAAGGATTGTATATTGTGCCATTAATTCTACCCCAGGGGTAGACAGAAAGAGCCTCCTCAAAGATTGTGGCATGAATGGACAGTATAGAAATGCAATAATAATAATAATAATAATTTTTGAACCACAACTGAGAGAACACTGCTAACAGCAATCTTATGTTGTGGCTAATCTTTCTCACACTAGGTCAGGCGAAGGGAACTGCAGAATGAACTCACCAAAATGTGCCTTCATTTTGACAGCTTCATGTCTGGCTTAGACATGGAAGAAGAAGAATCCTACCCCAGAAGCATTTCGCATGGATTTTTTTTTTTAAAGCTTTGGAGACTGAAATAATCCATCTCCGATCTGGTCCGGTTCACTTTGCAATGTGCAGAACAGGCTTTTCCATTGAACATCTGTCACTGCCAAGCAGAGGCTAAATGGTAAGCTTCTTTCTCACACTGAGAAAGTTATTTTTAACAGCAAAGCAGGTGAACTCGTCCATATTCACGAGAGAAAATTGCTCTCTGGCCTGAAGAGGAAGAATTGCTGGTTTCTCCTTTAAGGGAAAAAAATGCATTTTAAAAAAGTAGAAAATGCTGATGAATCACACCTCTTTGGAGCTGAAAAAGTCTTGTTTAACTTGGATAGCATTCAAGAATGTCGCAAGCAGGCTCTAGAGGAAAGACTTGCCAGTTGTATTGGACGGCATCCTGGATGGAAGGCATGCCTGTGCTAGCTCCCTCCCTCCCTTGGGTTAATCCAGCTTTGAAACGACTGCGCCGAAATGGATGACATGAACTGACAGATGGAAATGGCAGGAAATCTGCATCCAGGGGTGGCAACATAATGTTTTCAGAGCTGCTCAAGAGGCAAAATAAAGGCTCAGGGGCTAAAGAAGAATCTTCTTCTTGTTGTTGTGCCGTATCCGATTCTCAAATATTGGTGATCCTCATGGCGATCAGCCATGAAGACTGTCCTGAGAATATAATGCCGTGGCCTTTTATGCATCGCAGCATGACACCCGTAGTACCACTGATCCAGTTCTTTTGAGTCCCTTTCTGGTCCTGAGCCCTTTTGGTACGCAAACTCATCATCATTATCCCCAGGTTAGGATGAATGAAGCTGCTGCCCTCCATCAAGTGGGAATCAAGTGGGATTTAATCTATTTGGGGACCATCACCCTTCCCTGTGGACATCGCCAAGGCTGCTAGTCCTCAGGGTTGTCAGGTTAGTTAAACGCCGCCTGATGCTTGGGATTGAGTTGCTGGCATTATGGTCTATTCTCTTACCATAGCAAGACAACCTGACAAGACTTGCAAAGGATCAGTGCCTCAGGAACTTTGGCAAAGATGCTATTCCTACTGCCATGGATGGGAACCCAAGAACACTGGATTGAGACCAGAGCTGCACACTATGATCTGAACCACTATGTCTCTACTGTCACAGGCAATTTCAATTCAAAACAGAACCCCTGATTTAAAAGTCTCCCTTCCATGAAAGCAAGTCGTATCTGACTCTAGGATGCAGTGCACATCTCTGTTTACAGCCAAAGAACCAGCGCTGTCTGGGCTTGCAGACATTTCCGTGGTCATGTGGCAAGCTTGACTAGATGTCAAAGTGCACAGAACTTTGCTACCTCTCCCCCAAAGCAGTACTTATTTATCTACTTCTAATTTCTTGCTTTTGAACTGCTAAGTTAGCAAGAGCTGGGACAGAGACGGGAGCTCACTCTGTCGTGCAGCACTCGGGTCTCCAACTGCTGACCTGCCAACCTTCCGGTTGTCAAGTTCAGCGTCTTGAACACTAAGCCATTGCAGTCCCTTCCTGCTTTAAAACCACAGTATAATGATGAGTGTCCCAAGGAGCTTCTGCTAAACCAGTGTTTCCCAACATGGGGCCCAGGCCCCACTGGGGGGAATTCAATTCCCAGAAGCCTAAGTCAGTACACTGGCTGATCAGCGCTTTAGGTTTCTGGGAATTGGAAGTCCAAAAACCAAAAGTTTTGGGAAACACTGTGACAAACCCGCTCTGTAACTGCAAAATCCTATTTCACTACACTTACATGGCTGGCTCTGGCGTTCAATGAAAGCTGCAGCATCTGACTGCTTCTGAGGTTGACAACCCAGTGGCACGGTCAAAGTTACCGTCTTTCAGACGAGGCTTACTTAGAAAAGTACGCGGCAACACTAAAGGTCTGTGTTTCCCCCGTTTTGGGGTGTGACAGAACCAGCCTGTGCCACTCCCTTCGGCAGCCTGACTTACTCTGTGGTTTTGTACACGTCGGAGTACAGCCCTGCCTTCTGGTACTTTTTCTTCGGGGGCCGGGGAGCTTTCTTCTCACGCTGGACGACAGGCGTCAATGGCTGCACCAGGGCCTCCACCTCACGGGGTTTCGCCATCGTCTCCTCGGCAGCGGGAGATTCTGTCGGCGTCTCAGGAAAGCTGGGAGGGAAAACGAATCAAGAGAAGCAGGTTGACCGGGAGTTCACTTTGCAAGAGCAACAGGAAGAAGCCTTGAAAGGAAGGACTCGTGGCTTTACCTCCAGGAAGGACTTGGGGTCAATCTGTGGAATCACCAGTTATAGTTACAGCTAATGAGTACCAAATTTGGTAAAGGTTGCTCTTTCTCAAAAGGCAGTCATATCTGACTTTAGGGTTCAGTGCTTATCTCCGTTTATAGCCAACGAGCCAGGGCTGTCTGTCTGCAGACATTTCCGTGGACATGTGGCATTGCGTGACTAGACACAGAACGCTGCTAACCCTCCCACCGAAGTGGTACCTATTTATCTACTTGTAATTTCTTGCTTTCAAACTGCTAGGTTGGCAAGAGCTGGGACAGACAAGAGCTCACTCCGCGTGCAGCACTCGGGTCTCGAACTGCTGACCTTCCAGTTGTCAAGTTCAGAATCTTAACCACTAAAGCCACCAGAGTCCATTGAGTATGACATTACTAGGAGATTAAAAACAAAGATGAACCATGCCCAACCTATAACTTTAAATGACAAGGATGCTCTGTTATCAGGTAACGGACCATTCCCAAGACCTGTTACTCCATCCTTTTAAATGGAGGCGCCTTCTGGGTACCTCTGTCCACAGTCTATGGGCTCCTACGAAGATACCCGGAAACAAACCTAATCTGAACTTATAAGGACCTGAGCTAAAGGACCACTTCCCCTATATAGGGTAGGGAAAGAAGACCATGTACAGTAGTACATAAGCCATGCCTGCTGGAAACATGTCATTTGTTCTGGGCTGCCACACCTGCATAAAACGTGTTCCTTTGTCTGTCCCCAATACCTAACTTCCGACAGGACATTTGAGCCAGGCCTACCAAGCGGAAAAAAAGGATCCATCTGTGTACATTGCAATTAGTTGCCTAGCAAAGGACACAGCAGAGCGCTCCTAGAACAGTGATGGTGAATCATGGCACTTCTGTTGTTCTTGAACTTCACTTTCCAGAAGAACAGAGTCCCTGTGAATTCACACATATGCAAAGTAAACCCATTTGTGGAAACAAGCTAGTTCTCCAGGTGCTTTGAAACTTCAATTCCCAGAAGCCCAGGCTCGCCTCAAGGTCACAGGTTCCCCACCCGACTTTAGGAATGGCCAACAACAAGGAATTCTGGGACTAATAATCCAAAACATATGATGGGGCAAAGACTTCCCGCTCGTCACCAATCACGGTGTAATTTGCCACAAGGCAGCAGTGATGTGGCGTTCATCTTTCTTGATATTCCCACTACCATACAAACCGCATGAGAGGGGAACGTTCCTTCTATCCCCCACCGCTAAGAATGCTGTGATTTGCCATGTAGCTCATTGCCCACCCCTGAACTGGCAACCTTCAAGCATAGAATTACCTTTTATGGCTTTCTTGTTCCTCATCTGGCAGTGGTTTCTGCTTTTTCCTGGCCTGCTCCTCTTCCATACACCGCTTCCTCTTCCAACCCTTCACATTCATTCCCTGAACCACGGACTCTATGGCGTCCGTGACGGTGTCAGGCCCCGGGTGAGGCAAGCCGCTTGGGTCCCTGCTCTCGGGTCCTTCGCTGACAAACCGGCTCACCTGGAGGCTGTGCGCCGAAACGACGGAAGGCAAGGGGCATTTCCTGGGCCTGCCCGGCCGCCGCTTCACAAAGTTATTGCCCGTTCGCGACTGCCTCTGCAATTTCTTGGCTTTGAGGATTTTGTTGACATGGTCCAGGTTTTTCTTAGTGGCCAGGAGCTTGTCGTAATTGCACATTCTCCTGGCCTGGGACTGCATGGCTTCCACCACGCTCCTCTTGAAGTGGTGAGGGGAGAAGCCGCAGGACAAGTGGTCGGAAAGCAATGAGATGCCATTGCTGCCGGAGTCCCCAGGGATCAAGAGACCGCTGCTTTTCTCCCTGCTGGGGCTGCGGCTGGGACTCCCTGAAGGTGGACGAGGAGCACTCAACATGACCGTTTCTAAGGTTTTATCCAGTCCTCCTTGGCCTTCGTGTTGAGCCATGCGCTGCAAGAGATGATCCACCGGATCGTCTGCCGCAGCCCCTAATCTTGTCGTTCGGGCAGGCATTCCAACCACTGTGGAGGCAGAACAAAATAAGGCAATTGTAAGCAGATGCATGTCTTTTTAGGGAATGGTTTCAATCATTCGCTACATATACATGAGTGCATATGAAATATACATGTGGGATAGGAGAAGACGACAAGCTTTCTCCTTTTTTGGGGGGAGGGGGGAATCACAACATTAAACACCTAATCATGAAAATAACAAAGATTAGAAGTAAAATTGGCAGTGGCTGCTACTCGTACCCGAGTACAGTAAAACCCTGACTTACATATGCCTCAAGTTACATAAAATTTGACTTACATAATGATTTTTGCACTAAAACCATGTCCCGATTTACATAAATGTCCCGATTCACATAACACAATTTCCATAATAAAGTAAGTAGTAGTAGTAGTAATTTCCTATGGGTTTGCTTCGAGTTACATAAAAAAAATCATTTTTCCTATGGGGTTGCTTCGATTTACATATACTGAATATCATTTTCCTATGGGTTTGCTTTGAGTTAAGTAAAAAACTGACTTACATAAAAACCTACAGAACAGACTTTTTATGTAAGCAGGGGTTTTACTGTATACATTTTTTCCTGGAAATCATTTACGAATGACAAACAGGAAAAAATGCCATTGGCGTGAATATATTTAAGGCATACCTGTCAAGTATCCCAGATTGGCCGGGAAATCCTGTATTTTGGCGTGCGTTCCTCCCCTTTCCCGGCACCGTCCCATATTTAGAATGGCAGGGAAAGGGGTTACTGTGCATGTGCGCATGCACAGAACCCATCTGTGCCAGCCAAACGTGTTCTGCGCATGCACAAAGAGGTTCTGCGCATGCGCAATGGAGTTTTTCCTGTGCATGCACACCCGGGCCGGAGCAGTTCCCGTATTTTCCGGAGCGGCGCTTGACGGGTATTGATTTAAGGTGGATCCCAGCTTGCCATGAAGTGACCCACACATGGCGATCACAGAGCCATCTCCTGCATCACGTACCAAATGAGACATGCAGGATTTAGCACCGGGACTGCAATGGACTGCTGCAGCCTTGGGGATATTATCAAGGTGTGCCTTCACAGCCAAGTCCATCTGGCATGGCCTCTTCTGCCTCAATGGCTGTTGGGAATCAGAATAGTGAAATGGTTCTTCCTCCGCCCATTCTCTTCCACCAAGCGGAAGTCAGGTTATTTACTGCCACCTAACACTCGCCGTTGAGTCGCTGCCTGTATGGTCTACTCCATTACCATAGCAGGATGGTCCAGCCAGACTCCCCCACCCACAACCAAAACAAAACAAAAGATCTGTCGCAGAATGTTGAGGAGTATCTACACTTAACTTTGCAACACTGATGTGGTATCAGAAAGACAAGTGTTTTGTAGAACAACCTACAAGTAAAATAGATTATATACAATCTGAAGAGAAACTCAATTACAACCTCTCAAGACATACAAACTGACACTATAAACTCATTTTATCTATTATTGTTGGAACCTTATCTAAGAAGATAAGGAAGCTGGCAGAAAAGAGACGGAGGAAAGAACAGGAAAGAAAAGCCTCGGGAACGGCCTAGCTGGGACCTAGGATTTTAAATTCATCAAGTGAGTAGAAACCTACGAGGTTACTACAACATTAAATTTTAGCTATTGACTTTTTAATCAGTCATTCTAAATTTTAACCGGGCATTTGTCCCATTTTACTGAGCAATTCTATAATATCCCCAGACTATACTCATGGTCATCACCAGGGCCCGGACAATTTGTGCCAAGGCCAATAAAGTACAAAAAGCCCCAGAGAGGCATTCTCAGTGGGCTACAACAGACTACTGTACTATCTAACTTCAGACCAATTTACACAATAGGACCACGCTACCTCTCCCATGCAAGGAAATAATTATACAGGGATTTAAAACACACAAAAAACTACAGCAACAGCAGTAGCCTTGGCAATAATCAAAAGCCTTCTTTTTAAAAAACCCAAAAACTTAAGAGCTTTATCACATGATTTTAAAAAAAAAAAAACAGAGTGAAGGGGCCAGACAGGTCTGGCCAGGTTATCCTGCTATGGCAGGGGTGCCCAAACTATGGCCCATGGGCCAGATCCAGCCCCCCATGCCAATTCATTCGGCCTGTGCCGCCCTCTTTGCTCCCAGAAGCGGAAGTAAAACGTGCCCATACGGGAGCGTTTTGCTTCCACTTTTGGGAGCAACCAGGGTGTCGTGGGCTGGATGAATTGGTGTCTGAGACGGATCCAGCCTGCGGGCCATAGTTTAAGAACATAAGAACAGCCTTGCAGGATTACAGGCCACAGGAGCACATCATCCAGTCCAGCATTCTGTCTCACACAGTGGCTCACCATGTGCTTCAGGGTATTATTCCCAAGCAGATGCCTTCACCTGCTTAGGATTCCCTGGAAATGGCATTAACTGTTGGATCTTAACTGGTTTGGGCACCCCTGGTTTAAGCAGAGAAAATGGCAACCTAAAATCTATCTCATCCTGTTGCAAAACATATTGCAAGGTGTGTTTTACTTCCGCTTCCGGTGGGAGGAGCCACGTGACCGGCCTGCAGCCCGAAAGGTTTGGGCACCCCTGCCCTAGAGGAAAGCAAAAAATGTCTGGGATCCTTCACAAGGCATACCACCACCTGTTGAAGGAACAGAGCCACCTAAACAGCTGCACTAACTGATGATAATCTAGCCGTAGAAGGAAAATCCCACAAGATGCAACATCTTGACAGTCCGTCCTTGAACTGGCACCCCTGTTTCTGGAAATGATCCAAGGGGATCAGGCAACCCAAATGTGTGAGCCAGGCGACAGCTGCAGCACTGGCTGGGGAATGTCTGGAGACTAACCAGGGGAAGAAAGGACATTTTCTGGAACACAACATGCCCTGGGAAGATTTCTCATGGTTAAAGATGGGTGATGGCAGGGCGGCTTTGCTATCGCGCTCTGAAACCTCTTAATTCTCACAGTGTTTTTCTACTTGAGCAAACTGTGGCAATTTACGCATCCAGGTCTTACCCACGTTTGCTGTTCTCTGTCTCGCTTGGTGTCAACTGCTAAAGGGCCACCTGCTGCTACTTTTCCAGCTGTGGTTTGGCCTCTCTCTGTGCCGGCTGTCGACGCACCACCTCAGCAAAGAGATGCCTAAAGCTTAGGAGGATCATATACTTTCTCTGCCATCTCCCCCCGCCCCAAGCTTCATTTTAATTTAGGTAGCTAGTGTTGTAGAACAGTACTGGATTGGGAGCAGGGAAGAGGCGCATTGGGAGATAAAGGTAATACAAATAACTAGGAACACAATTTGCTTGTGAATCACTTGGGAGGACTGGCATATGGTGCAGATGCTGTTTAATTCATGGGAGAGCCTACCTTTGGCTGCTGCTGGGTTATTTCCTGGTTTCTTTACACACTATAATCAACTCCACAATGCAGATAAGCACAACAATGAAAACCTCAGGGCAGGAGGGATAAAACCTCTGGGTACGGGCAATTACAAAGAGCTTGGGGTGTTGCAGACAGAAATGTGCAGAGCACCAAATATCCCCCCCCCCCCCATTTCCTGACGACCACTCTTTTAAGAGCTCTTGGCTGGAACTGTCAATGCAGATTGAGATAGGTCCTTTTTAAAAGGTACGCCGCCTATTTCACAACAATAAAAGCTGCAGCGATTAATGTTGTAATATAGGTACAGAAAATTCAACTGACTTGCAGCCACAAGTCATGCAGTGCAGAAGGTGATTGTTGGTTCTTAACTGCAGTTAAGAACAACAGTCAGAAGGCATTTGGCTTAATATGACACCAATGTCTTTCCCTGATCTGAGAGTAAACAGAATAGAACATGAAAAAAGAACAAAAAAATGTTGTGGCTCCTTAAAGAATAACTCTTGTATTTAAATGTGAGCGTTCGTGGACCAAGTCCACTTCATCACATTTAAATACAGGCGTTAGTCTTTAAAGTGCCACAACATTTTCTTCTCTCTCTTTTTTCTTTTTTGCTGTTGTTTTGTTTACTCCCAGATATGCTTGAAACACAGACTAACACAGTTACCACTTCAAACATTTCCCTGATCTGCAATCCTGCTCCCTCAGGTGTGTTTTCATAAAGGGAAAAAGGTCTACCCAAGATTGAATGGTGTCCTATCATAAGCCAGGTCAGCCTTTCTGAACTACCTCAAGACTACAATGACAGTCACGGCTCAGATTTTAGATGATGATGAAGAAGGAGATTAAACATTATTTGCCTGTAGAAGATGTGCTTTCAGATGGAGACCTCTTCCTGGAAGGGCTGCAGCTTGTGCCTTCTGTTGGTTTCTGTGAGGGCTTGTCCTGTGCTGAAGACATTCCTGCTGAGGAGGAAAAGCCAAGTCAAAAAAAGAAGGCAACACTTTCAGCTACACATAACAATGACAGAAAGGGGGGGGGGAAGTGTCTCAAAAATAACACAGCATCACAAAAAAATTAATATTGTCTGGTACTTGGTCTAATCCATGTGTCCTATACTAAATCCAGTGCGCTGAAGCCAAATATGAAGTCCGATTTTGCCTAGGACGCTTATAGACGTGCTTAGCTACATTGTTCGGTTTATTAACACAGCTGCACCTAGTCATCTTAAGCTTAAAACAGACTCACTGTGGCCTAGCTGTACTATCCAATAAGACGTTTTCGCACTAGAGACAGCCCTTGGTCCATTTCCTTATATACCTATTTCCGATGTCAGCTCACGGACTTGCCTAGACAAGCCCTGCCGCTGCTGGAACATGCATGCCACCATGGGACATGATTCAGCTGAGCCGGCAGCAGGCATAGTGGTAGCTGCAAGTGTTATATTGTTCCCATGTAAAAATGGATTACCCAATTACCAACCATTTGAACAGCTATAGCATACCTATAGCTTAAAATCTGTACGTGATAGGAAAATTCCGAGTTCAGATTTGGAACCAGCACACTCGTTATCATGTAAATCACATGAGTTATTCCCAGTAGCAAAACCGTTGTGGTGCAGTGTAAGCACAGCGCTCCTGGGATTCAAAGCCTGAGCAATGCCTTTTGCCATAGAGGGGAGGGAAAACATCCCTGAGCACTCTCCTTCTTTGGCACTTCTGGGATGCTGGCCCAATGTGGAAGCAATTACTACTCTACCTTGATCCGGTGTGACTATGTTGGCATCCTTTGCAGGGAAATACTAGAACAAGGGAAGCTGCCGACATCCAACCACACTATTTGTCCTTCCAGCCAGCTCCTGTCCGGTGCAAATGTGATGGGCTGTACACTTCAGCATTCCTCACCACTGGCTATAATGACTGGGACTAATCAGTGCTGCGATCCAACATCTGGATGTCAATTCTTTGCTCATCCTCTCTATTCTCTTTGGCAGCTACTCACTGGGACCTCAGGCACAAGGAAGATCTGATCACCAGTTGTTCTCTGATATTTTCTTTAAAAAGGCATTGAGGAATCTTGGACCTTCTGCATCAAAAGCAAATATTCCAAACTAGCAAATCATATTCCTCTTAAGGAGCAATTCGACTTTAACTTCTTCTTTTTCTTCAAGTGTCGTATCCATTCCGGATACTGGCGATCATCATGGGGATAGTCTTCCTGTTCTTAACTCCTTGGGACAATTCTTCAGAGACATACCACACCAGTCTCTCGGGTTCTTTAGCCACGAATTCCATCTATGTCCAGGGCCTCTTTCTTCCCTTGCAGAGCGAGTTGGAGTAGTCTATACTTCATGTCATTCCTCATGATGATAATAATTCCGTGTCAGAAATTATTTGGGGCTGAAAAGATTTTTGCAGAAGAAACTCCACTCAGGGAATGCCCAAATGAGGCTCCTTTCATGTCCCCCAAGAGCTGGGACAGAGATGGGTGCTCAATCCGTCATGCAGTAACCGGGGTCTCAAACCGCCAACTTGACTAACGGAGCTTTCTTTGCTTAATGTTCTTAAACGGTTCTTGTTCAATTTAACAGTTCACATTTAACTGCTGCAGAAAATCTACAACAACGGTTTGGGGCCATGGCAATTCATATTCCAAAACTCAAAATGGAAGATTTATTTGGCAATTGTGCATAAGTGTTGCAGGCTTTAGAAGGAAGGTTAAGCCAAGTCCAGCTTAAAAAATGTTTAAAATGGGAAGAGATTGGCATCAAGTACATCCAATGTGAAGTCATGGTGTTTTTTCCCCTCTACATTATAAAAGGATACTCATTAGGGAGTTCATTTTGGAGCTACTTAAATGCGTTTTTCCCCCCAAGCCTCTTCTGCACGCCACGCTTGAGATGTGGCAAGAAAAGGCCAGTGCGCCAAACTAAAAGCTATTTCCACAAAGAAAACAGCTGGCTTCAATTGTGGGAAACACGCTTACTGAAAGTGATACATTTTCATCTGACTCACAAATTAAATGCACTAGCAGAGAGGCAATGATTCAGAGATGGCACTCTGCGGGCTCCAGCCTATGATTTTGTCCTAATTAAGGCTGTTTCTCATCAAATCCAAGTCCGCTGGCTCACAGTAATGGAATTCCACAGGAAATTCCCAGAACTGCACTAACCAAGACAACCTGTTTTCTCCTTCTGCTCTCAAAACTTAACCCATTGAGGATGTGGAAATTAATTGCACTGGCCTGGCAGAAAGGAAGCTAAGCCTGTGGATTTCAAGCATTATTTTCAAAACTGATCTTCCTGGATGCTACAATGATAGTGAACCTAATGACATACATGACAGCAGTATAATAATAATAATAATAATAATAATAATAATAATAATAATAATAATAATAATAATAATAATAATAATAATAATAATAATAAAGAGCCATACTAGTCAATCAACCAACCAATGAAACAAAACAAGGGGAAAATTAAACATTCAAGAGAGTTTGGAACGGTTTCTGAATATTTCCTTCTTGTAAAAGTGATGGAGAGAAGAACAGTGGAAATCTGGAGATAAACAGTGAATAAAAACAAGTTCTAATGTTTGGGAGGACCTTATCTATAAGTTTTAATGACTAGAATTTGAGATACATTTTCCCGCCAGGGGCCAGACACACCCCTGACATTTCCTGTCAGGAGCCAGAGGCATTGCTGTGCCCACTACTTATGTTTTCATTGCCATTGGCAGTTGTGGGAATCGTGCTGTTTTTCCGGGTTGTTGCACAGCCTCCGCCGCTTCCCAGGGCAGCCGAGAGTCTTTTCGGAGCATGATCGCTCCAGTTTGGGATTTTTCAACCCCTTCCCCACTGTGCTTCGGCAGCTAGGAAGCGATGGTGGACGACTTCCTGGTTCCGCACTGGGATCCCAGGCGTTGATGTATGCTCCGCCCGGCACCAGAAGTTGCCCATGGTCACGCTCCAGCTGCCGAAGCATAGCGGGGAAGGGGCGGAAAAACCCCAAATCGAAGCAAAATTGCTCCAGAAAGCCTACTGCCCTGGGAAGTGGTGGAACCTGTCAAAAAACCCGAAAAAAGTCACGATTCCCGCCACCACCGCGGTAAGTGATGTATCGTGACTTCTAGCAGTGGGGGCGGGCCTAGGAGTCCCAGGTGGCCATGATATGCATGGGCTGGATTGGGCCCGCGGGCCGGGGGTTGGCCACCCTGGTTTAGAACTTCATAATAATTGTAGCAATATTTCTGGTACTTTGTTAGAACAAGGGAGTTTTGTAACACTTTAAAGATATAAAGATTTATTACAGCACAAACATCTGTGAATTAATAAACCTGGTTCTCTTTAATTGGCCTCTGGATTCCTTTTTTATTACGGTAATGTTATCAGCATGAGTCAAAAAGCCACCCAGACAGACAGTTTTGGCGTTTCTGGCATGTATTCTTCTTAACAAGACTCACTAAACCTTTTACAGAAATCATCACTCAGTGGGCCAAATTGGCAAACTGACTGAAGTAAGGGAGTAACCCTCCGTGGGGCTCAATAATTCTCTTCCAACTATTAGGAGCCAGCCTCAAATGTTTCAGTAACCAGGCCATTCAATAACTGGGCTTTTAAAAATAACTCCATTGACAGGATCAGTCACCTGCGGACGAGTTACTCCAAAATGTTCACACTCAAGCCTCCCCAGTACAGAAATGCAACCGTTCGCTTAGGGCGCATTTTACTTCCGCTTCCAGGAGCAACGAGGGCGGCGTGGGCCAGATGAATCGCAGTAAACCCATTCGTGTGGATTCATGGGGGCTTCTGGGAATTGAAGTCCAAGAACATCTGGAGTGCCAAGTTTGCTTAGGGCAAGGGTCGCCAACCTTTATTGCACCACTGAGCGGTTTCATGCTAAACATATTTTTCCACAGTAAGTGGGTGTGGTAAGATTTTAAATCTCTCCGATCTTCCAGCCACAGCTTAAATATGGGCAGTGTGATACCTCATTGCGCACAGGCGGCGGCGGGGGGGGGGGGGGGGGGGAGCCCTGCTGTAGCTCAAAAACAAGGAGGAGGGTCCCACCACCTGCCAGCCACACCGTTTGACTCGAGCAGTGAGGAATTGAGCATCTTAATCACTAAGCCAACCACAGTCTTTAGGATTTGTACATGTCTGCCTCTTAACTCCAATGTACTGTAGTTATGAGGAGGTCTTCCCCAGCTGTTGCAGAAATGCCTCGACTAACTCTAGACCGGTGTTTTTCAACTTTTGGTATTTGGACTTCAATTCCCAGAAGCCTAAGTCAATTCCCCAAAGCACTGATCAGCCAATGTACTGACTTAGGCGCTTCTGGGAATTGAAGCCCGCCCCCCCCCCCCCCCCCGGTGGGCCCTGGGTCCCACATTTGGAACCACTGTTCCAGACACAAGAAACATTTTCAAAGCAGCGTGAAAGAAGAAGGGTCCTCTTACCTGAAAGGACTGGTGACGCCTTCTCTAGAGGGGGCAACGGTTCCTTCCGGAGCGTCCGGCCGAGGGATGACTCCTGGGGGCTGAAGAGTCCGGAGCCATCTGAGAATTTTTTACGCCCGCCGGCATGAAGAGCACCGGCCGTGGCTCGGCAGCTGCCTATTGCACTGGTAAAGAGGTTTGTGTGTTCATCGCTGCTCGCCGGCTCAGAGCTTGGGGTGAACCTCCCCAGCGGCAGGCCGGGCGGCGCATCAGAACAGTCTATCTGCAGTGGGGTCTGTAAGCCCAGGGCAAGGGAGCTGGACTCCGCTGGCTCCCTCCGAACCCATTGTTCCTCCCTGCCTAGCAGGCCTTTTGAAGGGGACATGTGGGAGCAAGCCATGTGACACCGGTGCTTCTCCTTATGCTTGTACCGCTCACCAGCGGCTTCCTTCCCAAACCGGTAACGCTTCAGGGACTCCAAGACTGTCCGGGAGGGGCCGTTGGGGGCCAAGGCGTCGATGGAGACTGGCGGCTGGTCTGAAGAGCGGTGCTCGCGGTGCTTGTGGCGGTGGCGGTGCTTGTGTTCCAGCATCCAACCATAGGCCATCTCTGGTGGGACGCTGGGGTGGTAGGTGCTCATGGAGAGGAGGGGGGCCCGGCTGGCGGTGAGGAAAGCCTCCTGGCGGAGCAGCTTATGCTTCTTCTTGTGGTATTTGGCGGGGTTGAGGAGCAGGTGGCCAGTGTGCATGTAAGATGGAGGGGGCAGAGGGGTCGTAAAGGATGGGGAAGGTGGAGGGGGGTAAAGGGTGGGCGGGTACCGTCCATAATAGCCCAAGCCAATGGGGGCGGCGGCAAGGGGAGAAGGCGAGTAAGGCATGCCGTAGGAAGGGTAGAATCCAGTCCCGGAGAGGGGGAAACTGAGGCTATGCATGAAAGGCATTTCCGCCATGGCCTCCCGCATTTTGGGCGGCCGCCCTCTCTTCTTCTTCAAATCGGGCTTCCGAATGTAGTGCAAAGGATCCAATGGGAAAGTGGGGTGGGTGTAGAAGCTGTTGAAGTTAATGCGGAAAATGGTGGGCAGCAAATCCCGGGGGATGAAATGGTGGCTCCGGTGGGTGATGCGGATCTCGCTCAGCCGACTGATCAGCTCCTCCAGTTCGGCCAGGAAATTGGGGTCCTGCCGCCCCCGCAGCTGCGGGTACTTCTTCTTCCTCTTCCGCTTCTGCCGCTTCATCTTGTCGTAGGCCAAGTAGTCGTGGCTGCGGCGCTTGCACTTGTGCTTGTGCTTCTCCTTGAGGCTGCTCAGGACTGCCGAGGCCTCGGGGGCCACGAGGGAAACGTGTTCGAAGGAGTGGCGCCGCTTTTTGGGGCCGCAGAACTTCTCAGCCCGGTCGGAAGTGCTGTTGTTGTCAGTCCCGATCCCGCTGTCACTGGGGACGGTCTCGTCACTGTGGGACTCGCTGATGGGCGATGGAGTGGCTTCTTTCAAGGAGCTCAGCTCGCTGATGTGAGAGGGGGAGTTGGGAAGAAGGGTGGGCGGGGAGAGTCGCCTCCGGGCTCTTGAGGCCTTCCGCATAGCCAGGGTCTGGACCACACTGCCCTGTCTGGGGTGGAGGTGTAGATACGGCACGGAATTAGGCTCCACAAAGCTCATATCGCTGCTGATGGGGCTCTGGCCGCCGCTTGCACCAGAAGTTTGAGAGCAGACCGGGGAAGGAAGGACTTCAGGGTTGTTGTTATTATTATTATTGGTAGCTGAAGGCAGCAAAGGGGGAATCGCCGGCCCCAAAGAGGTTCCTGGTGTCTGCTGAACAGACTTTTCAAGAACAGACAAGCTGGGGGAATTAGCCACCAAGAGGCCATTGAGGATAGCTTTGGGCTTCCTCCCTCGCCTTTTCCCTATGTAAATGGTTCCTTTCTTGCTGACGTTGATCTGCTGGCCTAGTTTGGAGCCAAAAGTGGCAGCAAGGGTCGATACCGTAGTGTGGAGTTTGGATTGCACTTTCCCTTTATTTGGTTCCGGTGGGCTAGAGGTGAGGATCTGGTTCAAGAGTTTCTTCCGCTTTAACGTCTTCATCTTGTTAATCTTCCTGATGATGGTCTTCATGAGTTGCCCGTTGTTGTGCCGGCTTTCCGTGCGCTCCGGTTCTGCCTCAGGGTCATTTGTGCTACAGGTGCTGGTTTTCTCAAGGTCCTCGGGTCCTTCTGGTGGGTTGGTCCCTTCAAAGAAATCTCCAGTCTGCGGCTGGTCAGTTTCAGACTCCAGCTTGTCAGAATTGTCTGGAGTGACAAAAGGGGCCACGGAGAGCACAGGGGGCTTCATCTTGACCCCTGACCTCATATGTCTTTTGGGGCGACCTCTCTTTTTGGGGAAAGCTTGCTCCGCGAAGCCCTGCCGCAGAGAGGGGATTTCAACTTCCGGATGCAAGACCGGAGGTTCTTGCTCCTCTTTCGACTGCACCGAAAAGACCTTGGAAGCAGGTATTTTTAGGGTCCGCTTCGGGGGACCTTCAAGGTGGGGCATCTCTTTGGACTTTGACCTGCCCCGTTTGGACTTATATATGTCAGGCAACAAGTCGTCTGAAATGCACTCCACAGAAGCCTGCATGTGAGCACTGTAAAATTTACTGGGTTCCTTCTCAACACTCTTCAGCAGAGCGAGAGACGGCAAACTACTGGCCTTGCTCAGTTTGGGCAAATGATGTTTGACAAACTCGTGTTCCACAAAGGAAGGAGAGGTTGCACTTTTAAAGAGTTTGGCCTGGTCTAGGCTGCTGTTCGACAGGGTGCTGCAAGACATGTTTTTGAAAAGCTCAGCCCTTCCTAATTCTAGACCTTTGGTAGACCGGAAGGCCGCCCTCGAGACTACCTTGGTCCAGCGTGGCTTTCTTCCTTTCCTTTTCTTTAAGGGCTTTGTTTGTGGGCTGCTGCCGCTACTACTGCTCAGGGTCTCCACGCCTTGGCATGGCTTCCCTGGCGCAGTCATGGCACCCATCTTGAGAAAGGGCTTATTGTTAAACAAGCTCGAGAAGCTCACTACTGAAGGGGTGGCTGTGGCACGGATGTTTGATTCAGTCGCCAAGCCCGGTTTTTTGCTTAGGCTAGGGCTGGCCTTGGAGTCAGCTGTGCGTGTGGAACTAGTGCCATTTAATTCCCTACCAACCCCTTTGCTGGCAGCATGAGAGGAGCCAGGACCCGACAGCCTGTGCGGAGCTGAGCGTGGGCTGTCAGAGGCGAACGGGGTTTTGCTGATCTGCTCGGAAATGCCTTCTAAGAGCTCAGGCATGTTATTTAAATGTGAGGGGCTGGAAGCTAACTGCGCCAAGGTAGCTGTGGGGCTACGGGTTAAAGCCGTGACAGACGCAGCAGGGGAGGGAGAGGGGAGGCCGCCTTCCCCTACAGCACTGAAGGGAGATTTGGCTGTAGATACATCAGAGGCTCCTCCGGTGATCCTGAAGTCAGGAGAAGTGCAATAGACCGGCAGTTGTTTGTCATGTTTAGATGCTTCAGAAGTGCTTCTTTCGCTGGGCACAGAGCCCTCGTCTTGACGACAACCTCCTTCTTTGCCTCCGCTTGAGGCCTCTTTCTGAGCTGGGATGCTGTCTTTATTCTGTCTTGAGGCATGCCTCTCAAAAGCTTTGCTGCCGCCCGTGTCCTTCACAAGGCCTGGAGGTCCAGGGTTTTCAAGACTCGCGAGGTTTGCGCCACAACACCGTTTGAAGGACTCCGAGGCAAGGTGAGTCGGATCCGTTTTCAGCACCCCGCCTGGGTCCTTGTTAGCCAACCCACAGACACTGCTGGTCCCTGCCAACTTTTTCGCAGAGTCCTTAGCAGTCAAAGGAGCTGAAACCCCAACACCCGGGGGCTTTTTCCCACACTCCTTGGTAACCAACCCATTCGTCCCAAAAGGCTTCTTTCCACAGTCTTTACTAACCAATCCACTTGATGTACCAAACCCTGTTGTTTTCCTTCCAGAGTCCTTGCTAACCAATCCGACTGGGCCATCCGATCCAGGAAATTTCTTCCCAGCTTCCTTATTAAATAACCCAACTGGACTGGTGAGTGGTAGAAGCTTCTTTACGGAGTCTTTGTTAATGAGTGCAGGAGGACTGATGCAGCCTAGCAGCTTTTTCTCAGGATCCTTGCTCAGCAATCCTACCGGATTACTCCTAACTCCCTTGCTACTCAGCCCAGCCATCATACCAGCCACAACTGGCTTCCTTCCGCATTCTTTGCTGACCGGTCCTACTGGTGAGGTCAGGACTGGTGGCTTCTTCCCAAAGTCCTTGCTAATTAGCCCAGCCATATTGAGGCATGTCCCTGTCTGCTTTTTGCCACCAGGATCCTTGCCGGTCAACCCAGCACCACTGCAAATCACTGGTGCTCTCTTTGCAAATTCCTTGCTCCCTGCGACAAGACTCAAGTTGCCACAGGTGTGGTTCTTCACAAAATCCTTGCTAGCAGAAGCAGCCCCAACTGCCGGCAGCTTCTTTCCAGAGTCTTTAGTAAATCCAAAAGTGATTCCCATGGGTAACTTCTTCTGCTTTGTTTTTGAAGATTTTGAAGGTGGGCAAGTGGCAATCAGCTGAGCCAGCTTCTCCGTTACCGTTGGTGCTCCATTCATTTGAGCCCTATCTTTTGAGTCTGGATCAAAACTACTGACAAGGGTTGAAACTGCTGACTTCCCATAATCTGTCACTTCAGAATGCAATGGTGAAAGCTTCTTTGAAAGGGGGCTGCTTTCCCTCGGTCTGCCTTCAACTGTAGAGCTGTCAACTGCTGGTGCGGTTTCGCCGCTCTTCTTGGGCAGCTTTGAGGAGTCCTGGAAATTCCAAGAGGAAAAAAAGAAGGGAATATGAGCATACCAGAAAAAAATGAATGGAACAATATTCCTTATTGCACTGGTTTGCATTAAAGAGCCTGGAGGAAAATATTTCTAATTTTAAGACACCTGATATATATATAATTTATTTATTATATTTCTATACCGCTCATTTGTGTGGTATCCCACTCTGGGCAGTGAACAAGCAAATAACAAATAGCAACACACAGCAGATCAAAACAAACAACTGACAAATACGTATATATGCCACTAACAGGCGCAAAATCTGAAACACTTGGTACTTTTAAAAAACTCTATCGAATATATCTTGCTATCTGGTAACACTGGATAGAAAGGCAAAGCTGGGGCAAAAAGCATACAGTACAGTATTTTATATTTCCAGAGGGGGAAATAAGAACCCCCATACCTTCTTAAAAATCTAATCAAACTCAAGGTTTAGGGTGGGTAGAAGCAACTTAGAATAAATTCTGACACTTAATGGGGGGAATCTTAATGTGGAATAACAGGAAAGCAAAGCGATTACACGTATATTACATTGGCTCAAGTGGCTAAGACGCTGACTGGAAGGTGGCAGGTCAACAGTTCGATATCCAAATACTGCAGGACAGAATGAGCTTCCATCTTTGTCCCAGCTCCTGCCACCTAGCAGTTCAAAAGCAAGAAATTGTAAGTAGATAAATAGGGACCACTTCGGTGGAAAGGTAAACAGTATTCCGTGCACTTCAGTGTCTAGGCATGCCTGCCACATGACCATGGAAGAAGCAGACAGCACTGGCTCTTCGGCTATGAAACAGAGATGAGCACTGAACCCTAGAGTCGGATATGACTGGCTTTTGAGCAAAGGTGACCATTACCTTTTACCTTACCTCCCTATGGCGCTTAGTGCCACTCTCTGGGCAGTTCACAGAGTAATTAACATTTTGCCTCCAACATGCTGAGTACTGTACTCAATTGTCTGACTTCAGAAAGATGGAAGGTTGAGTCAACTTTGACTCGTGGTCAGGATTGAACTCACAACTTTTTGGTTGCAGTACAGTAATTTAACCACTGCTCCACCCTATTGGGTGGTTGTTTGTGGGAAGGAGGATTGGACCTTGGGCTTGGCCTTCTAAACTTCCTCACCCAAGCGTTCTGGTCAGTAGGGACTAAGTGCTGGCCTGAACTTTGAGACATTTGGAAATCCAGCTCTTTGGAATCGTTACCAAGCCTGTGGCTGTTTCTCTCTGCTCAAATTACTCTCGCTACGTTGGAGTGTTCCTATAGCCTATGTACAATCTTTGACTCAAAGGAATTCTTTCATTCATACTTTTTAGTAATTAATATTTCATTTGCTACACTCCAGGCATGCCAGAGAATTTCCAGAGCATGGAGAAAGGAACGGCACATGCCCTGCCAAGGAACCTCTCATCCAACTGGAGACATGATTCAGTAGAAGGAAGCAAACGTAACAGCAAAGTGAGGAAGCACTCAAGTGGGTAAAAAAGTCATCCTTGCTCGAAGGCCAGTCGTATCTGACTCTAGGGTGCGGTGCTCATTTCCATTTACAGACAGAGAGCCAGCACTGTTTGTGTCTCCAGACACTTCCATGGTCACGTGGCAGGCATGAGTAAAATGCCAGAGCACAAAGAATGCTGTCACCTTTCCCATCAAAGCGGTGCCTATTTATTTACTTGCAATTTCTCGCTTTCAAACTGCTAGGTTGGCAGGCCCTGGGGCAGAGACGGGAGCTCAATCCATCGTGCAGTACTCGGGTCTCGAACTGCTGACCTGCCAACCTTCTCCTTATGAAGCTCAGCGTCTTAACCACTAAGCCACCGCAGTCCCTACACAAGCCTGTACTGGACTGTAAATGCCTTCAGAACAGGAGAAAAAAACGAGCAGCAGGTCTCAGGAATTCTTCTGATCGCTATAAGAGGACAGACAGGCAAATTAGCACTGGCTAATCAATGAAAACCATGGAATGTGATAAAGGTCTTTTGACAAACCAAAGCTAAAACAAACATGACCAAGGAAAG
Source organism: Bradypodion ventrale (assembly GCA_035047345.1). Taxonomy (NCBI): domain Eukaryota; kingdom Metazoa; phylum Chordata; class Lepidosauria; order Squamata; family Chamaeleonidae; genus Bradypodion; species Bradypodion ventrale. The sequence continues at coordinate 22,193,090 of JAWDJE010000012.1, forward strand.
CAATATTGTAAGTTAATGGCCAACTGAGCAAATATGCTAGTATTTGCAAATAAATAAATAAATAAATAAATAAATAAATTTACTTATATGTATAACCTCAACCTTTCTATTAAGTGTAGACCTCTCAGAATGTCTTGCAAGAACTATTACAATAACTCGGTTACAACTACGAGCTAAAAAAACAGGCTGCTGCAGTAAACACAACATAAGAAAAATCAAAATAATCACCAGGTTCTGCCAAAGGCATGGGCCAAGAGAACTGTTTGTTGCCAAAGATTCACAGATTCTGTGAATTATCGACCAAGAATATCTGTGGCTCCTTAGTACAGAAAATACAACTTCAAAGTCTGTTATACACAACCTATTGTCTGGCCCAACATCTCTCTATAGTAATGGAGTAAGGCCGTACAGCCAGCGACTCAACGCCAAGTGTTGGGTAAATAACCTGACTCCCTAAAAGGGCCAACGGCTATGGGTGGATGAACCCCCTTAGGTGGGGTGATGGTTCCCCCTCAGTGGAGGAAATGCCACTGGAAACCATCCTATTGGGCCCAACGGAAAAATGAGCGGAGGAGGAACGACTTCACTATTCTGATTCCCAACGGTCATGGAGGTGGAAGAGACCATGCCAGATGGACTGGCTGCGAAGGCGCACCTTGTTGATATCCTCAAGGCTGCGGCAGTCCATTGCAGTCCCGGTGTCAAAATCTGCAGGTCTCATTTCATACATACTACAGGAGATGGCTCCGGGATCATAGTGTGTGGGTCACTTCATGGCAACCTGGGATCCACCTAAAACAAATTCACCCCAGTGGCATTTCCCCTGAAAATGATTGTCAGTAAAAAAATGTATATTCAGACACGAGTAGCAGCCGACGATGACAATCTCTGTAAGATGACAGCATTATTTCTTGTTTGACTGACAGATAGTCAAGGCTGAGAGAACAGCAAGGCCACAACAACGGAAGATGCTACTGCCTGGAAGGTGACTGCGGCTTCTTCCCTGAGCCACTAAAGCTACGTCATCTTTGAATCAGTGTGCAGTTTTACAGCTACTGTAGGCTCTGCGCGGCAGGCTTTGATCTCCTCTCGCTTCCCTGCTCATCCTGGCAACCGCCTGCTCCTAACCTTAACCAGGCTCAGCCCTTCTTCTATGCTCTGCTGAGACAGACAGACAGACAGACAGACAGAGCATAGATGCCTCTAGATCCTACACCGTTGTTTACTTTGAATGCTGGAGGGATGAGGGTGGAGGGAAGCCTGGCACTCAGCCCAGCTTCGCCACAGCAGCGGCAATAGTATGTAAATTCTTGCTGGAATCTGATGGTTGCAGAGGTTCCTGCTTGCTTTGCGTGCATACATCTAACAAGCTGCAGAGGAGGAAAAAAACCCAAACCCGCCCCACAGCACTTGAGTCAATGGGGGTGGGGTGGGGGGTCCATTCTCATTCCCAAAATAGCCCTTGAGCATGCTTGCAACTCCCTTACATGGAGAAGGGCGCACACACATTGGAGCTGATTGTTTTTATGCTGCGTAGCAAGCTCATAAGTGACAAACATTACTAGCACAGTGTTCCGGGGCTTGTTTGGACAAGGTTTTTTTCTCCCCAGTATCGTCCCTTGTTGTTCCTTCAACATTTGGTACTTGCTGCCTTCTTCTAGGCCTGTGGTTCCCAACGTGGGGCACATATCCCACAGGGGGGCAATTTGATTTTTAAGGGGAGCAATTCGAGAAAGAGTTGTTAGACCAAGTTAATGGCCTTTTAGGCTTCCTCCACATGAATAAGAATTATACAGTATGTCTTTAAAAAAAAAGAATTATATACAGTATCATAGATTTTAGAGATGCTTTGATGGGGCATGGCCAAAAAAGGTTGAGAACCATTGCTGTAGACTTAACTTGAACATTTCACCTCCTCTTGTGTTTAGGGTGAGAAGAGAAAGTTCTCTGGACCATGGCTGGAACCGCAATTATCCCCACCCACTATAAATCCCTTTTAAGTCAGCCAATAGAACCTAATTGGGAAATGGACCTTTCCAAGGTCAGGCCTCCTCTTTCAACACCCAGAATTCAGCCTCTTTGGGAAGTCTATCAGACAGAACTGTAAGAACAGAGTAGGACATCTCAATGATGACACCAGCCCTATCTTACTACTCAAGTAAGCTAATCCCCATGGGACAAACCCATCATCATCATCATCTCCCCCCACACCAGGTCCTAGCTTCAGAGGCTGTTCCTCTGTCTGAGAAATCCTGTCTCTAGCACAAGACATGCTTGCATAAGCCTCTGCCCTTCTGCCCTCAACTGTTGACCTGGAACCTGACCTCATCCTGTTCCACTTCTGGCCCTCTGATACAAGATATCTGCTGGGGCAGCTGACCAGGGCATGGGGTCTCTTTTGGTCTGCTTGGACAGACTGCCATCTTTTCCCCACTCCAAATACAATAAAACCTCGCATAAAGAGCGCACTTATAGACTAACTAGAATTTTCTCTGGTCGCCTTGCTTAACTAAAACCACCCAAAAACTCACTTAACAACTAAATCGGGGTTCACAATCCCCCCCCTCCAAAAGTCGTAATTGGTCACTTACAATGGTGTTTCGTTTAAAGAGCAAACTTGCTTAAAGAGCAATCTTGTGGAATGCATTATGCTCTTTAAGCGAGGTACCACTGTATTGGCGATCCTCATGTTGATCAGCCCCGAAGACTGTCCTGAGAATATAATGCAGTGGCTTTTCATCTGCCTTCCACATCGCAGCATAACCCCCGTACCACTGATCCAGTTCCATGAGTCACTTTCTGGTCCAGAGCCCTTTTGGCACACAAAGTTCCCCTCAGCCCAGGATGGATGAAGCTGCCGCCCTCCATCAAGAGGGATTCAAGTGGATTTAACCCACTTGGGGACCCTCACCCTTCCCTGTGGACTTCGGCACCCAAGGCCATTAATCCTCAGGGATGTCAGGTTACTTAACCGCCCTGGCACTTGGCACTTAGTCACTGGCAGTAGGGTCTACTCTATTACCGTAGCAGGATAACCTGGCCAAAAGCACCCTGCAGGAAACACACAGGGATTACTTCCCCACATAAGGTGTTGCCGCTCTTGTCTTTGAACACAGAGATATGAAAGACACAGAAAGCTCTTAATTAACCTTTGTTTAGGTGCTATGGCAGTGGTTTAGAAACCATAATTGCTGAACATGCTTGGCTGAAGGAAACCTTTCAGCGAGCCCTTTTTTCTGGTCTTTGCAAATTTTTCACAGAAAGCTACAAATGACTGATTGACCGAGAGAGCTTTCTGCAGCATTTCACCTGCACAACCAAGGACGCAGCAAAGCTGGGAAAGATACCTGTGCTCAGCAGTTTCTCGGGGAAACAGGGAGATCTGAAAAAAGAGAGGCAGGTTCCATCTTGTTTCATTGTCTTAACTGTATCATGTTACGGCTGTCAGTGTACAGCTTTCTGCTGTCATCTTCGTGCCTTCGTATCATCCCCGAGACCGGAATAGTCTGAAAGCTGTTTGGCTATAAATAGGTGGAATATTCCAGTGGCTGCGTTTGCCCATCTGTGCCTTGAGCGATGATTTGTTCTGCTCCTGCACCTCCTGGGCTGTGATTTCCCAGGAAGGCAAAACAACACCTAGAAAATATCTAGCAATGCCTAGCATGTTCCAACTAAAACAAAAGGATGCAGAAAAGAAAGGATGAAAAGAAAACTAGGCAAACACACTATAGTAAAGGTGAAGGTCACCCTTGCTCGAAAGCCAGTCGTATCTGACTCTAGGGTTCAGTGCTCATCTGTTTATAGCCAAACAGCCAGCGCCGTCTGCATCTGCACATGTTTCTGTGGTTGTGTGGCAGGCATGACTAAACACCGGAATGCACGGAACAATGTTTTCCTTCCCATCCAAGCGATACCTACAGGTATTTATCTACTTGCAATTTCTTGCTTTTGAACTGCTAGGTTGGCAGGAGCTGGGACAGAGACGGGCGCTCACTCCATCATGCAGCACTCAGGTTTCAAATTGCTGACCTTAGTCTTAACCACTAAGCCACTGTAGTCCCAAATACACTATAACCAGGCAGAAAAAACCATCTTATTGTATAGTGAATGTATATTCAGCCGGAGGTTCTCAAAATCTCTTTTACTGTATTTATATTTTAAAGCCAACTTTCAGCATTTACTCAAAGAGGAAGAAAGTGAATGAAGTGTGTATTGTTCCTTCACCCACTCCTATAAATTTTTTGTTGTTGAGAGTTATAACTTTAGTTCTTCGCCTCTAGATTAACTTAAAGCAGGACCAAATCTGGGAACATACAACTCAGTTTCACAAGAACACTTTTGAATATATTGTATACAAAGTACATTTATGTCCCTAGTGAGGAAGAATAGGTAGTTACAGCATTATCTGTAATTAAGTGGCAGAGTTTCCAGGCCAGAAAGATATTGTTCTGAACCAAACTTGGGCCGACAGTAGCTACTGTTTTAGAAATTAAGTACTGGATTAATCAAGAAGGCACAAACTGGATCATGATGGAGAACAGAGCTTCCAAATAACTTTGTAATAATTTAGGTTCAATAGTAAAGCATAGTTACCTCCTATATATAGTAGGTATCTAAAAGCATACATAAATGGTTAACAACAGCCGAGAGAGAGCACTAAGCGCTTTGGGGCTGTAGAGAAGTGTGAATGCTTTGCTTAATTACGGTTAACAGATTCCTGGCCTTGTTATACAAAATTCAATTCAATAATAAACCATCATGATGATTACAAGAACAATTGCACAAAAATTACATGTGGCTTACTACATGCCTGCTTCCAGTTTTCTTCTACAGGTGAGGGGAAGGGAGGAAAACACTTCTTGCTGTCCCAGATACTGGCAGCTTCTTCCTCAAAGATGTAGTTTCCAAACAGCAAGAGGCCCATGGAAGAAGCCTTAGGTACATCTTACAGCCTAACCATAGACTCATTAGCAAATTTCACCTCAGGACCCAAGCCAGGAAAATCTAAAGGACACCCCCAGGGATAAATAATACTCACTAAATGGCTTGATAATTTATTGCCTTTTAATTACACCCGGAATCTACAGCCTGGGGCACCTACCTCTCACATCTTTCTCAGAAACCTAGCCTTGTTTTCTAGTTTACCTACATTAGAGATATAATGCAGAAAGTATTAGCTATTTTAAAAATCAGTTATGTCTAGAAATAGTTTTAATATTTTCCAAACCACCTTGCTTACGCTCATGTGCCTCGTTTCACTGTTACTTAACTGCTTCTATCATTATTCACATAAAACTTTAAAAACACTGAGCAATGTACTAAGAAGAAAATGTTAAAAGAAAGTCACTGCCCTCAAGGCTCACAGTGCACAAAATAACCACATGCTAAAAATAACATTAAAGTCACCCCACATGTCATGCAATGTATAAAGAAGCTTTGCAAATAATTCCACAATAATTATTCATACGCACACACGCCATATTTTAATACACTGACATATGCTTCTCAGCTGTAAACTGAGCTTGCTCCATGGCCAAAAATTCAATACCCAATGAAGGTCCCCTGTCTGATTGCCCAGAGGAGAGAATTAACTGGACAACTAGGCAGATGGACTTACAAGTCCAGCCTAAGTGTGCTTATTGAAGGATAAATATGGAAAAGAATGCTAACTCAACTAAAGTAAAAACATTTCGGTCTAACTATGCAACTGGGTCTCTTCAGTGTGGAGGAAATGATACTGGCAACATACACCTTAGCCAGAACAATGAGCTACAGATCACCTTTAAGACAAAACTATTCCAAGAAACTGTTGAAACACTCCACAGACGTCATCCAGCTGCCCAGATGTGGAATAAAGAAAGGTCTCTATTCATAACAACCTGCCTGCACGTTAAATTCATCTGCCTACGGCCTTTTCCCACACACACGCCAACTGCATTGTTGGAGGTAGTGGCACTTTGCTTATGGAATTCTGAACGAAGAAATCAACATTGATTTACCATTACAAAAGTAACTGACTGAACAATAAAGCTTCCATAGTCTGAAAGGAAAACCAATGGATCTGAAGATTTTTGACACTGCCTATAGATTGAAAGAAAAAGACAGGTTCCTGCCTCTTCTTCTTCTGTATCCGAATCCGAATATTGGCGATCATCATGGAGATCAGCAATGAAGATTGTCCTGGGAACAATATAATGCCGTGGCCTTTCACCTGCCATCTGCATTGCAGCATGACACTCATACCACTGGTCCAGTTCCGCGAGTCACTTTCTTGTTCTGAGCCTTTTTGGGATGCAAAGACCTCCTCAGCACCAAGCCAAGATGGATGAAGCTGCTGCCCTCCATCAAGATGGATTCAAGTGGGATTTAACTCACTTGAGGACCATCCTTCCCTGTGGACTTCAGCACCCAAGGCCGTTAGTCTTCAGTGTGGTCAGGTTGATTTGGCGTTGAGTCGTTGGCTGTATGGTCTACTCTACTACCATAGCAGGATAACCTGGCCAGACAAGGAGCTGAAAATATAAACCTTGCCAGAAGAGAGGAACAGACCCACTTCATTCAGTGAAATGATACTTTTCCCACAACATCTCTGGCTTGCCCAATTTCTTCCTACAGGAATTAGGCAGCAAAGCTACTGAGGACATACTATTCTTCTAATTTTAGCTTGGTTACGTTACAAGAGTACAGTGCAGTAAGAGATACTGGCAACAAACACACTGGCTATGTTGAAAAAGTTCACCCAGGGAAACCATTTACAGATTATGATTAAACCAAAACAAAGTTCCAAGAAAATGGGGACTATATGGCAGAACTCACCAGGTTGCCCAGGTGTAGATTTTTTGCCACCTTAGATTTCTCCATTTTTACAGTCCAATTTGAGGAACAGAATTGTGGCTCATGTTACTAATGTTGCTGTTATGTGTTTAACACAGAAATATTTGAGTAGATGTTTCAATATTTTCACAACTATGTTGCTCTGAAAAAAGCAACATAAATTTATATATAAAACAAATAAAAAGCAGCTTCCCAATGGAGCTGCTTTTATATCCTGCAAAAATTAATCTATAGTGTACCATTAATTACAGGACTGTCTTATATTTAATGTTGTTCTAGATTTTCCATGACTGAACCAACACAGTCAGTCAGTCTCTCTCTCTCTCTCTCTCTCTATATATATATATATATATATACACACACACACACACACACACACACACACACACACACATGTACATACATACATATATATATATATTAAAAAAATGAAATTTTAGCATAACAGTCCCAAGTCTGAATTTCAACAGAGACACAAAGACAGAGATCTTCAGGCAAACCCTGCTCAGATTCAGTCTCCCACCATTGTTACAAGGATACCATAACCTGTTTAGCTTTCTCAGATTTTTGTAAACATTATGAATCACTATACAGTATGTGAGCATTTTGAACATATATTTAAGTGATTATACAATTATACTTATTGTAAAACAGTTTTGGTCTGAGCAGTGTAACCACACTGTGGGCAATGTTGGTTAACTAGATCAATCAAAACATACTACACAGAGCAGAGTCTATTTATGATTTGTTCCCAAAGTCATCATGATGCCTTGCAGCAAAAACAACAGTCATATAGCATCTTAAAGACTAACAGATTTATTACAGTATGAGTTTTTGTATGCTATAAATGAGACCATCAGATGCATGGAGTGTTTATCAGCACTTCATGGTTATTTACAGGACACACAGTAGGGACTGGAGGGTAAACAGTGAGATCAGAGTAAAATCAAAATATTTACAGTAACAATTATTAGGGATTTTTTGTCCTTTTCTTTTTGGCATCAGAAATCTTCACTAGGATATTTTGGACAAGAGGAAACTGAAGAGGGAGAAAGAGAACTGGGAATAGGCAAAGGTCATAGCGAGGAAAAAAGTTTGCAAACCCTACATAAACACCGACAATCTGGCCAAGTTGTCCTGCTATGGTAATAGAGCAGAACCTACTGCCAGAGACTCAACGCTGAGTGTCAGATGGCAGGTAATTAACCTGACCACCTTGAGGACTAGCAGCCTTGATTAAGTCCACAGGGAAGGGTGATGGTCCCCAAATGGATTAAATCCCACTTGAATCCATCTTGATGGAGGGCAGCAGATTCACCCATCCTGGCCTGGGGATGAAGAGGACTTTGCATGCCAAAAGGGCTCAGGACCAAAAAGTGACTCGCGGAACTGGATCAGTGGTACTATGGATCTCACGCTGCGATGCGGAAGGCAAATGAAAGGCCATGGCATTATATTATCAGGACAATCTTCATGGCTGATCGCCATGATGATTGCCAATATTCAGAATCGGATACAGCACAAGAAGACCTAAGCACTGAAAATTTTCTTTATTCCTTCTGCTATTATTGTCAGGTCACCTCCAGCTTATGGCAGCCCAATGAATGAAAGAGCTCCAAAATGTTCTGACCTCATCAGCCCTGCTCAACTCATGTAAACTCAAGCCTTTGGTTTCCTTTGTGGAGTCAACGCACCTCAAAGTTTGGATTCTTTCTTTTTCTGCTACCTTCTGCCTTCCCCAGAATTGTCTTTTACAAATAATCTTGCCTTCTCATGATGTGGCCAAAGTAGGGCAGACTTGGTTTCATAGTTTCTGCCTCCAGAGATAATTCAGGCTTGATTTTCTCTAAGACCTACTTGTTTATCTTTCTGGCAGTCCAGGGCATCTGCAATGCTCTCCCCTCCAGAACCATATTCAAATGAATTATTATTTTTCCCTGTCAGTTTTCTTTATTGTGCACACCATATATGGTGACTGGAAATACAAGAGTGTGGATGGTCTTTGTCCCCAGTGACTCATCCTCACACTTGATGATCTTTTCTAAACGCTTCATTGCAGTTCCTCCAAATCTTAAATTTTCTTGGGCGCAATCTCAATTTGGATTGATGATTGATCCAACATATACAACATTGTTCACTATTTCATTTTTTTCATTGTCAACATTAAAGTTGCGTAGCTCTTCTCTCGTCTCAACTTTTGTCTATTTAACGTTCAACTTCTGTCCTGCTTTAGCACTTTCTTTTTTCACTTTGACTAAAGGCATTTCAAGTCATCACTAGTTTCTGCCAGTAAGACGGTATCATCTGCATATCTTAAATTATTGGTGCTTCTTTCACCAATTTTCACTCCTCTTTCATCTGTATCTAGTCTGGCTTTCTGTATAATGTGTTTCATGAACAGATAAGGGGATAAAATGCAAACTTGTCTGACACCTTGTATAGAAGAAACCATTCTGCCTCTCCATATGCTATCCTAACAGAAGCTCATTGTCTACAACAGGGATTCTCAAACTGTGGCCCTCGGCACCATTTCATGTGGCCCACCACCACCTCCACCACAACAGGAAGGGCATGTGGTGGAGGAAGGGCAAAATGGCCATCCGGCCGCCAAAGTTGTCTGAGGGAACGTGACCCTGTCACCAGCTTAAAACGGTTGAGAACTCTTGGTCTACAAGATACATCAGTACAAATGCTGAAAGACACCCATTTTTTCCAGAACTCAGTTTCTCATGATTCAGACAATTAAAGGCTTTGCAGCAGACTACAGTTCCTCTACCATTTAAATTTCCCCATTCAGTTCTTCCTGTCCACTGTGTCTCATGTCATGATATCTAGAAAATGGACTTTGCAAATTCCTTGCCTTCAGACAATCTCACCCTGACTGATGGGTCAAGGAATCCTTACATATGACAACAAATATTGTACACATAAAGAAACCTGTTTCTGTTCCATTTCTCCCTGGTATCCCAATAGGCCCCCATAGCCCCAGTTATACAAATGCATGCACCTAAAACAGCCACTTCAAACATATTCATGCAAGCTAGTCCACAACAAGAAACAGTTAACTTTTTAACCTTTAAAGTACAAACAGACTTGTTTCTGCAATTTTTCGCCCTAGCTTAGGACACATTGTACAGGACACATATAAAAACCAGGCCACCTGTTATTTGGAGAATTTGGTAGCTCAGGTAGAATACCCCTCAGCCATTCTGTGGCTGAGAATTTCAAGTGAAGATAATAAACTACCTTTCACAGCGGCCTGCCATAATTATTAACAAAACCCTAAAAAACTTACAAGATTCTGAGCATTTATTAGGGAATGGCTGAGACTGGTTTACCAATTAAGATGTTACTGGGTAGAATTTCACTTTTACAGTAAACTCAATGGGGAAGCTCTCATTAACAGCCACATGACCCAAATCTCATCCTCATTTTTTTTTAAAAAAATCTGTAGGTAACATAGAGATAGCACTGACTATCAGGTTTTTTTGTCAAAACTCCTAAGATAAATTGACAGGAAACACTTTCAACTCTTAAAGACACCAATAATTTGTACGAAGACTCATCATCAACAGGAACCCAGCTGAGGAACCACCATCAACAAATGGGATGGGATCCACAACTAGAGATAATCAACCAAACTAAAGGCAGATATGTTAGGGTACAGCCAACCCTGTTCTACCTTTTTAAAGAATGGATGAGAAAAAGGATATGGTGAATTTTTAAAAAGTAGAAAACGTAGCGTACATAATAGGGGTTTCCCAACCTACAGCCTGTGGTCCGGATGCAGCCCACAATGCCATTCCATCCAGCACGCACATTTAAGTCAGCCATAAAACATGCCTGTGGCTGTTGTAAATGCCGAAGTGGGCGCATTTACGATAGCCGTAAATGTGCCCACTTCCAGGAGTGTGGTCATGCCCAGTCAGCTGTCCAGAGGCATGGTCAGGCCTGCGGCATTAAAAGGTTGGTCACCCTTGTATATAATAAGGAAATGGGTGGATCCCGTATAATAAGAGGTGGATTAAAGGTAGGCCTTGGGTTTGATAAGACCAAAGACTATATTGACAGTACTCTCTACTGTGCCTTCAAGAAACTGTATGACAAATTCTACCTCATTTAGACTGCACAATTACACAGCACCGAAGAACAAAATGCTTACAACCTTTTCATTCCCAGCCCGATCTCCCTTGCCCTCATCTCCCAACATTACAATCTGGAAACACAGGACTGATAAGACTCACTTGCTTTGCAGGACTTGGGTCCTTCTTCTCTTCGGCCATCTTCCCAACTTTCTGCACCCTCCTGGGCTGCCTGATAGTGGTTTTTATGGCAGGCCGGCAGACATAGTTTTCCAGATTCTTTGGAGGTTTTTTAGTTCTCTTCGCTTGGAGGCCAATCTTCAGTTTTAAGTTCCCCTCTGAAAAGTTTGTCTCCTTCACAGAAAACTGCTGCTGAGCATCCGACAAGTTTTCATCTTTGCCAGCGTTGTCACCCCCATTCCCTTCACACCTCTTCTTCTTCTCTTCCTCCTCTTCCTTAGCGCTACCATCTAGTTCCGCCTCTCGCTGGCCTCCCGCACTCGAGGCAACTGCAGAGGGGCTTTTCCCAGAAAACCCTTCAGAACCAGAACCCAGCCCTAACATAGCAGTATTCTGAGGGTCCATCACAGAATGTGTTGTCACAGTTTTCCCCCCAGTTAAAACAAAACAGGCATGTGGTCTGTAGGCAAAACTTTACCGAAACCTGTCAACAACATCTTCTCCCTGTGGAAGAAACACAAACAGAAGTACACAGTCAAATATCAGTAGCATTTCAACCTACCTGTCCATCAAAGAGTTCAAAATGCCATTAATGGTGTTCATATCATACAAGATTTGTTCATCACGTTTTTATTGATTGGTTTGCTGCTATACTTGAGCTCTACATTATTTTGTAAGCCACTTTAGGGAAGGAAATATTACTTAATAAATAAAATGGCCCCTTCTACAGCTACAATATAGTAAATCAGGAAAACCAGGAGAAAGGAGCTCACTGAACTAGTAGATTCACTGTATGGAGAGGAGACACCTCTTATTAAAATTTACTTTAAAACAAAGAACATGTTTATTATTATTTGGGGCAGTGGTTAAACTGCTGTACTGCAGCCGAAACGGCTGATGTTGTGAGTTCGATCCTGATGGGGCTCGAGGCTCACTCAACCTTCCATCCTTCCGAATTGGGTAAAATGAGTACCCAGCATGTTGATGACAAAATGCTAATTACCTTGTAAAAACAGACAAACTGTTTTTCATCTTTATAAGAAGAGTAAAACAATCCAATTTCCTCATATACTTGTTTAACAGAATAAAGAAACAGTGGCTCCCAGTTACAAAAGCCACATGCTGTTATATACTACTTATTTTGACTGGACTACTGCAACATACTACGGTATGTGTGGGGCAGGGCTCTGTTGAGTGTTGAGAAACTTCTGTGGGTTCATAACAGTGCAGCCAAACTGCTAACTAGGATCAGATATAAGGAATACTTTCCTAGAATTGCTTCTCTTGCTACTGGTCTATCTCCAGGCACAATCCAACATACTTTTTATGACCTAATAAAGCTTTATATATTAAGGTCCCACCATCTTTGGAGACCAATTTGGCAAGAACTCATGAGAGACTTTTTCATCTATTCCAAAGCTTTGGAACTCCTTGACAGAAGAGGTTTGTTGGCTTGCTCTCTTGCTGAATTCCATCAGGTAGCAGGAAAAATCCTTTTACTGGATTTAGGCAGGCTTCCAGTAATTAAGAGGATTTTAGCCAAACTTTTGTTTTTTTTTAAGGAAAACTGGTCATTGTATTTTTAACCAAGGGCTTTAAAGGTGCTCTATTTTTGATTGCATTATAATAACACAACATCTTTAATTCTAATCTTAATGTTTGTAATTTTATTGTATTTTCTAACAGTAATAAATATTTTTTTTCATATAGCACTGAGTGCCAGGTATCTGGGCATTTGCATGCACATAAAAGTAACTGGTCTCTGCCTACACAATGTTACAATGCATGTTCCAGCAAAATAATATGGTTCAAAATTGTGTGGATGGCATGTGAGATAATAGCAAAAATAATGAATTTCAATAATGAAGAGTGGAGACCTAAGAATTAAACCAGTGATTTTTGACTTCTGGAGTTTAGCCTCCATATCTCTGAAGCCCTAGCCAGGACAGCCAATAGACAAGGATTTTTGGGAATTGAAGTTCAACGCATCTGACGAGGCCATGGTAAAAAAAAAAAAAAAATCGCTGGATTAACCCAAAGCGTTAATCTCCAAGAAAGTTCACTGCTTCTCAAAACTCTGATTTAGGAGGCTTCATTCCTCCCAGAACCTGCACATGTGGGGTATCCTAACTATCAAGGACACCATCTGTCTCACGGGAGCAAAAGACCGTCTTATTTTTAAAAAACTTTTTAAAAAAAATTATGTATAGGCCAGTGGTTCCCAACATGGGGCACACACACCACAGAGAGAATTCAATTCCCAGAAGCCTAAGTTACTACATTGGATGGAAATTGAAGTCCAAAAACCAAATAAACAGTGGTAGATTGCATGTTTTCTGTCATGGGTTAATCTGAAGTGTGTAGAGAAGCTGCCAAGCAGCAATTAGCTGTAAATTTCTCAACACTTCCACATGCTGCAAAACACACACACAAACACACGTGGATGTGTGTATGAAAGATCACTGTATGTTCTGTTACAAGTGAAAAACATTTGTCAGAGGAAGTCTGGCACCTCTGAGATGGTCTCTGGTGCTAAGAAATCAATCAATCAACTAAACACAGAAATGGATCTGTCTAGGAACTACCGACTATGGTTCCCGGACACCAAATTGCTTCTTTGCAGTTCAACCTTATCCATCAATGCTCTTGTCAAAGACTCCAGCCATGGGAACAGAAAGGATGCTGTTAAGAAGCCCACTCGCCCACAGCAAAAGTATAGCTACCAGGATTCCCTCTGCCCATCTGACAGGATTCTGTTCAGCTGCCAGAGATCTAGATACAGGCATGAGCCCCTGAAGTCATAAATAAGCAGTTTCTTTAAGTGAGAAAATGTTTCCCAATACAATGTAGTCTGTTTGGGGGGAGGGGGGGGTTGGGTTATTGTGCTGTCCTGCACCACAAATGAGGCCACAGACATCTTATACATGAACTCCCACTGAAAAAAAAACTGAATTTATAAGAACTCAAGTGGCTAAAACGCTGACTGGGAGGCGGAAGGTCAGCAGTTCAATTCCTGAGTACTGCAGGACGGAGTGAGCGCCCGTCTTTGTCACAGCTCCTGCCAACCTAGCAGTTCGAAAGCAAGAAATTGCAAGTAGATAAATAGGGACCACTTCGGTGAGAAGGTAACAGGGTTCTGTGCGTGCCGGTGTCTAGTCATGCCTGCCACATGACCACGGAAATGTCTACAGAAGCAGACAACGCTGGCTCTTCGGCTTTGAAACAGAGATGAGCACTGCACCCTAGAGTCGGATACAACTGGCTTTCAAGCAAGGGAAACCTTTACCTTTACCTTTTATCAATAAACACCCTGCCTGCGCAACCCCATTTCTCAGAGGTGTGCATGTGGATGCACTGGGTTAGTGTTTGACTGTTCTAAGTCAATGCAGCCACATGCACACTTCCACAAACACGCCTGCAAGAGCTCACTTTGCATGCCACTTGCTCTTGCAAGACAGCAACAACCCCCCCCCAAAAAAAAAGCTACACACAATACGCACAAAATAAGGCTGTAAGGATTTTACACTTCCACACACAGACTTGTATATTTTCAAGCCTAGTCAGCTCCAAAACTCAACAAGGAGTTCCGCTGAAACATTAAAAAAAAGATTTGCGGCTTGTGGTTTCCTTGGACAATAACCCAATTCAACTGATGCAATTCCCCAAAGGAAAGTGCAACCACTGTCCATGCCTCTGCGCAAGCATGCCTCTGTGCACGTGGGTATGAGAGCATGCATGCACACTTCTCTTCCAAACCCATGCTGCCCTCCTACCCCCCCCCAAAAAAAAAAAAATCATGGGGCAAAGCAACTTAAAACATGTCAGGGAGCCCCATAACCATCGCAGCAGTGTTCTCACCTTGCTTCCTCAGGAAGCTTTGGTGTGTGTACACAAACACACACAGAGACTATATATATATATATATGTGCCTGCACGCATGTGTCAGGACACGCACCTGACACATACACTCTCTCTCTAACACACACACAGAGTGCATATGTGTCTGCAAGCGGGTGTTCCAGGACACAACTGCCCTGCACCTGACACACAAATGCCTGACACACTCTCACGCACACATATGTTGTCTGCATGCGTGTTCTTCTAGGGCAATCCTCATACACACACACAGGTGCACACACACCCCTCGACGGAGGGATGGCTCCTATCACTCTAGTTCCCGCCTGAAGTAGTAGTAGTAGTATTAATAAAAATAATAATAACAGGACCTGAACGCCACCAATAATGAGGAAAATAAGAACAGGAATAAGAAGAATCAGAGGACCACCAGCCCTGTCAGGGATTCCGCCCACCCCACCCGTCGCCCCCCTCCCCCCCACGGCTTCTCTCTCTTCTAGGAGGCAAGAATAATCCTGTCAGGATGCACAATTATACCTCACTCTCTAGATATTAAGTGTTCATTTTTTCCCCTCAGCTGTCACGAAGCAGAGAGAGAGAGAGATCATGGACGGACCCTCCCGCCCCACCCCTTCAGGGTCTCTCCCTCCCTCACTCACTCACCGCCTCGCAGCCAGGCCCAGGCGGCCTTCCTCCGTCGCCTCCTTCTCCAGCGCCGCCGCCTCCAAGCCGGGGCCGCGCCGCCTCATCCTCCTCCGCCCCGGCAGGCGAGGAAGGGAGGCCAGGCCGAGGGGCGGACAAGCGAGCCGAGCCACCTGAGGCCCGACTCGCTCCTGAGGGGGGGGGGGAGGAAAGGCCGCCGCAGCCGCAGCCACCCACGGCCCAGGCGGTCCCTCCCACCACCTCAGGGCCTTTTAATCCTCTTGCCTTCCGAGTCGGGCCGTCTCCGCTCCGCTGCCTCTGCGTTGAAGGCGGCCGCGGATTCCAAAATGGCGGCGGCGGGAGGAGGGGGGAGGGGGAGGAGCGGCGGCGGCGGCGGCGGCAACGGCAACAGGCAGCCCTCAGCAGCAGCCGCGGTCGCCTCGCGCCCTAGACACGCATGCGCAAACTGGCGCGCGCGCTCTCCCTCCCCCTCAGCGCGCGGGAGAAAGCTTGGGGCGCGAGAGCTCGAGCTGTAAACGCGCCTCTCTCCTCAGGGAGAGAGAGCGGGTTGGCCACGCCCACTCCTCCTCTAGCCCCTCCTCCCTTCGTTCGTTCTCTCACCCCTCCCTTGACTTCGCCTCAGGGAGGGTACGAAGGCCACGCCCACTCCTCTCCACTCTCTCTCTCTCACCACTCCCCTGCCTCAGAAAGGAAGCCCCCCCTCCCTCCTGCCAATCATCAACACCGTCGGCTCCGCCCACTCGCGCGTGCCTCTCAAGCTGGCCTGAGCTTGTCGAGTCCGCGCGCGCGCGCATGCGCTCCCTCCCTCCCTCCCTCGCGCGCTCTGTCTCTCTCCTCTCGTTCTCGGACGCAACGCCCGGAGGAATATTGTCCCTCCGGAGTGTCCGTAAGGTTTCAAAGCAAAGCTCTCGCTGGGTAGGGGCGGGCGGAGCGGCCAAGATGGCGGTGCCCATGGAAGTGGCGGGTGTGTGACGCGCTGAGGAGAAACTTTTCTTTTTTTATATAAAAAATCCCATTTCTATTTTATTTTTAAAGAAGAAAACGAAGGTAAGTTAGGGGCTCTGGGGCGTCTTGAGGGGGACGGGAGGCGGGAACCCCTTCTTTTAATCCTTTTTTCCCCTCACCTTTTCCTCTTTAACCTTCCAGACGATTTCTCCTAATGCAGCATTTCGAACACTTTCCCTTTTTAATTTTCACCTTTAATCGACCATTAAGATTGTTGCCTCACAACTACCGTGGTTTTACTGCAAAAAAAACCTGAAAAAAATGCACCTTAACAAGACCGGTTTCCACCTCATTAGTTATAGATTTTTAATTTGTACCCCGCCCTACTCATCTTGTAGGCTGACTCAGGGCGGCTTCCAACATAATTAAATATACAATCAATGCAAAAAAAGACTAGTCTATAAACAACAGTATCTTAAAATATACCACAAAAATTCCAACTAACAAAGCCGCACAGCACAGAATCAATAGGCATTACAAAATCCAATATACAAATAAGCAA
This sequence comes from Bradypodion ventrale, assembly GCA_035047345.1. Lineage (NCBI taxonomy): Eukaryota > Metazoa > Chordata > Lepidosauria > Squamata > Chamaeleonidae > Bradypodion > Bradypodion ventrale. The sequence continues at coordinate 22,210,211 of JAWDJE010000012.1, forward strand.
AAAAGCAGCACAATTATCACAATCCTATAAAGGTTGTGTCCTTACGATTCCCACAGAGCCCAAAGGTCCACGCTCTCAACAGACCTGGGGAAAAAGCTCTGCTCTCTGCGCCCCGACATCAGGTGTTAGTGAGCACCTTTACAGTATTTACTACAAAAAACCTGAAAAACATGCACTTTAACAAGATGTTTATTGTTTTTTTTCTTATTCGTTATACTAAAAGTTCCCTCAACCCTCTCAGCAGTTGCGCACGAGTTCTCTCCAGTCACAACAGCCCTCTGAGGTAGGTCGGTGTGACAAATTACAACCAGCATCAAGGTCAGGGCTATTACCATAGCCAGGATTCTAGATGTAGGAGGGTGAATATTTTTCCAGGATGGGCAACAAAGCCTCTTTTCAGTGCATTCCTATGGGAAACCACGCTTTACGGGGTGGGGTGGGCAAACTGCTAACTCAGGAAGGGCCAAGCCCACCCTGGCCACCTCCTGGCTATGGCCCTGCTCAAGGTTGCCATCATTTTCACATCGGTTTTTAATTTTCATATCTGATAGATACATTAATGTGAAACCAACAGCGACCTTGAGGCTGGTTGTTATTTGTCGCACCGACCTATCTCAGTGGGCTGTTGTGACTGGAGAGAACTCATGTGCAACTGCTAATCAGAAAAAACAATAAACATCTTTTTTAAAAATAATTTTTATTAGACATAACAAAATACATGAATCAAACAACACATAAACACTTAACAAATACAAATAGAACCCTTAGTCCCCTCCTCCATTCACCCAAGTGATTTGCGAACATAATATATTGCCAGCACCACATCTAAAAAACCCAAAAACTAACGCTCATGTATTTGCCCAAAATTTATATTCTTCCTGAGTAGGTTTTATTCCATCCTTGTTTGTCAAACCATAAACTATAAAAGGTCTCCAAATGTGCCAAAATATATTTCTTCCTGTTTCGCCCCTTTTCACTTTCATTTCTGATGTTAGTTTATCATTTAAGGCCAACTGCCATACCTGTTTAAACCATCTTTCTCTACTTATATCCATTTTGTTTTTCCATCTTGTTAAGGTGCATGTTTTTCAGGCTTTTTGCAGTAAACACTGTAGTTGTGATGCAACAATTTTAATGGTCAACTAAATACCAAACAGGACTACAGTGGCTCAAGTGGTTGACGCTGACTGGGAGGCAAAAGGTCAGCTGTTCAAAGCCCAAGTACTGCATGACGGAATGAGCGCCCCATCTCTGTCCCAGCCCCCGCCAACCTAGCAGTTCGAAAGCAAGAAATTGCAAGCAGATAAATAGGGATCACTTCCGTGGCAAGGTAAACAGAGTTCCATGCACTTCAGTGTCTAAGCATGCGTGCAACATGTCCACGGAAACGACTGCAAATGCAGGCAGCACTGGCTCTTCAGTTATAAACAGAGATGAGCACTGAACCCTAGAGTTGGATACAACTGGTTTCTGAGTAAAGGCAACCTTTACCTAAATACCAATAGGGCACTATTGGCTTAGTAGTTAAAACGCTGATGACTGGAAAGTCAGCAGTTCGAGACCTGAGTGCTACACGACGGAGTGAGCCCCCATCATCTGTCCCAGCTCCTGCCAACCTAGCAGTTCGAAAGCAAGAAATTGCTTATTTTAAAACACAGATTACAAATTTAGCTATTGGGGTTCTTAAAATCAATAGTTGTACAGCTTATTAAAAAAGCAGTTGAACTATTTGTAAAGATTCATTACACTTCGTTTATCAAGAAAAGTTTTTTTCTGAATTAAAGCAACAAACCCTGATCTTAAAAAATGTGTTAGTCTTTAAAGATACTGTTAAGACTCACTTATTTAGAGAGGAAAATTAATTTCATGATTCCTCAGTAGTTAAGCTCATTTGAAATTTTCTCTGCTTTACATGCCTAATGAGGTTGTAATTTAAGTATAATTGTAAAAGAATTTGGTAGATTCTTTGGAATGAAAAGGTGAAGCTATTCACCATGTTAGCTATACTGTAGTTTTTTTAAAATCCTTATATGCTTAATACTGTACTGAATCCATTCATCACATGTGGCTCCCTGTCTAACCCTGGACAAAAAAGAAACATTTGTTTAGCTTTTCTCTTGTAAATCTGTTTATGAGCTTCCCTTGAGGCAACCTGCGGTACTTTTACTGGAAACAAATTTTGGTTTTCTTTGGCAGAATATTTACATGTTATTACTTTCATTCTCTGACAGCTGCTTTAGACTTTTTTTTAAAAAAAGTGAAGACTTGAAAATAAATATACAGCATAGCAGCTTTCTGAAGTGAATAAACTGATGTTTTTCCTGGCAGGGAGAATGCTGAAGAATCTGAAGAGACTCGTTTTTCAGGGGCGCAAGGTAAGCCCACCTACCCCTGTCCCCTTGTCGGAATTCAGCAAAAATATTTACATTTCTTAGTATGGCTGCATCCAGATAGAATGGGGTCAGATTGCTCTCTAGTTCTTCCAGATCTGTGCAATAAAGACCAAATATTCAATTTTTCATTAAACTTGGTGTCCAATAAAACTTTTTAATAGACTAGGCCACTGATGGCGAACCTATTGCCTGAGTGCCAGAGGGGGCACTCAGAGCCCTCTCTATGGGCACATGTGCCATTGCCCCAGCACAGAGTTCTCCTCGCTCTTCTGCCCAGCATTCCAAATGGGAGCGCTCCCTCCCTTCCCCTGGCACAGGGTTCACCATGCCCCTCTATTTGGATATTCAGTCGCTAAAAGGTTTGCCATCACTACATAAGAACAGCCTTGCTGGAACAGGCCACAGCCCATCCAGACCAGCATTCTGTCTCACACAGTGGCTCACCATTTCCTTCAGGGTATTCCCAAGGAGATGCCTTCACCTGCTTAGGATTCCCTGGAAATGGCATTGAGAGATATCCTGCCTATCTCTCCAACCCGGAGGTTGTCCTTAAGTATCCATAATTATAGCCATTGATACCCTTGTCCTCCATGAACTTGTCTAATCCTTTCTTAAAGCTGTCAAGACTGACAGCTGTCACCACTTCTTCTGGCAGGGACTAGACTAGGTTTTTCTGAACAAGGGTTATCATTCTTTGGAATTCCCACCCACAACTTCTTTTTATCAGTAGCCAATGTGCCAATGTGGTTTTTCTCTCCCCTAGTTGGATCTTGATCGCTGTCTTCACACCAGTTCCTGCATCTGGCAAAGTAATGCTGTTACAGTTGAGGATGCTCCGTCTTTACCAGAAAAGCAGAGAGCAATCTTCCGTACTGTTGAAAATGACCCGGTGAGTTAATGCAGTGTCGATCTGACAGTAAAGTTCCTGGCATATGCCTTAAGGCGGCTGTGAAGTACATGAGCATAGGAACCTGATGAGAGGGTAGTCTTGCTGGCTCATGATTTTTGTGAATTTGATGATTATCTTTCCAAAGATGCAATCATGTTTTTGCTGAAAGATCAAATACAACCTGGCCCTGCTTCTATACTGGCTTTGCTTTTGGCTATGCATCTGCTTTTCCTAACTCTTTTTAGCGCAGGGGGCTTGAGCGGTCTAACTAGGCAGTGTTGCCCATCTTTTGTCGATGTTAGTCCGAGACTAAGATATTTATTTTATTTATTTATTAAACTTATATCCCTCTCCTCTAGGAAAAAACTTTCCTACTCAGGGTGGCTAACTGATTAAAACTCAACAGATGCAAACAAACAAAAATATTAACATTTTCATATAAAAACATCAAAACCCAAGACACACTAAAAATAAAGCCTATTTGTGGCGCAGAGAGACAGAATAAAATGCCTAATGATCGGCCATTGGTAAATTCTTCCTAAAGGCCTCTTTAAAAAGAAATTTTGCTTTTTAAACATTTGGAGAGATGGTACCAGGTGCAGCTCCAAAGCGAGGTAGTTCCACAGCATTGGTGCTGCCACTGAGAAGGCCCTCTTCCTAGTCACAGCCTTCCTAGCTAATCTAGGGGCGGCACCTAGAGTTGCGTCATCATGGAGGAGCGAGTGATGTGGGCTGTTGTCCTGAGGGGAAGACATTCTACCTGGTAGGATGGTACCAAACCTTTAGGGCTTTGAAAGTTAGAACTAACACCTTGTACCTGATACGGAAAGAAACTGGGAGCCAGTGCAGCCTTGCCAAGGCTGGGAAGATATGATAGAAAAATTGTCATTCCCATAACCAGCCTAGCTGCTGCATTCTGAACTCCTTGGAGCCTCCGTAACAGGCACAGGGGAAGCCCCACATAAAGAGTATTACAGTAATCAAATATGTGAGACTACAAGCAAGATAACTAGTGTTATGGGAAACCATCTGTCCAAGTAGGGACGCAACTGACCAATCTGGTGCAGTTGGAAGAAAGCAGCTCTGCATACCGCTGCAATTTGCACCTCAAGGGTCAAATGGGGATCTAATATGACACCTAAGTTGCAAACCTGATCCCTAGGAGCGAGAGCGGTCCCTCCCAACCTAGGGTCCAGGTCACCCAGTTAGACAGATGGACCCTCCAACACCAGAACCTCCGTCTTGTCAGGGTTCAGCTTCAGCTTATTAACTCTGGTCCATTCCATTTTGGCCGCCAGGTAGTCGTCCAGGCACCGAACCGTGTCCACTGCTGAGGATGAGAATGAAAGGTAGAGTTGGGTGTCATCCGCGTAATTGGTAAAACTCACCAAAGCGTCCTCCCTTGGGCAAGGTGAAAGCGGAGGGCACACGTCATGGTCCACTTAGCCAGTGGGTGACGAGATATCCAAATGGCTAAAAAAACCCACATACAAATGAGCTTGATTTCTCAAGTCCATTTGCATGTGCAGATTGTTGTCGTGGAAATGTCTACCAATGTGCAGACTCCTAGTTGAATAACGATTCCAAGGTATACCAACAAGGGTTTTGCCACTGTCCTTCGTCTTGTGGCTGGAGCGTTGGGTTTTTCACACTGCTTTCCTTGAAAATTTTTGAAACTAGTTACAGCACTAGTAGAAATATTAGCGGGATCTAGATGTGGAGAATAGCTGTTTTCGGTCCCCTGTGTTGCCTCATGTTTTATATAGGTGTGTGTGCAAATATAATGTTATTATGTACTGTTGTGTCAATTCTGACCTATGGCAAGCCTTTCCAGGGTTTTCTAGGCAGAGATTACAGAGCTCTTGGGACTGTGCCACTTTCCCAAGGCTACACGGGCTGGCTGTTGTTCATCTGGGAGGTGTGGTGAGGGATTGAGCTCCTGATCTCAGGCTCCCTAGCCAGATACATAACTCACTGAACTAGGAAAGAACTGAAAACCTGGATGGCGAGGCTGATGGAGGAGTGATCCCCGCCTGCTGGTTGTTCTAATGTAACAGAGTAATTCTCTCTCTTTTTAGTAAGTGCAGGTGGGGTTTTAATGGGGTGTATTTGTATTTTAATGGGGCTTTTGACTGCAGTGGCTCAAGATGCTAAGACGCTGACTGGGAAGCGGAAGGTCAGCAGTTCGATTCCCGAGTACTGCAGGACGGAAATGAGCTCCCGTCTTCGTCCCAGCTCCTGCCAACCTAGCAGTTCGAAAGCAAGAAATTGCAAGTAGATAAATAGGGACCACTTCGGTGGGAAGGTAACAGCGTTCCGTGCGCTCCGGTGTCTAGTCATGCCTGCCACATGACCACGGAAACGTCTGCAGAAGCAGACAACTCTGGCTCTTCGGCTTAGAAACAGAGATGAGCACTGCACCCTAGAGTCGGATACGACTGGCTTTCGAGCAAGGGAAACCTTTTATCTGTGTCGGGGTTTTTTTTAGTATAGCCGCCCAGAGTCCTTGTGAGCAGGGTGGCTATAGAGATATGGTTGGAGAGTGAGAGGTCCAGCGCTAGGCCCCTACAGTATGGGGTGCCTCAGGGCTTGGTACTCTCTCCTCTCCTATTTAACATCTACATGAAGCTGTTGGGTGAGATTATTAGTTCCCATGGAGTGAAGTATCATCAGTATGCTGATGATACCCAGCTGTACATCTCAGCCCGTGGGGACCCCAGTGATGCGGTCAATGTCCCATCTAGATGTCTGGAAGCTGTTGGGGTCTGGATGGGGAACAACGAGCTACAATTGAATCCCTCCAAGACTGAGTGGCTATGGATAGGGGGTCCCGCGTTATCTAGGGAGCTGCAAACTTTGGTCTTGGATGGGGCTGCTTTGCCCCAAACAGACCCGGTACACAACTTAGGAGTCCTCCTGGATTCACGACTGCTGCTTGGAGATCATGTGGCGGCCACGGCTAGGAGGGCTTTCGCACAGCTTTGCATCATCCATCAGTTGCGTTTGCTCCTGGACCAGAACTCACTGCTCATGGTCACACATGCTCTGGTCACCTCCAGGCTAGATTATTGCAATGCACTCTACATGGGGCTGCTCTTGGTGACCATTCAGAAGCTGCAGCTGGTCCAGAATGCGGCAGCCCGGGTGGCAATAGGGTGTGGGCGTTATGCTGACGCCTCACCATTGCTTCAGGAGCTGCACTGGTTACCAGTTTGCCTCCGGGTGCAATTCAAGGTGCTGGTTTTGACCTTTAAAGCCCTTCATGGTAGTGGGCCATGAATACCAGGATACCTTAGAGACCGCATCGTCCCAAGAGTGTCCGCCCGTCCAACCAGAGTGGATCGGAGGGGCTCCCTGATTGTTCCATCTGCCAGAGGGGCTCGTCTCTCTGGCACATGAAAGAGGGCCTTTTCCGTGTCTGCACCGGCCCTGTGGAACCTCCTGCCAGTAGAGTTGCGGGTGCAGACGGAGCTGCTGCCTTTCAGGAAAGATCTAAAAACCTGGTTGGCGGGGCTGGTGTGGGGCCCGGATGGAAGAGTGGCCCCCGCCTGTTGGTTTATAAAATAAAGTCTCCCTACCTTATAATGCGGGCAATTTTAACGTGGTTAGTTTTTAATATGAACGGGAGGGGGGTATTTTTGATTGTTTATATATAATTGTATATTAACCTGCTGTAAACCACCCTGAGTCGGGTTCACCTGATGGGGCGGCATAGAAATTTGAATTATAAATAAAATATATTAAATTAAATTCAGTCAGCAAGTATAAATATAGGTTTATGGCACTGGCGTGCTGTCATATCAGTTCTAACATGTGGCAAACCTGTTTTTCAAGATATTAAGTGTTTAGAGCTGGGTTACCAGGTACTGTAGTGGTTAAGACGCTGAACTTGAAGACTGGAAAGTTGGAATTTGAGGCCCGAGTACTGCACAACGGAGTGAGGGCCCGTCTCTGTCCCAGCTCCTGCCAACCTAGCAGTTCAAAAGCAAGAAACTGCAAGTAGATAAATACAGTAGGTACCACTTCTGTGGGAAGGAATACAATTTCCACGCACTCTGGTGTCTAGTCATGCCACAGAAATGTCTGCAGGGTTGGTTCTTTGGTTGAAAAAAGGATATGAGCACTGAACCCTAGAGTCGGCTATGATTGGCTTTCCAGCAAGGGTGATTTTCCCTTTAAATGAAGAGTGGCTCTATCTTTTAATATAGTTGAGCATGCTAAATGCAAGCCCCTGTGGGTGAATATATGTGAAAATAAGGCATTGAAATGCAGACACCACAAAAGCTGCCCGTAGAGACTCTTGCCCTCTTTTCTCACAGCTTTGAGCTACCTCTGGTTCTTCCACATCAGCAGCAGTGACACCAGAATGTGACCTGCTTAATCGGCCAAGACAGAGAGAGGCGCTTGGGACTTTCATCTCTGCTGTTGCATGGTGTGTGTGTGTGTGTGCGTGCGTGCGCGCACCTGCCTGCAATTGACTCCGGATTCTTCTGGAGTCTCCATAGAAACAGCAACAGGCGGGGCGGATCTTGCCACGTGACCGCCCGAGCATCTCCTGCGGCAGAGGTGCCCAGATGGCAAAGGGACTGGCTTTTTCTTGCCATCCCAGGTTCGGGCTGGCGTTGCCAGGCAACTGGCCTCTGAACATCACTTTTGGACAAATAAATCTGCCCTGGGTTGGTTTCAGGCAGCAGAAGATGCCACTTTTCCTGAAAAGAGGGAACACAGGATCATTTTTTCCTCCTTCCCCATCACAGCTGGCCTCCCATGCTCAGGATGGGGCCAATGCAACCCAGCGGGAAGTAGAATTAACAGGCTGAGGGCGCAAGGGGTTGTGAATGATGACTGCTTTTGCATTATAATTCTATGAAACACAACGGCACCTTCCAGATGTTTCGAACAACACATGGTCTTACCAACAGCTGCTAATGGCCGGGGGCAAAGGGAATTGTGATGCAAAACAGCTGGAAAGGCAGCAACCACCATCTGTGGCAGATAAAGATCTTCTGCTAGGGAAGACTGAAGACCCAGCAATGGCGAACCTTGGCACTCCAGCTGTTCTTGAACTTCAATTCCTAGAAGCCCTGATCAGCAGGAGTGCTGACTTGGGCTTCTGGGAATTGAAGTCCAAGAACACCTGAAGTGCCAAGGTTTGCCATCACGGAACTAGGCCATGCAAGGGGAACTTCATTAGTAGCCGTTCAAGCAAGCTAAGAAAGTAAGTGTGGAGAGTCTGGCCAGATTATCATGCTATGCCTATAGTAATAGAGTAGACCCTACTGCCAGCAACTCAACACTGGTCATCAGGTGGCGGTTTACTAACCTGACCACCCTGAGGACTAGCGGCAATGTGTGACAAAGTCCACAGGGGAGGGTGATGATCCCCAAATGGATTGAATCCCTCTTAATGGAGGGCAGCAGCTTCATCCATCCTGGCCTGGGGCCGATGAGGACTTTGCGTGCCAAAAGGGCTCAGGACCAGAAAGTGACTCGTGGAACTGGATCAATGGTATGGGGGGGTCACGCTGGGATGCGGAAGACAGGTGAAGGGCCACTGCATTATATTGCTCCCAGTACAATCTTCATGGCTGATGGCCCTGATGATCGCCAATATTCGGAATCGGATACCGCACTTGGAGAAGGGGGGAAATTATCACACTGTCATTCCATTTTTTAAAAATTGCAGTTCAAGCTACTAATAGACAACTACAAGACTTCTAATGGTTGGTAGGTTTAGAGTCCATGATACTTCCTGGCTTGTACAGTATTAAGTTCTAGTCTTTCTCTCAGCCTTATCTGCCTTGCCCGGATGGCAGTGCGGCTAAAACAGGAGGGAAGGAAACCGTGTAACCTCACTCTCAATTGAAAGAGGAAAGGTGTGAGATAAATATATTGCAAACAATTACGAATCAGTTCAACACAACACGTTTTACCTCCGGATAAACATGCACAGCATTATGAGTCGAGAGTGAAATGAATCAGAAGCCTGGTTTGTTTATTAATCCATTGTGTGTCCGTCTTTCAACTCTGCAGGCTAATCATACGGAAGATCACGTGGGCCAATATTACACCCTTTCCCCAGAGGAAGTGGCTGAAGTCTTACCTCACGGACTGCCTGCACGTTTCAAATTACAGGTGCTCCTTATTCCGTTCAAGTCTAAAGTTACTGGGAAGGAGGAGAAACAATAGGTCTAAGTGCCCGTGAAGCAACAGCCTGGACTTCTGCCCAAGAGGAAATACTTAATAAAAAAATAAACCATTCATCCTGTGAATGCTTTAAGATATATTTTATGAGAGATGGTGGTGCATTATGGCTGAGTTCAAAAGCCGGAGGTACCCAGTTGACTGCAGTGGCTCAAGTAGCTCAGATGCTGACTGGGAAGCAGAAGGTCAGCAGTTCGATTCCTCAGTACTGCAGGATGGAATGGGCTCCCGTCTATGTCCTAGCTCCTGCCAACCTAGCAGTTCGAAAGCAAGAAATTGCAAGTAGATAAATAGGGACCACTTCAGTGGGAAGGTAAACAGTGTTCCGTGCACTCCGGTGTCTAGCCATGCCTGCCACATGACCCCAGAAACGTCTGCAGAAGCAGACAGCGCTGGCTCTTCGGCTTTGTAACAGAGATGAGCACTGCACCCTAGAGTCGGATACGACTAGCTTTCGAGCAAGGGAAACCTTTACCCAGTTGAAGTCTCATCTAACCTGGCTTCACAAAGTGGCTTTTCGCAAAACAATCTCTCTGAACCTCCGTGCTGCCATCTGTAATATGGGGATAATCATCATCCTACTTAAACCTTTTGCAGGACTTTTGTAAAAATCACAATGTGAAAGTAGGTCTAAGTTGCTTTCAATGGAGCAAAGAACTACCGTATTTGCCATTGTATGAGTCACTCAGTTTTTCCGGTGTATTTTAAGGAGGGGGGGTGTTAAGTGTGCTTATACACTGGCAAATACGGTATATATTAGCAAAGGATTATACAGTATAATGTTTCTTGGCTGTTAAGGGGAAAAGCATTTGTTGGACGGGAAGAAAGTTTATGATAGATATTAACTCTTGCGGTTTGTAAAGAGCAACATCCCAGGTTATAATCCTTGTGTTTCCATGTAAATGCGATTGTGGTACCCAGATTTTTGAGTTTTTTTAAAAAATGATTATTTAAAAGTAAGAAAAAGCACCGAACAATGGAAATAGATATGCAATATGTCTCTCTCTACAATGCCTGACCTTCCCTGTGTGTCCTTCTCTTGTTTCAACAGATGAAAACCTTAAGGGAAACATGTTTTATGGTGCGGGAGCCAGCTCTTGAACTTATTAACTGCTTAAAACATACCAACTTTGCTCATCCGGCCATCCGATATGTCATTTGTATCCTCTGAAGTATATACTGTATATATCTCCCTTCCTGGTTTGGTCATTCCCTCATAAAAGCCTTGGGCTTGGCTCTCAGGGTTGGGAGGGTGACAGAATCTTTGGGTGTTTTGGACTTCTGATCCCAGATGTTCCTTCAAGTGAAACCATGGCTCGGGGTTATGGAAGAGGTAGTTTAAAGCAGTGAACAGCCCTGAAAATGGCTAACCTATAGTCAAAGAGCCAGCGTTGTCTGCTTCTGCAGACGTTTCTGTGGACATGTGGCAGGCACGACTAGACACCGTAGCGCACGGAATGCTGTTTACCTTCCCACCCAAGTGGTCCCTATTTAGGTAAAGGGTAAAGGTTTCCCTTGCTCGAAAGCCAGTCGTATCTGACTCTAGGGTTCAGTGCTCGTCTCTGTTTCAAAGCCGAAGAGCCAGTGCTGTCTGCTTCTGCAGACGTTTCCGTGGTCATGTGGCAGGCATGACTAGACACCAGAGCGCACGGAACACTGTTTACCTTCCCACTGAAGTGGTACCTATTTATCTACTTGTAAATTTTTGCTTCCAAACTGCTAGGTTGGTAGGGGCTGAGACAGAGACGGGAGCTCACTGTCATGCAGCTCTTAGGTCTTGACCTGCTGACCTTCCAGTCGTCATGTTCAGCATCTTATCCACTAAGCCACTGCAGTATAAACAATAACTAGTCAGACCATTAGAGTTGCATCTTGAATTGTAGCTCTTATCTTGAATTGGGTTTAGACTAGATTGGTGATGGCCAACCTTTGCACTCCAGGTGTTCTTGGACTTCAGTTACCAGAAGTCCAAGTCAGCACTCCCGCTGATCAGGGCTTATGGGAATTGAAGTTCTAGAACACCTGGAGTGCCAACGTTCGCCATCACTGGACTGGATGATCTCCAGGTGTACATTAGCAACTCTAAAAGGCTGAGGTTCACTGCTGTGTAGGTGCAGCTGATGCCTGATAATATATTTTAACAAGGCTCCCACACAGCTTTAAGCAGGATAGAGGGGGGCTGAGTTGCATCAATGTTTGTGTACATTTTCGTTTGTATCAATGGGAGGGCTGTGGCTTCCTTAACTGGCTTGTGCTTTGAGATGGCGAAAAGTCCACAGGGAAGACCATGACCCTCTGCCACGCAATCCATTACTGCGCAAGGCAGAACTGGCTGATCCTCCACATTCCAGATGGTAAGCACCAGCTGTTTTCCTGGGCTCTGCCAAATGCCCTGGCCTCCAGCCAGATGTGCTAAGCCCAGGCCAGGCACGATCCTACTTAACATATTTATATCCCCATTCCCTGCACGTCCACTGGTCACTATTGTTTTGTTCCTTTTGGTTTTTAATCTCCCATCGTCTTTTTAACGGAGGTTCCTGATTTTTGGATTCCCAGAATTCCCCTGGCAGCATCATCCAGAAACACAGATCTGTTTGGAATATTGGCGATCCTCGTGGGGATCAGCCATGAAGACTGTCCTGAGAATATAATGCTGTGGCCTTTCATCTGCCTTCTGCATCGCAGCGTGACACCCATAGTACCACGGATCCAGTTCTTTTGAGTCCCTTTCTGGACCTGAGCCCTTTTGGCACACAAAGTCCTCCTCAGCCCCAGGCCAGGATTGATGAAGCTGTTGCTCTCCATCAAGAGGGATTCAAGTGGGATTTAATCCACTTGGGGACCCTCACCCTTCCCTGTGGATTTTGGCACCTACATTAGTCCTCAGGGTAGTCATGTTAGTTAACCGCCGCCTGACACTCAGCATTGAGTTGCTGGCAGTAGGGTCTATTGTAGTACCATAGCAGGATAACCTGGCCAGACTCTTTATGGTCTTTTGGCTGAAACTTTTTCTTTTTTAATGGGAGAAGTTGTGTGATCGAGCAAAAAAAGATTTGCCCTGTTCCGTCCTATATAGCTCTCTCTTTTTCTTTTATGTTGCAGCTCACCTTTGGGTAAAGAATTGCAAAGAACTGCTGCCTTCGACCCATAACAGTCAGCGCTTCGATCAGCCTCTGGAAGCCTCGGCCTGGCTGAAGAATTTCAAAATCACCAATCACCGCTTCTTGAACGAGGTGAGTCGGAAAAGGGATTGCGGAGGAATTTCCATGTGGTTAAGAGCGTTTTAACTCCTCCCTTGGAAAGTGATGGACTTTCTTTCACTGCTGCATTTGAAACAGGTGGGTGACCCTGTAGAGCAGTGTTTCCTAGACTTTGGTTTTCGGACTTCAATTCCCAGAATCCTAAGTCAATTCCCCAAAGCACTGATTAGCCAATGGACTGACTGAAGCTTCTGGGAATCAAAATCTCTCTGTAGCAACCCCCTCCCCCAATTGGGAACCACTGCTATAGAGGTAACTCTAGAGCAGTGATGGCGAACCTATGGCATACGTGCCAGAGGTGGCATTCAGAACCCTCTCTGTGGGCAGCCGTGAGGTCACACCAGCACAGAGTTTGCTCTGCCCAGCAGCCCAATGGGAGTGCTTCTTTCCTTCCCAATCACAGAGTTTACCCTGCCCCTTTGCCCGGCAGCCCAATGGGAGCGTTTCCTCCCTCCTTGGTTGCTGTGTTGAAACTTTGCGATAAATAAGTAGGTTTTGAGTTGCAATTTTGGGCACTCAGTCTCTAAAAGGTTTGCCGTCACTGCTCTAGAGGTAACTCTAGAGCAGTGATGGCAAACCTTAGCATTCCAGCTGTTTTTGGACTTCAATTCCCAGAAACCAAAGTCTCTGTGAATCCACATGAATAGATTTACTGCAGCTGTTCTTGGATTTCAGTTCCCAGAAGCCCAAGTCTCTGTGAATCCGCACGAATGGGTTTACTGCATGTATGCACAGAAAACCCATTCATGTGAATTCACAGATACTTGGGCCTCTGGGAATTGAAGTCCAAAAACAGCTGGAGTGCCAAGGTTCACCATCACAGCTCTAGAGGTAACGCATAGTGATAACTCTAGATCAGTGGTTCTTAATCTTGTTGGAGGTAATGAATCCTGCATGTTTCATGTGTCCATTCACTGAACCCTTTCGTAGAATTTGCCATAAATACCCTGGTGAATGGAATGGACACATACACACCTCCGCCAAACCCATGAGACTGACTCAATGAACGGTTTTGGTTTTTCTGCTTCTAAACCAATGTTTCCCAACCTTTCGTTTTTGGACTTCATTTCCCAGAAAGCCCAAGTCAATTCCCCAAAGCAATGATCAGCCAATGTACTGACTTAGGATTCTGGTAATTGAAGCCCCTCAGTGGCGCCCTGGCCCCACGTTGGTAACCACTGGCTCTAGATGTTTACCGCTGCAGGAAATGTCAACAGAGAGAGGACAGTTTCCCTGATGCCCTCCTTGTCGGCTTGCTGGAATCGCCTGTCTGTTAATGGACGGTTTTTGGTCTAATCCGCGGGACTCTTCTTACGTTCCTTATCTTTTCCACCTTGCAGATCAAAACTGAACAAAAGTATGTGTGGAACATGCGAGAGAGCACCGAAGAAGGCCGTCCCTTAGGAGAGGTGGTTGAGCAGGTGAGTTGGTTAGATGCCTACCTGAAATCACAAGGAGTTTCTGAACTTAGAGGCAACCAAGGAAGCCTGGCTTTTAAAGCTAACAACTTGGTGAGGGAACTGCATAGGTCAGGCAACCACAGCTGTTGGGTGCAGTGGGGCTGTGTCATCCCTAGGATCTCCCATTTCTCTCTCTCCCCATGTCCCTGGTGGCGCAGTGGTTGAACGGCTGCCCTGCAATCAAAAGGTTGTGAGTTCGATCCTGACCAGGGATCAAGGTTGACTCAGCCTCCCAAGGTTGGTAAAATGAGTTACCCAGCATGTTGGGGGCAAAATGCTAACTAACTTGTGAACCGCCCAGAGTTTACTAAGCGCTATGTGACGGTATATAAGTGTGATTGCTTTCCTCCTTTTTTAAGGGTTTGACTCGGGTCAGAAATGCCAGCGATGTCGTGGGGGCAGTCTTCAAAGAGTTGAAGCAGCAGTGTCACCGGGGATCTTTCAAGCTTCTAGTAGCTGTGGACGGAGTCAACTCTCTTTGGGGAAGGACGCTGCTGAAGAAACCAGACAAGAGTGAAGTAGGTGTCCTGTCCTGCCTCCTGGCATGTTCTTATTGGTTAAGACGCTGAACTTGACGACTGGAAGGTTGACAGGTCAGCAGTTCAAGACCCGAGTGCTGCGTGACAGAGTGCGCTCCTGTCGCCTCTGCCACAGCTCCTGCCAACCTAGCAGTTTGAAAGCAAGAAATTACAAGTAGATAAATAGGTACCACTTCGGTGAGAAAGATAACAGTGTTCAGTGCACTCCGGTGTCAAGTCATGGCCTCCACATGGAAACATCTCCAGACACAGATGGCTCTATGGTTGTAAATATACATGAGCACCGAAACCTAGAGTCGGACATGACTGGCTTTCGAGCAAAGGAGATCTTTCTCTTTACTCCCTTCACAGGGGGAGGCAGTTTGGCAAAAGGTACTAAATTGTTTCTTAGTCCTGTTGAAGCTGCCATCCTAATGCTGGCTGATTAATATCCCCTTCTTTCAACCAGGAGCTTGGATTGTGGTGGGCAACCTTGACCCGCCAGCTGTTCTTGGACTTCAATTCCCAGATTGATTGGACTTCAATTCCCAGCAATTCCTGCTGATCAGAGCTTCTGGGAATTGAAGTCCAAGAAGAGCTGGAGTGCCAAGGTTCGCCATCACGCATACAAAAAGCTGATGTAAAGGCCAGGTTTTTCTCTCCTTGGTTTTTTTGTTTGTCCATAGGTCGCTCCACATGAGCTGGCGCTGATCCACAACCTGCGGAAGATGGTAGCCAACGATTGGGTAAGGAGGAGACTTAAAGTTCATGGCGTTTCCCAACAAAAAGAGCAAATGGTGTGATTCTGAAACAAGGTCCTTTAGGAGAACCAGGAAGCTTTGTAAAGTTCTGGCTCAAAGAAGGGTGCAGAATTTGTACCCCTGAAGATGTTGATGGATTGCAAGTCCCAGTTTGGTCTTCCCATCCAATTTACTGACTAGGGAGACTGCAGTGGCTAAGACGCTCGCTTTGTTAGCTGGAAGGCTGGCAAGTCGAGACCCGGGTACTGCATGACAGAATGAGCGTCTGTCTCTGTCCCAGCTCCTGCCAACCTAGCCATTCAAAATCAAGAAATTGCAAGTAGATAAATAGGGACCACTTTGGTGGGGAAAAGATCTTGGAGACATGAAAGGAGCCTCATTCGGGTGTTCTCTGAGTGGAGTTTCTCCAGTAAAAAAAATCCTTTCAACCCAGAATAATTTTCACCATGAAATATTATTGTTACTGACTAGGGATCTCATCTCTGGATCAGGTTCTTTGGGGTGGGGACAATCAGTGGCAGTTTGGTTTTTTTAAATGCTGATGGAATACAAATCCCAGCACACCCAAAGGCGAGGGCAACGGAAAGTACTGCCCAAGGACATCAGGGGAGGGGGCGGGGGGGGGGGGTGTGTGTGGAAGAGAGAGAGTAAAAACTATTGGCATGTATTTCTACGTGTACAGAGAAATTCCCTTTCCTTTTCTTGTTATTATCAGGCTGGAGGTGCCGTCGTGACTACTCTTAGCCAGACAGGGGCTCCTTTCACACACCGCAAAGTATACCTGCCTCGTGAATTGCTGGGAAAGGTGAGTCTGAGGCGGATATATGCCATTTTTGTGTGTGTGTGTGCTAAGAGTCTGGCCAGGTTATCCTGCTATTGTAATAGAGTAGACCAGTGATGGCCAACCTTGGCACTCCAGGTGTTCTTGGACTTCAATTCCCAGAATCCCTGATCAGCAGGAGTGTTGTTTTGGGCTTCTGGGAATTGAAGTCCAAGAACACCTGGAGTGCCAAGGTTGGCCATCACTGGAGTAGACTCTGCTGCCAATGACTCAACGCTGTGTGTTAGGTGGTAGTTAACTAACATGACCACCCTGAGGGTGATGGTCCCCAAGTGGATTAAATCCCACTTGACTCCATCTTGATGGAGGGCAGCAGCTTCATCCATCCTGGCCTGGGGCTGAGAACTTTGTGTGTCAAAAGGGTTTAGGGCCAGAAAGCGACTGGATCAGCGGAACAGGATGCCTACTTGAGACAAACAAATTTCTGATTTTTTGCTGTTTATTTGTTTTTCCTTCCCACTGGGCTCCCCGCCTTGCCAGGAGGGTTTTGATGCCCTAGATCCCTTCATTCCTATCCAAGTTTCCAACTATACTGACCGTGAGTTTGAGGGTTGCTACCAGTACTACCTAGAGAACAAATGGCTTCAACATGAGAAAGGTGAGTCGGGTTCTATCCAGCCGAAGGATGTCTGATCTCTGGGTTTGCTTTGCCTTTAGGAGTTGCAATCTACATCAATCCTTACTGAGCCTTAAGACTACTGAGACAAAAATCTCCCACCCTTGAACCCAAACAGCTCCCACTTAAATGTAGTAAGAGCAGCAAAAAAAAAAAATTTGTTTTGCAATAAACGTATGCCACCATCCGTTATACTGGACTACAGTTTTAGACACATGTCTGGGAGTAAAGGCCATTAAATATAATGGCCTATCTTACACAGATAGAAGTGTTCGATCTGCCCAGCCATTCTTACTGAAGGAAGTACATCCACAAGGCTTCACAGTCCTTAGTTCAGAGTCTCTTCCTTTTCTCTCTTGCCTTGATCCCAGCCAGCACCAATGAAGGCAGAATGGAGCTCCGGTTTCTTACGGCTCGCAACCCCGGATTGTTTGACCGGATCAGCGCCTTCTTGTGATCGCACGCCTCATCCCTCCCGAGTCATCACTCTACAAAGAATTCCATCCTATTCAACAACAACTATAATAAATACAACAGGATACTCCAACTTGAAAAGACACTTTGCATTTTTTAAGAGATGAGGAAAGAGGGTGAGACTAGTAAAGGGTTCATTATATTTATTTCTAATACTCATATCCTTTTTGTGAGCTCCAGTTAAGTGATCTCTGCTCATAGTCTTAAAAATATATCTAAACCAAGTTTCATTTTCTTGACGAACCTGCAGCAACTACAAGGACCAAACTCCTCCTTTGGATAATAGAAGTACAGTACGGCAAGTGTTTCCAAGTAGCCAAGTCATGGCTGACAGTATTGTGGATGCTGCATTTCGACGTTTAACAAATACGCTGACTTTGCAACGCATTTTCTTGACGTTAGGATTTTGAACAATTTGCTTTCTGCACGTAGAGTGTCTGGGAATGTCTGCTTTGGTGCCCACCCCCCCCACCCCTTGCACTCCAGCTGTTCAAGAACGACTTATGATTCTGCACCACTGGTAAAGACAGCTGGGGTTAATGGGAATTTGAGTCCAATATCGGTCGGGTGATGGGGATTCGAAAGCAAGACATTGCAAGTAGATAAAGAGGGACCACTTTGGTGGGAAGGTAGTAGCGTTTTGTGCGCTCTGGTGTCTAGTCATGCCTGCCACATGACCACGGAAACGTCTGCAGAAGCAGACAGCTCTTCGACTTTGAAACAAGATGAGCACTGCACCCTAGAGTCGGATACGACTGGCTTTTGAGCAAGGGAAGCCTTAATTAGTTCTAGTTCTTGGGTTCTCTCAAGTGCAGAATTCGGATTACTAGACCCGAAGTAGGAATAGTACGTGTGTCACAAAGAGGTTTGTGAAACTTCGGTCCTCCTAATTCTTAAAACAGTCGCTTATTGAAGGGTCATAGATGAGGGGCTAGAGCGGCACCCGGCTGGCTCTTCCTGTTGCTGCCAAAAATGGGCGTCTCCACGCCGGAAGTTCATGCGTTGAGCGAGCCTCCCTGCGTACGTCAGGGATGTCTGTCCCCCAAAGTTCCACCCATTTTCTGCATCTTCAGCCAATGAAAATTGAAAGTAATTTTCCGCCCATCTCATTGGCTGAGAGAACGAAGCGACCTTAAGCCCCTCCTACACCGCCGCTCGGGATTTGCGGCCCGTCGCGAGCCAATGGGAGCGAGCGTCCGCGTCCTCTACTCCCGCCTCTCCTTTTTCGCTGTCAAACGTTCCTCTCCGCGCGAGCGGCGCCCTGCCCCCTTCTGCGCCTGCGCGCAACACAGAGGCCCCGGCCTTCCCTCCAACGGCCGCTAAGCCACTCCTTCCGTCCCCCCAAGTTACTATTCCCCCCCCTCATAAGCTAAAAGTCCGATCTTGGGATGTCGGCGGTCCGCGAGGCGGTTACACTGCAGCTGGGGCCTTACGCCAGCAGTGTCGGCGCCCATTGGTGGGGGATCCAGGTAACTATGGAAACGGAGGGGGGGAGGAGGAGGTTAGAGACGGAACGCGCGCGAGACCGGAAGGGAAAGGGGTGCGCATGCGCCTGGGGACGAACGGCGCACGAAGGGAAAAAAGGCGCGCGCGAAACGGGGCGGGGCCTGAGGTGCCTGTGCGTGTCTATGTCTACGTGTGAACGTGCCCTCAGATACGTGCGCGTATTTTCCTCTAAAAATGGCCGTTTCCTTCCCCCTTGGCTTCCAGTTTCTCCCCCCTGCCTTCCACACAACAACCCTGCGGGGTAGTTCAGCCTCTTTGCTGTTCTGCCCTCACACAACAGCCCTGCGAGGTCGAGCGGGCTGAAGGAGAGCAACGCCCCCCAAATTATATTTGTTAGCCTCCACAACATACTTAACATTTTTCTGTTTAGCCCTTTATTAAGCATTATTAGAAAACATTTTGACCACTCTGAGGGAGGGGGTTAGTCAAGGCCCCCATTTTATTCCTCATGGTGGTGGTTCTGTGAAGAGGCCTGACCTTAGGCGGGGGGGGGGGGGGGGCGGTAGTCTAGTCTTATCTCCAATAACAGCCCTGCGAGGTAGGTGAGGCCAAGCTCAGGAAGAGTTTTAAGCTCGTTCCTTTGTTTTATCCTCATTTGTTTTATTTATTTATGATTTATATTGCCGCCCAACTCCAAAGACTCTGGGAGGCTCACAGAAAATAAAACCAATCACATTTTAAAAACCCCATTAAAGCTGCCACCAAAAATTACTCCGACCCCTACAGATTTAAAAGAGAGGGAGAGAGTAAGGTAAAGGTTTCCCTTGCGCGAAAGCCAGTCGTATCCGACTCTAGGGTGCAGTGCTCATCTCTGTTTCCAAGCCGAAGAGCCAGCGTTGTCTGCTTCTGCAGACGTTTCCGTGGTCATGTGGCAGGCATGACTAGACACCGGAGCGCACAGAACTTTCCCACCGAAGTGGTCCCTATTTATCTACTTGCAATGTCTTGCTTTCGAGCTGCTAGGTTGGCAGGAGCTGGGACAAAGACGGGAGCTCGCTCCGTCCTGCGGTACTTGGGAATCGAACTGCTGACCTCCCGCCTCCCAGTCAGTGTCTTAGCCACTTGAGCCACTGCAGTGCCTTACAACCATGGAGGTATACTTTGTGAGCCAAAAGGGCTCAGGACCAGAAAGATACTCATAACAATAAGTTTGTGTCAGAAACTATTCTGGGTTAAAAGGATTTTTGCTGGAGAAACTCCACTCAGGAGACGCCCAAATGAGGCTCCTTGATTCTCTTGCTCAGAAGCCAGTCGTATCTGACTCTAGGGTTCAGTGCTCATCTGTTTCAAAACCGAAGAGCCAACGTTGTCTGCTTCTGCAGACGTTTCCGTGGTCATGTAGCAGACATGACTAGACACGGAACACTGTTACCCAAGTACTGCAGGGCGGAATGAGCTCCCGTCTTTGTCCCAGCTCCTGCCAACCTAGCAAGAAGTTGCAAGGAGATAAATAGGGACCACTTTGGTGGGAAAGGTAAACAGCGTTTATGATCTTAAAATTATTATTCAAGCCACATTAATTACATGCTTATTTTGTCACGGGAAAATGATTTAATAATCCAATCTTAGCTAATTTTTGGGCTCACACTCCCTGTACTGTACATTTGTTTTGTATTTTTACAAGATAAAGTAATGTAGCAATATATTCATTTTAATAGCAACGTAAGTCTTGTTGTCACCTTCCGTTGGTAACATTTTGTCTATGTCTTTATTCTCTGGGAAGTGAATTGCAATTTTGTTTCTCAACAAACACGTTGCTTTTTTAAAAAGGTCTCCAACACATTTTTTTTGTTTCTAAACAAGAGGCTAAAATGTATCAGAGCTCAAAAATCAACAAAGTTCCTTTCGAATTAATATACAATAAATAAATCTCTGCACAACCATTTATCAATATAAAACATGTGGCGTTTTCCAGGCGCTGCACAGAGACTGAAAAATTATACAGTCTTCTACCCTCAGGTTTGGTGTCTGAGATAGCCCACGTGAAGTCTCTGAAGATTAATTTGCTCAAATATTTCCTTTTTTAAGATGAAGAGTGTGTTAGTCTTTTTCTTTCATGTCTAGGTCAGACTTTAAACTGCCCAAATGAAGCCACTTTCTTGGCTTTATTGTTGGCTAAACTTAAATCCTCATCAATACATGTGCCTGGTAGTAGCCGGCAGACCAGCCAACAATCTGAATATTTATTTCTCCACATTCCTACACCGTTAATTTCTTAATCTAAAACGCACGGCTGCTTATTTGCTAGCGATTTGTCAGGGAAATCTTGGTTCTCTTCCCTTTTACCCAGGAAGCTTCGTTCTGTTTTGGTCCGTCAGCAACGGAATCCGATGAAGTACTCCATCATGAAGTGTTATTCCGACCTGGGAAAACTCCTCAAGGGCAAGAGGTTTACACCCCCCGCCTCATTCTCATGGATCTCAAAGGTGAGAATTTGTGGGGGCAAAATGTGCACAGAGGCAGGATGTGTCAAATTGCAGGCTTTGTAATTAGCAATTTATCTGCCTTTCACACTTTATCTTACAAAGATAATAAGGCCAGCCATGTTTGTCGTTATAGGTTATCCCCAACTTAATTGTCACCTTCAAAACATTTCCCTAGCAGGTCTTGCAAAATCAAGGCTTCCTTTATTAAGTCACTCCATCTCAGGTTTGCTCTTCCTCTTCTCCTGCTGCCTTCAATCTGTCCCAGCATTATTGTTTTGTCCGGCCACCCTTATTTTCCCATGATGTGACACATAGTTCATGATTCTTGGCTTGCAAGCAGCTACCAAGAGTCATGGACGTGTTTTTCTTCTGTGTAGGAAGCCTGACGTCTTTGAAGCAGGAGGGAAGCTTGTACCAGGACACGAAAACAAACACACCCATGGCATGGTGAGTGTCTAATTAAGTGGTACCCAATGTGGGTCTAGTTGTGCCTGCCACATGTCCATGGAGACATCCGCAGACAAAGACAACGCTGGCTCTTTGGCTATAAACGGATATGAGCACTGAAGTCGGATAGGACTGGCTTTCAAGCAAGAGCACCCTTTACCTTACATTGCCCAGAGTGAGAAAATATCCCAGATGGGTGATATATAAATGTGACAAAAGGTTTCCGTGTTTCAGGAGAGGGAATCTGTCAACTCACAGAGAAGACCCAACCCCTGTGAATCCATTCCTGCAGGACCTGAGCAGGCCAGAGGTAAGGACCAGTATCTTCCTTCCAGCCAGAGGTTTTTTTATTCATTCATTCATTCAATTTGTATAGCCGCCCCAATCGACGTGCGACTCGGGGCGGTGTACATAAAATCCCCAACATTTAAACTATAGGAACCCTTAAAATTACTAAAAACACTGAAAAACTACCTCCCACCCGCACCAATTAAAAATATAGTTAAAAACTATTAACAGCATGAGTGATCCTCCTCTAAATGAGGTTGGGAAACCTTTGGGTTTTTTTTTTTTTACATTCAAGTGATTATCAAGTACGAGGCTCAATCTGTTTTAGGCAAGCGAAAAATATGGGGTTTCATTAAATTATTTCCTAGCCAAAAACAAGCAGGTCCTGTGGTGTCCCAGGCCATAGAGTTCCTAATCAAGGATTATTTGCTTTGCGTACCAGTATCTGGCACGTGCTCCTGATCTGGCACGTGCTTCTTTGCAGTTACACCTTTGAGTAACATCACTTCTGGTTCATGTTACCAAACACAAACGCTTGAAGAACCTGGGAAGGTAAACTAATGTGATGACAGAAGAACCGGGTACGGAGCTTATCTGATACTTGAGTCAGCGTGGCTGGTGGCCTTTTAATGTTGTGTCAAAAAGGCTTTTCATCTCTGCATAGCGGCTCTTAGTTCAGAATATAAAACAGGAATTCTCAACCTTTTTAAAGCCGGGGGCTTTAGGACAGCTCAGGGGCCAGATGGCCATTTTACCCTTCCCCAACCACATGGCCCTGGTTTGGCGGAGGCTGTGGGGAGGCCACATGAAATGGTGCAGCAGGAAGCAGGTTGATAATCCCTTATCTAGAAGGCTTTAAAAAGGCTCTTAGACATTAAAAATTGGTATTGGTCAGGATTGGTAGTTTGTTTTTTGCTGCCTTCTCGCACTGCTTTACCATACAGTGGCTGTCCAGTAATTCAAATAATTCCACTTTTCTGAGGCTTCATGGATGCTCAGCACTTGTAAAGCTTCGAGTATAAATCATCCTCTCATTCTTTCTATCCCTCCCTCTGTTTTCATTTCAGAGCTACAGAACCTCCAACACTGACATAACTTCTCGGACACGCCCTGGTGGTAAAGAAGTGTGTTTGCTCTGCACGTATGGCATTCTCTATGGGTAGAACAGAGGACCTGTCAGGGCAGGAAATAGTTATGATGGGCTTCTTTGCCAGTCTGGCCAGGTTATCTTGCTATGGTAATAGAGTAGACTCTACTGCCAGCGACTCAATGCCGAGTGTCAGGCAGTGGTTAACTAACCTGACCACCCTGAGGACTCACGGCCTGGGTGCCGAAGTCCACAGGGAAGGGCGATGGTCCCCAAGTGGATTAAATCAGACAGTGGAGGGTACACAACCGTGTTTGCGTAAAGCCTAATGGGAAAGGAAAGAATTTCTCTTTGCAGAGAACAATGCCTGTGGGTGGGTGTTAGTCTCCTGCTGGAGATATTGAAGTTTTTTAGTTTCTCGCTCGATGCTTTTGCCAAACATACCTCCCGGAGCCAAAGCAGGCGCAATAAAACTCCCCACCCAGCTCGTGGCTGTGCTCTTGTTTCCAGGCACGCATCCGTTTCTTGAGCGGCAGAACGAGGCGTCAAAAGCACCTGGATTGGAGAACACGGCGCACGTCTGGTCAGACTTTCTTCGGACGCCCCTGCATCCCCGTAGCGTCTTAGCCGTCCACCAATACAACCATGAAGGGTAAAGCTCCCTTTTTCCTTCCGATTTCATTATCTTCCTCTTGACCTTGAGTGGTGAACTAGGATGTGTGCGTGCGCACAGAATCAGACCCCAGCAAAGCAAAGCAATCACACTTCTATTCCTGCCCCATATAGTCACTTAGTGAACTCTCTGCGCGGTGCACACGTTAATTAGCATTTTGCTTCTATTAACATGCTGGGCACTGATTTGACAAATCTTGGAAGGATGGAAGGCTTTCAGTCAACCTTGAGCCCTGGTCAGGATCGAACTTATAACCTTTTGGTTGTAATACAGCAGTTGCTTCTCTTCTTCAGGGACTCCAGCCGACTGGAAGCTTTCGGGCAAGGGGAAAAACTCTTGCAAGATGCCCCATACCTGGATGATCTTGAAGACAGATTACACTTCTTTGTGGAGGAGTGTGACTATTTGCAGGTGAGCCTTGACTGAACCGGGACTAGTGAGGTTTCTGTCTGCCTTGCTCCGGCCAGACATGACGCCCGGTGCGCTTCTCTCTCTCTCTCTCCTTCCAGGGATTCCAGGTTCTCTGCGACCTGCATAACGGGTTTTCAGGGCTCGGGGCAAAAGTCACAGAGTTGCTCCAGGAAGAATACGCCGGGAAGGGAATCCTGACCTGGGGCCTCATCCCGGTGCTGCAATCCACAGTGAGTATGAAACAGCCCCCCCCCCCCTCACCCATCATTTGTTCAAGAGGGATGGAAGCAAGTCCTTGACTTTGGGGAGAACCAGAGACCGAGAATGCAGGGCTTGGAGTGGTGGAAACTAAAACTCAGGCCTGTATGGCCAGGTGACCCTGCTATGGTAACAGAGTAGACCCTACTGCCAGCGACTCAATGCCGAGTGTCAGGCAGCGGTTAACTAACCTGACCACCCTGAGGACTAGCAGCCTTGACAAAGTCCACAGGGAAGGGTGATGGTCTCCAAGTGGATTAAATCCCACTTGAATCCCTCTTGATGGAAGGCAAGAGCTTCATCCATCCTGAGGAGGACTTTATGCGTCAAAAGGGCTCCAGACCAGAAAGTGACTTGCGGAACTGTGGTACTATGGGGGGTTCATGCTGCGATGCAGCAGGCAGACGAAAGGACACTGAATTATATTCGTAGGACAGTCTTCATTGCTGTTCGCCATGAGAACTGCCAGTATTTTAATGGATGGGATGAGTGGGTAAATTATTTAGAATTTTTAATAGGGTTTTTAGTTAGTTTTTGATGTTACTTTTAATTGCTGCTAGCCAGCCGCCCAGAGTCGTTGCTGAGTTGGGCGGCAATAGAAATTTGAAGAATGAATAAATAAATAAATAAAATATTCGGATATAGCAACAGCAGAAAAAGAAGAGGCCTGCTTGGTGGGCCTACCTCCCAAGGTTGTTGGTCAGGAAGTTTCCCATCATCATCATCTAAGTGGCAGACAAAGTTGGAGCTGCAGTTGTCATGGACACATCGAGCACCATACAAGAAGCTGATACAACTATCCAACTCTACGTTTTATGGCCCAACCTATGGGCCCAACTACCAAATATCAAAAAGAATTACAAAACCTTCTAAAAACGGGTTTCCCCCCACCCCACCCCACCCTACCCTACCCCTGGTTTTTGCAGATTCCACAGAGGAATTTCTACCGGCTCATGAACACCATCCTGGGGATCGTTAGCCTTTCCAACCACAGCTCGCTCTTCTGCCCTTTGTCACTCAACGGGAGCCTGGGTCTCCGTCCCGAGCCCCCCGTCGTCCTCCCATACCTGCACTATGAGGTGAGTGATGCACACAGACAAATCCTCGTGGGATACAGAAGGAACGGGGGTGCGTTCCCTGTGGTCACAAATGCTGCGGGTTCAGGAACGAGAGCACGCCTTGGGTTCTGTGGGTGGGAATTTTCCCAACTCAGTCCCACTTATTGACAGGATTCCCCACATCCTGTCCTGGTGTTCTGCTCAAACAACCTAGTCGAAAGCAGTGCCCAAAGTCAAGGTAGAATGGAAACCACAAGCCCCAGATGTGTATCTTTGCAAATGCACAATTATACCCAAATCTCTAGATTAGGGTTTCTCAACCTTGGCGCCCCAGATGTTCTTGGACTTCAATTCCCAGAAGCCCTGATCAACAGGTGTGCCGACTCGGTCCTCTGGGCATTGTAGTCTAAGAACGTCTAGGGCACCAAAGTTGAGAAACCCTAATCTCGATACTATAGTAAAGGTCAAGATCTTCCTTCTCAAAAGCCCTATAGTAAAGGTATAGGGTACACAACTCTAGAGTTCGGTGCTCATGTCCGTTTACAGCCAAAGAGCCAGCGTTGTCTGAATCTGCAGATGTTTCTGTGGTCATGTGGCAGGCATGTTACACTGTTACCTTTTCTGCCAGAGCGTTACCTATTCATCTGCTTGCAATTTCTTGCTTCCAAACTGCTAGATAGTAGTATGTAGCCCCCAAAACGATGTGGTTTTTTTTCTAGTTACAAACCCTCCCCCCAACCCAAAAAAAATATCTAGGAGTGTCTCGGTATGAAGAATCGAATCACCTGTTATGCAGGTTTCATGCCACCACCCCCTTTTCAGACACAGAAAACTTAAAATAAAAATGTGCAGTAGTTTTACAGCTGCCGATGCCATAAGATTTCTGGCGAGGTGGAGATTTCAGGGGGTGGGAAATCAGGCCCTAGAGCAGTGATGGTGAACCTTGGCACTCCAATTCCCAGAAGCCCTGATCCACAGATATGCTGACTTGGGTTTCTGGTAATTTAACTCCAAGAACACCTGGAGTGCCATGGTGCGCCATCATGGGCCTAGAGAGTTGCCCAGTTCCTCTCCACATGTTAGCACCTGTCTGAACTACCGGGAAAGGCTCGCTCCTCGCTCTGTACGTGGGTCAGCTTTTTAACCCTCCGCAGGCCTCTCTCGACTATCACACCAGTGCAATCCTTGCCACAGCGCTGGACACACTCACCGTTCCCTACCGCCTGCAGGACTCAACCATCTCCATGATACATCTCGCTGAAGCCTTGAATTTCTCAGGGAGGAAGGTATGGATGCAAATGCTATCGAACGCCTTTTTCTTTATTTGTTTCTGACACTTTCACAATCAGGAGCTTGGAGGATTGTTAATAACGATTTGGAATAAGCAAAGCCATCACCCTTCTATACCACCCCATAGCGCTTAATGCACTCTCTGGATGGTTCACAAGTTAATTAGCGTTTTGCGCCTCAACACGCTGGAGCCTCATTTTACTGACCACGGAAAGGTAGAAGGCTGAGTCAACCTTGATCCCTGGTCAGGACTGAACTCACAATCTTTTGGTTGCAGTACAGCAGATTAACCACTGCTCCACCAGGGCTCTTAAGTCTTCACTAGTAAATCTCGCCCTTGCTTGAAAGCCAGTCATATCTGACTTTAGGGTCCAGCGCACGCCAAAGAGCTAGCACTGTCTGTGTTTGAAGACATTTCCGTGGAGACATGGCAGGCACGCCTTAGCACAGGAGTGCATGGAATGCTGTTTACCTTCCCACCCAAGTGGTATCTATTTATCTACTTGCAATTTCTTGCTTTTGAGCTGCTAGGTTGGCAGGAGAAGTCTTTACCAGCAGTGCACATAAAACTAGCTGTGCAAACTATCCCACTTCTAGTTTCCCTGGAGGAGCAAGACATTCTATTATTTTTAAAATGGGCATTTCGTTAATCAAATTGGCGGTTTGAGAAGCGCCAAGCCCCGTGAGGGCACCAGAAGTGAAACACTACTTCAGCTGAAACCCACCATCTTGGCTTTGTCGTTGGCCTAGCCCAGGAGTAGCACTCAGAGTCCTCTCTGTGGGCACCCGTGCAGTCACTCCAGCACAGAGTTCACCGTGCCCCTCTGCCCACAACTCAATGGGAGCACTTCCCCCCATCGTAGAGTTCACCCCACCCCTCTGCCCAACGGGAGCACTTCCTTCCCCCAGCGTACAGTTTGCCTCGCCTCTCTGCACAGCAGCCCAATGGGAGTGTTTACTTCCTCCCCTGTTGCTGTTTTGGCACTTTGCAATAAATAAGTGTTTTTTGGGTTGCAGTTTGGGCATTTAGTCTCTAAAAGGTTCGCCATCACTGCTCTAGCCGTTTTAAATCTTAATCAGTACATGTTTCTGGTAGTAATCGGCAGACAAGTAAATTAGCTGGATTCTGTATCTCCCCCAAGTCCACACTGCGTGTTGTTATCTGCCATTAGCCCCCACTTGAGCCTGTTGGTCTTGCCATTTAAGGACTCTGATTCTCAGCCTATTCAGGGACCTCCGAGTGACGTCGGGGAGGTTGAGTTCCTCAACCACATCCATTCCTTGTCCAGTGAGCTCCTTCACCCATCTTATAATTTTGATTTGCTCTTGCGTACCTTCAAGAATGTTTCTTCTTGCCATAAAACTCTTCCTGGATCTCAGCTGGGTTTCATTGTTTTGTTCTCACCTGCAATGGGCAGAGTTGGCCTCTTTCTGTTCTCTACTTTTGGCACGACACCCAGCCTGGTTATTGTTGGTTAATCTATCTAGATTTGATTCGATTTGTATACTGCCCACTCAGCATACGCTTCATCCGTGGGTGGCCAAAGGGCTAAACCTGTCCCTTGATCCTTGTCTCCAGGTAGCAGCCGCCATGGCCGCCGTGCCGCTGCCTGTGTCACTCGAGCAATCCCTCCCAGACGCCTTGTGCAGTCACCAGGCCACCCTTTCCGGGACATCCCTGTCTTCGTGCGGCGAGCCAGGAGACAACTACTGTTTCGCTCAGTCGGTTGTGCTGCGCGGAATCAGCAAGGAGCGGCAAATTAGGTGAGATGTTCGGCTGGGGTGAAAGTGTGCGGGAACAGAATTATGCAAACAGAAACCTGCTTTGGAAACAATAGCAATTACACTTATGTGCCGCCCCATATAAGTGCTTAGTCCACTCTCTGGGCAGTTTGCAAGTTAACAAGCATTTTGCCCCCAGTGTGCTGGGGACTCCTTTTGCCAATCTCAGAAGGGTGGAAAGCTGAGTCAACCTTGAGCAGGCATGCCTCGACATGGAACGCTGTTACCTTCCCACCAAAGGGGTACTTTGCAATTTCTTGCTTTTGAACTGCTAGGTTGGCAGGAGATGGGACAGACGACAGGAGCTCATTCCGTCGTGCAGCACTCGCCTCTCGAACTGCTGACTTGCCAACCTTCTGGTCATCAAGTTCAGTGTCTTAAACACTTGAGCCACCCTGGTCCTTTAGACCTTGACCTCTACTAGCCTCTTTTAGAAGACCCAAATTTCCCATCGGAAACAACTGCCTGAACCCTTTTTTGGCTTCTCTTGCAGCAATTTCCCGTCCGGCACTGAACCAAAGTCTGTCCTCCACATGTGCGAAACAGGGCAGGAGGTCCTGGCCCGCTACCTGTACACCGTGTCCCCAAGGACCTTCAGGTTGGTGAAACTGAGGAGGAGGAGGCGGCAGTGGAAGCAGTCGAGATGTTGAGTCGCACTTTGGCTAAGCATGTTTTTTTTTGTTCCACAGCACTTCGCATTTGCTGCAGAGCCCTTGCAAGATTTCGTCTCCGTACCCTCAATATTTCTCTCCCCTCCTGAACAAACATGGGTTCCTGGTAGAGAAGCCGACGCGTCCCTTAACAGGTAAGACAACCTTTGGTTCAACCCAGTAGGATCGCGGTGGCAAACCTTGGCACGTCAGGTGTTTTTGGACTTCAATCCCCAGAAGCCCAAATCTCTGTGAATCCACACGAATGGGTTTACTGCACATCCAAGAACACCTGGAGTGCCGAGGTTCACCATCATGGCACTAGGATGTCAGTGAACCGAGAGCTGGGACCAAGCTGGGATGGCAAACCTTGGCACTCTAGGTGTTCTTGGAACTTCAATTCCCAGAAGATCAAGTCAGCAAACCTGCTGATCAGGGCTTCTGGGAGTTGAGGTCCAAGTACCACTTGGAGTGCCAAGGTTGGCCATCCCTGCTATAGCCTCTTCCGCTTTCTGATCTGTTTCTGCTTCGGGTAGAAAGGCCCTGTAGAAGACTTTGAAAACAGCCTGACCTTCTGATTAACTGAATGCTAGATGAGAAATGGGGGAAGATGTGGTTAAAGGTGTTACAGTGGTTATGCTGCTGTACCGCAGCCAGAACGTTGTGAGTTCAATCCTGACCAGTATCAAGTTTGACTCAACCTTCCATCCTTCCAAGGTTGGTAAAATGAGTCCCTAGCATGTTGGAGGCAAAATGCTAATTATCTGTAAGCCAACTAGAGGCAAGTTCACCCTTGCTCAAAAGCCAGTTGTATCTGACTCTAGGGTTCGGTGCTCATGTCTGTTTACAGCCAAAGAGCCAGTGCTGTCTGCGTCTGCAGACAATTCCATGGACATGCGGCAGGCTTTGATAGACATCGGAGTTTACAGAAGGCTGTTTACCTTCCCACCAAAGTGGTGCCTATTTGTCTACTTGCAATGTCTTGCTTTCCAACTGCTAGGTTGGCAGAAGCTGGGACAGAGACGGGCGTTCACTTCATCGTGCAGCACTCAGATCTCAAACTGCCGACCTTCCAGTCATCAAGTTCAGCGTCTTAAGTCTCTCCTTGAAACTCTGGACCGTGTGGGGAATAGAGCAAAGCCAGAGACTGATTTTCCAAAGGAAGTTGAAACCCATCTTTTTAGACACACATAACGTCTCTATCCTTCCTTCCTGTGTTGTTAATGGGTTTGGTTTTTCCTAGCAAAGTTGGTGTACTTGAACTCCTGAATTTTCACAATTAAGTTTGGTTTTACCTATTTTATTCTTTTAAGAAGCTTGTAAATCAAGGCAAGGGAAAAGGCAGGATGTAATCATTTGCAAAACCAGTCCTTCCAGGGTTTCCATCCAGTGGCAGCTGATACTCCCAGAGGCCAAACTGGTGGCCAGTAAAGTAACTAGAGGTCCTGTTGCTGTTTTAGACGAAGCTTTCTAAATGCTACCATTTGTCATCTGTTTCCTCCCACTTTCCTCTCTCCTCTCCCTCCAGCTGTTGAAAGCCTTCCCGTCTTCACTGCCCTCCAGACTTCAACCCTCCTGCGTGGGACCCTGGGGCGTTTTTATGATGAGCTCCACCAGGTGGATGTCCGGCGCTGGGCGAGTTTTTTCTCCGCCGGGATTGAAACGGACGACTTCCTGGAGGCCTTAGAGGGGCTGAGGACCCTGTCCAACCATTACAAAGAGAATGGCTCGCCGGACGAATCGGAGGACGAAGCCAACTGACCATCCGCTGACGCTTAAAAAGTAGTAACAATAAATGCGCTAAACCAGCCTCCTCCGTCCTGGGCCTCCTGTTAACAACCCGAAAGATGTGAAGCTGCAACACATGTAAGAGAAGGCGGCTCCTTTCCCACAACAGAAGGGCTTTACTCTTTAAAATACAACTGCGCAATAAATGTTCAGTCTAGAAGCAGCCGTAGAGAGCGCGCTCACGTTGCTCTACATCCCATGCTGCCTGAGAATGAGTGAAACCGATGTCAGGTCCACCATGTGGCACAACAAAGCCACTCTTCCCCTATCAATGGGGGGAAGGAGTTTCTCAAGGCAGCTTCAGTGTGTAGATTGTCCTTATTGTCATTGTCCTTATTGTCATTGTAAAGCGGACAATGGGTTCCCCCAGAGCCCACACTGGACAAAGGACTCCCCACAGTCCAGAGATCCATCCCTTCCCCTTTGATGATGCCAAAAAGCCATGCTCTTCCAGGTCTCCCTCCCTTCTTTCCAGCCCCCCCCCCCCCCTGTATCCACCTCTTATCTTTGAAGGACACTTTTGGGGTCAACCCAAACCTCTGCCCCAATGATCTAGCTTTCTCTCTCTCTCTCTCTGTGCATGATATTTAGCCTATCAAATACAGGGGAATTGGGGGTGGGATGGGGGGGATCGAACCAGAAGCCACAGAAGGACAGTCAGAAACTGAGCACAGAGACCTTTTAGCCCACCAACTCCTTTTGGGGCTGGAGTTAGTTTTTGAGAACGCACCCCAGGAGTAGTTGAGCTTGTCCTTTGGGGGCTGCCAGCCCCTCCATCCAGAAGGGGAGGGAAAACTGGGGGAGGGCTCAAGGATGACTAAATCCCCCCCCCCATCCCCAGGCAGGTAGGGGTCTGGCTCCTTTTTCCCGCCTTTTTCGCCCCAATTCTTTTTTTTCTCCCCACCTAGGGTTCCACGTGCGACTCCTGGTGCGGCAGCGACCAATCAGAGCCGCCCAGCCGAGGGCGCTTCCGATTGGGCGCCGCTTTGAGCCGGGGAGAGGCCCTGATTGGGCAGCGGGCCATACGGAAGTCGCGCTGCCATTGGCTACTCCGGCTCCCGCTCGCGTCCAATCGGAGCTGGCGCCCCGCCGGCTCCCCGCTTTCGCCTAGCGCGAGGCAAGAGCGCTGCAGTACCTGCGGCGCGGCCGCCAGAGGGAGCGCGAGCGCCGCCTTTTTCCCCCCCCGCCAGGGCTCCGTAGACCGGAGAGCGAGCGAGAGAGCAAGGCTTTGGCGCGGCGGACATTTTGCCTCCTGGCCTGGCCTGAAGGTCCTGGTTTGCAGGTAGGAGGAATGAATGGGGGTTCTTGGAGCTCTTTAGACACGGAGCCCTTTTTATGTACGGCTCAGGCAGCCTTTGCTCGGGGCGGCCCTTGGAAGGACGACGGCGTCTCTCTTGCGTGTTTGGGAAGGGAAGGCAGGCAGGCAGGGGCTCCTCGGCGGGGCTTCCATGAGGCTCAGCGTCTCTCTCTCTGGCTCCATTGAATGGATGGAGGCCTTGGCTCAGTCCCCCCCCCCCCTTCCTCCTCCCATGGCACTCTTGGGGTGGGTGGGTGGAAGCGCCCCCCTCCCCCGGGACAGAAGGGTTTGGGGGTTCACACGTGTCTCTTTCCCTTTACGTGTCTGGACGTGACACGCGTGTGTGTGTGAGTGTGTGTGTGTGTTTCTCACCCACAGCTTTCCTCTGCTGTGAAGTTTATTCCACATGGCTTTGGGCCTTGGTGGTGTTTGTTTGTGTGGAATTTGGCTTTGGGTGGATTTGGTGGCTTTGCGGAGACGTGGTAGGTAGGAGTGGTGCTCCCCCTCTGGTCCGCCTCGTTCGTGTCAATTTCTCAAGAAAGCAAAGGAACAGGTTTCTCACTTGGGAGAAAGGGATGAATGGGTCTGCCTTCCTCTTCTTCTTCTTCTTCTTCTTCCTCCCATTGCTGTGCATGAAAACCTCCCTTGGAAGTCCTCAGAGACCCACAACTGAGCATGTCCCATTGGAGGGTCTGGTGGTTTTGTGGTGGGGCTTCATGACCCACAAGTGCAGCAGCTTCTTCGACAGCCAAGCAGAGATCCCTCAACTATATACAGATGGGCCCATCTTTCTACATCTCTCTTTCTTTCTCTCTGTCTGCCTGTCTATCTATGCTCACCTCCTTAATGTAATTTTATCTGTTTATTTTGGACACCCCCACGCATACATTCACCCACAATGATTCAAACGCTAAGTCCAAAATGGCACATACTCTTTTGGCCCTAAGCTTAGCTGAGTGTGGCCCAAAGGCCTCCATGTCTCCATGTCCCGAGTAGTGAGTGTCCCTTTCAAGAGGCGCAACTCCCCCTTGCCCCAATAGCCTCTTATGCGTCTCCCGTCGTGTGACTCCAGTATCATTGGATGCACCACTCAGTGGGCTGTTCTTGTACACGGTTTCCTTGCTTGTGCCGTCTTTGCCCGTCTGTCTGGTTTCGTTCCTCTGGCCACGTGGTTGGCGTGGTACTTGCGCTCCCACCCCTGCCAGCCTGGGCACCTTTTTGGCCCCATAGATTCCTTACAGCATCATGTTGAAGAGGCCTGGGCCGGATCCCCCGACTCCTCTCAGTCCCCCAGGCATGGCTCCACTCTTCTGACTCTCTTTCCGAGGAAATGTCCAGAAGGCTTTGAGTTGGTCTCCAGGAGGCAAGAAATGTCAGTCAATGGGAATTACCATTACTGTATTATAATAATTATATTTTATTTCATTTGGATGCTCTTGGCAACATTTAATTTTTTACATGCACTTAATTAGTCGGGATCAATGTGTAGGAAGAGCCAGTGTTTGCACCACAGGAACAGAAAAATAATTTGTGGATGCTAGAATATTAAGGATTTTTCTATGACGGATCAGTCGATTAAATCATTAGCATTACTATTAAAAAGACCAATGAAAATAATTTCTAAGAGTCCATTTAACCCAAGAGTTCTCAACCTTTTAAAGCCGGGGGCACGTCTCTACTTTTTATTATGCTGAAATTAAATTATTTTTTTAAAAGGGGTTTCAGACCACCACTATTTTACCTTTTTATTTTAGAGGTTTCTCCAAACCTTCCTTTCTCCCCCTGAGTCCTACCTATCATTCTGTCTCCCTTTCTTCATTTCATTTCATTTCATTTCTAGGCTGGGATGAACTTTAGTGAGCGGGGATTTTAAAACAACAACAGAAGAGTCGGAATATATGTTTCAGATGATATCAGACATTTGAGCTATTGATTATTTATTGCTGCTTTACTATTAATAATTTAATTTTTTCCTGTCTAAATAAAAGATCTAAAAAGCAAAACATGTAAATGAATAAGTTGCAGTATACTGTTATTGCTTTTTAACACACACACACACACACACACACACACACATGCACGCATACGCACGCACACAGTTGTAGCATACCAAGGTTTTCCCTTAAGAAGAGTTTCCTTAACCTTGTTCTGACAAGCTCTTCTCTGCATTTAATTTTATTTAATTCTCCCCCTTCGGCAGGTGGAGTTTTATAGATAAAACTCTCAGATCTCATAATAAACAAGGATTTCAAAGTTGACATAGAAATATCACCAAAACCAGAAGGCTAATAACTGTTTTGGGATCGCAGTTGACAGATCTAGACCAAACTCTGACTCTTAGAAGGCATTTGGACTTGGGAAAACATAATACAAAACTCTCTGAACTGAAGGAATCAATCATTTAATATAAAACATTTAAGACAAAAAATATCCGTTTTCAGTTGCACGGCCAAAGCGTGGCAAAAGCCACCCTCTAGTGCGCTCCGGTGTCTAGTCATGCCTGCCACATGACCATGTAAACGTCTGCAGAAGCAGACAACGCTGGCTCTTTGGCTTTGAAAGAGAGATGAGCACTCAACCCTAGAGTCGGATACGACTGGCTTTCGAGCAAGGGAAACCTTGACCTTTACCTAGCCTGGATGGAAGGAGATGTAGAGGGAAATCTATCTATGCTTTCAGTTCTGGAAAATAGGGATATATATATATATATATATTGATTAAAAGCGAACAGGGGGAAACTTCATTGAAAGGCCAACCAGCCCTGGTGAATTTGTATACAATGTCTTGGCACCACATGGGGGCCTTCAGAGCATCTATAGCCGGGTGTCACCAGGCATGTGTTGTGTGTGGGGTGTGTGGAGTAGAGGGGGTTATTGTATTGGTATTGTGGTTGTTGTTATTGTAGTATTTCTTAGCTTGACACCAAAGGTGGAGACTCTAAGTCTCACGGGCTCTTTCCTCCCTTAGCTAACAGTCAAGAAGAGGCTAGTCCTCAATGAGGCTTTAACACACACGCAGCCCTTGAAACGGACTAAGAGCCTCCAAATGGCTTGCAGTGAATCTCAGATTTTAGCGGTTATTTTAATTGTGATACTTCTGATATGGCTATTAAAAAATAAATTCAATTTCCTGGTGGTTCAATTCATATTACTGTATATATAGATATATATCAATTGTAAACAGAGCTGGCCCTTTAAAATGACGAGCATGAAGTGTTTTTGTATATTGAAATAGTGGGGGTTTTTTGGGTTCGTTCTGCTGTTTTATTGTTTATTGTGATGTGTAATTATTGTCATTTTTGTTGTAGTAACAATAAAATTAATTTTTTAAAAATAACCAGTTTAAACTGTGGGATTATTAGCCCAGTGGAAGTTCATTTTTTGTGGCTTTTCCCGAGCAAGGGCGGCATAGAAGTAATTAAATTAAATTAAATTAAATTAAATTAAATTAAATTAAAGACTTCAAATTTAGGCGCCATGTATTTAATTTTATTTTTTTAATTGGAACCAAGGAGGGAATGAGTTGCAAAGGTAATAAAGCCGCAGCGTAGCCGGAGGGGGGGGCGGGGGGGGAGAAAAGGAGCGTTTTAATTTATGCAAATGTTAATTAGAAAATAAAATTTTTTAATTGTTTTGCCTTTGGAAACGGAGCGGGAAACTTAAAAGTAAAAACCCCGCTTCGTTGCCTCAAGAGTTCGTGAGGTAAACAAGGAAATGGCTTTTTAAAAATTTGCCAAGGCTGTAAATTTAGGCATTTGTTTGTATTTTTTAATTGGAAAAATTTAATTTTAAAAATTTAATTTTACTTGCTTAAAATAATAAAAATAGTAAAAGCCGCCTTCCTGGCCCCCGGGGTGGGGCCGGGACAAAAAGGCTATTTTTTTAAATTATTTTGCAAATGTAAATGAGAAAATAAATTGTTAAATTGTTTTACAAAAAGAAAATGCCTAAATAGTTTACGGGTAAAAACAATTCAATGTATTTCCATTGATTTACAGCGTTTATTTTTTTTTACTGACGTCACAGCGTTCTCCATGTCAAGTTTACCAAAACCCTCTTTCCCGTTAGGCTGATGGGATGGCTCAGCGGGATAACGCTTGGTAAATGAAATTATTGCGGCCATATGCTGCGTAGTCAAAACCTGCCCTTGGCGGGTTCGAATCCCGAGGGTTTCTGAGCCAGATGACCTGACGCCGGTTCTCTGTTCTCTGGGCTTGGGTCCTGCCACCTGTGTCAACCTTGGGCAAGTTGCACAGTTCTCCACTAGCCCCACCTTGGCAGGACCGCTAGTGTTAGGGCTATGTGACATGCGCAAGGTTAGGCATAGGTAGCGGGGCCCAACACCAGGAACAGAGAACCATTTTTGACAAAATGGCGGGCGCCACCAAAAAAAAATTCAATAATATCTTTTTCTTTTCCCAGCCGGGATTCGAACGCACAGACCTCTAGAGACCTGCAAGGCTTATAGCCGTCGAACCCACTGCGCCACCGCTGGCTCTACGAGAGGAACAGCCTTTTTGGTATATTTGTCTATATGACTCGTGACGTCAAAAGTGACGTCAAAGGAGGCGGGACCGCCGTGTAACCTCAAAAGTCGTCCCCTTCTTCCGGGGGAACTCAAACTGCCAATGCTTTCGTTTCCAACCCGGACCATTTTTCCGGTGCACCCACCCAGAAACCGGAAGTGGATCGCCGAAATCCTCTATTCTAATAAAATAAAACATTAAGCATTCAGTAGTTTAATTTCTGAGTCTTTATTATGCAAATTAGATTAATTAATCCAGGGAAGACGCTTTTGCCGCTCCGAAGAAGGTGGCGCGGCCGAAATTATCTTCTGACTCGCCAACGAATTCGGACCCGGGACGACGAGGCATCTGTGGAAGAAAGAATAGCTTAGGTTAGAGAGAGAAAGAGAGAATGAAAGAATGAAGGAGAGAGAGAAAGAAAGAGAGAGAGAAAGAATAAAAGAGAAAGAGAGAGAGAATGAAGGAGAGAGAGAAAGAATGAGAGAGAGAGAAAGAAGAGAGAAAGAATGAAAGAGAGAGAGAAAGAATGAGAGAAAGAGAGATTGAGAGAGAAAGAAAGAAAGATGGGTAGATGAGAACGAAAGAAAGGTTAGAGAGAGAAAGAGAATGAAAGAGAGAAAGTAAGAATGAGAGAGAAAGAATGAAAGAGAATGAAGTGAAAGAAAGAGATTAAGAGTGAGAGATTGAAAGAGAGAGAAAGAATGAGATTGTGTGAGAGATAGAGAGAGAGAAAGAGATCAAGAGAGAGCAAAAGAAAGAGTGAGAGAAAGAAAGAAGATGGAAAAGAAAGATAGAAAGAGAGAGAAGAGAAAAAGAGTATGGGTGGATAGATGAGAAAGAGAGAGGGATGGAAAGAAAGAAAGAATGTATAGATGAGAATAAATGAAAGAGAGAGTGAGAGAAATAAATAAAGAGAAATGATGGATAGATAGATGAGAAAGAAAGAAACAGGATGGTTAAATAGATGGGAAAGAAAGATGGGAAGAGACAGAAAGAAAGAAAGAGAGAAAGAAAGAGCATAGATGGACAGATGAGAAACAAAGAGAGAGATGGAAAGAAAGGATGGATAGATGAGCAAAAAGAAAGGATGGAAGGATAGATGAGAAAGAAAAAAAGAAGATGGATGGATAGAAGAGAAAGAGAGAGATAAAGAAAGTGAGAAAGAAACAAAGAAAAAGAGAAAAAGAAAGCAGATGGATAGATGATAGAAAGAAGAAAGAAAATAATGAATGTATAGATGAGAATGAAAGATAGAAAGAGAGTGTGAGAAAGAGGATGGATGTATAGACGAGGACGAAAGAATAAAAGAGATGTAGATGAGAAAGAAAGAAAGATGGGAAGAGACAGAAAGAAAGAAAGGATAGATGGATAGATAAGAAAGAAAGAGGATGGAAGAATAGATGAGAAAGAACAAAAGAATGGATGGATAGAAGAGTAAGAAAGAAATAGTGGGAGAAAGATAGTAAGAAAGAAAAAAGAAATAGAGAGAAAGAAGATGGATAGATGAGATAGAAAGAAAGGAAGGAAGGAAGAAAGAAAGAAAATGGATGTATATATGAGAAAGAGAGTGTGAGAAAGGATGTATGTATAGACGAGGATAAAATAATGAAAGAGTGAGAGAAAGAAAGAAGAAAAGAGGATGGATAGATGAGAAAGAGAAAGAAAGGATGGATAGATAGATGAGAAAAAGAGAGAAAGATATGGATGGAGAGAGAGATGAGAAAGAAACAAAGAAAGAAAAAGGATGGATGGCTAAGAAAAAAAAGAGAGAAAGAAAGTGGATGGATAGATGAGATGGCAGCTTTATATTTTTAAAATAAAACACAATTAAGGAGGGGAGTCCAAAGCAAACAGCCCCCCCCCCCCAATTCTCCTCCCTTTAAAAGAGCTGTAGCCTTGTGAAATCAAGGTGGTGGTGGTGGGGGGGGGAGGACATTATTTTTATATATTGTTATTATTACTATGCAAATATTCTTACTAAAGCCATAATGACCACGATAAGGGACAAAGAGGGAAAGGAGTTAGCTGATGCAGAAGAGATTAAGAAAAGATGGCAAGAGTACACAGAGGAACTCTACAAAAAGGACCTCAACACTCCTGATAATCACAATAATGAGAAATTTGAACTTGAACCAGACATCCTGGAGAGTGAAGTCAGAAAGGCCCTAAAAAGCACTGCAAACAATAAAGCCAGTGGAGATGATGGTATCCCAGTTGAATTTTTCAAAGCCCTAAAAGATGATGGAATCAAACTACTGCATTCAATATGCCAGCAAATCTGGAAAACAAAACAGTGGCCACAGGACTGGAAAAGATCAGTGTACGTTCCAATCCCCCAAAAAAGGAATGCTAAAAGATACTCAAATTACCAAACAATTGCGCTCATCCCACATGCCAGCAAAGTGATGCTCAAGATAATACAGGATAGACTTCAGCAACATGTGGAGAGAGAGGAACCAGAGGTGCAGGCCGGTTTCAGAAGAGGCAGGGGGACCAGAGACCACATTGCCAACATACGTTGGATCATGGAGAAAACAAAAGAATACCAGAAACAAGTCTACTTTTGTTTTATTGACCACACCAAGGCTTTTGACTGTGTGGACCACAACAAGATGTGGCAAGTAATTAAAGAGATGGAAATACCAGAACACCTCATATGCCTCATGAGAAATCTGTACATGAGTCAAGAAGCAACAGTTAGGACAGAACATGGAATGACGGAGTGGTTTGGAATAGGAAAAGGAATAAGACTAGGCTGCATTTTATCACCCTGCTTATTCAACTTATACACAGAGCACATAATGTGCAAAGCAGGGATGGAGGAATCACAAATTGGGATCAGAATTGCGGGGAGAAACATCAACAATTTGAGATATGCAGACGATACCACCCCAATGGCAGAAAGTGAGGAAGACCTAAAGAACCTCTTGTTTGGATAGAAGGAGGCGAGTGCAAAAGCTGGCTTGAGACTTAATGTCAAGAAAACCAAGATAATGGCAACAGGCGCTATAAGTCCCTGGAAAATAGATGGGGAAGAAGGAGAAGCAGTGACAGATTTTACCTTCTTAGGATCCAAGATCACTGCAGATGGCAACTGTAGCCATGAAATAAAAAGGCGACTGATTATGGGGAGACAAGCGATGAGAAACCTGGGGAATGTAGTGAAAAGCAGAGACATTGCCTTGAAAACAAACATTCGCATAGTCAAAGCAATGGTATTCCCAGTGGTAATGTATGGGTGTGAGAGCTGGACCATTAGGAAGGCTGAGCGCAGAAGAACAGACGCCTTTGAGATGTGGTGTTGGAGGAGAGTCCTGAGAGTCCCTTGGATGGCAAAGAGAACAAATAGGTCAGTATTAGAAGAAATCGACCCTGACTGCTCATTGGAGGGACAAATAGGGAAGATGAAGCTAAAGTACTTTGGACATCAAATGAGAAGGGAGGACTCACTTGAGAAGGCCTTGATGCTGGGAAAGGTGGAAGGCAAGAGAAGAAGGGGGCGTCCAAATATGAGATGGATAGATGGTATTGTGGATGCAATGGGCACAGAGCTGGGCGGGCAGAGGAGGATGGTGGAGGATAGAGGTGCCTGGAGGAAAATGGTCCATGGGGTTGCAAAGGGTTGGAATTGACTGTGCGACTGAACAACAAGCCTTGTCAGAGTCTGAAGGGGACATCAAAGGGGGGGGGGAGCAAAACGCCCCCTCACCTCCCCAAAAAATCTTTGCATAAAATAAACCTCATCTCCAGCACCCAGAAGATGCTGAGCCAGGTGGAAGGGAAAGGTAACAGCATTCCGTGCATTCTGGCATCTACTCATGCCTGCCACACGACCACAGAAATGTCTACAGAGGCAGACCACGCTGGCTCTTTGGCTGTAAATGGAGAAGAGCCCTAAGGTCGGATAGGACTGGCTTTTGAGCAAAGGTGACCTTTAACCTTTACCTAATTGGGAAGGGGGGTTCTTCCAGTGCCTTTTCTGGATGGGGGGGGGGAGTGGACCTTTACAACCTCCCTGCCGCCTGAGGCTCCTCTTCAGATGGGACCTTTCGTTCCCTTCTATCCGTTCCTCCACCTAGAGGGCCCAGATGCCCACTTCTCTCTCAGCTGCCCACAAACGCCACAAAAGACCCGCAAGATTCCCGTGAGGTCAAGCAACCCTTTTGCCTGAGGGCCAGCATGGCCACCCTTGGTGACACTCTAGTGTCAGGAGTTAGCATATTTTTATATGTGTTGACAACACATTCCTCTACAAAGCAATGTACACGGTGAGTATGGTATGAGGTATAAGGTTGTAACATAAGCAGAGCCATCTTGGTGGAATTAAGAAAGCCTCCCTAGTTCAAAGTTGTTTCCAGCTAGTTTGCAGAGGAACGCACCCAAAAGGGTCTTACCTGAAATAGGCAGACATGTTTACCACGGTACATGTTAGAATGTATGCCATTGCATGCGTGACTTGGAATATGTAACCTCAAGATATCGGTGAAACGCCTACCGCCCATGGGTGACCATCTGGACCGAAGACATGTGTGCGGCGTAGCTTCATGGAAACTATCAAAGGCTGCCTGAGTCATTAATGGGGGTCCTTGGATCTAATGGATCCAAGACCATGTATGCATACATTATGATGTACCATGGCCATGTGCTATTGTGTTATGTTAGGATTGCCTTTCTTAGATAAAATTCTCTTTTTCCATGTCAAACCTCTCTGGCTGGTTTATTGACTTAGAAAGCTGTTGACTTCTTGGAGAGTGAAAGCAACCTTGGCACATCCAGCTGTCCTTGGACTTCAATTCCCAGAAGCCCAAGTCAGCACTCCTGAATTCTGGGAATTGAAGTCCAAGAACAGATGGAGTGCCAAGGTTCACCATCCACTGCTCCAGGGACTGTCAAGATAGACTATCAAACTGTATTATATACTACATGTACCACAATGCAACGCTATCATCATAGCCCCTCCCATAAGTGACAAAAGGCGCTTACCTTCAGTCAGTCCAGTTGTCACTCGTCTCGCATGCTTTTCTCTACGATGAAGTTCCTGGAAGAGACAAATGATATACGACGTGTTATGGAAGAAAAGGAAAATAAACGATTTACTCTGAACAGCAAGTCTTAAGAGTTATTTTGTTTTGACCTTCGCAACCTCAACAGGGACTCACCGCCACTGCGTGGAGCCAGCCGAGGGCTACAGATGGGGGGCCCAGGGCCCAGATCTGCCCTCCTCCTCCAGCCACCCAGAGCCAGATTTCCAGAGGAAAAGACCCCTCCCTTCCAGTTACACCAGACACCCCCCCCCTCTTTCCAACCTGAACCCCCATAAACTCCCCCCTCCAAGATCTCCCCTTTGGACCCAAAGAAAGAGAATGGACTTGGTTTTTCCTTATACAGGGATGGGGAGGATATATTAGAAAGAGGGGAAGGACCCTGGGCTGGGAGGAGATGGGGTCCCCATGAGCCAAGAAGGGGGGGGGGCCTCTGGCCCCCTAATAACCTCCCCAAGAGTGAACTGGGACATGCAAAGGCTTCAAAATGTTTATTGGGGGGAGGGAATATCGCCTTCTCCAAACTGGGAAAATTGATCTTCCAAGGGTAAAGATTCTTTGGGGAAAGAGAAAGAAAGAAAAAAATAAGAAAAAAAGAGGATGGATAGATGAGAAAGAAGCAAAGAAAGAGGATAGGTGAGAAAAAAGAAAGAATGATGGATAAATGAGAAAGTAAAGAGAGAGAAAAAGAAAGAGAAAGAAAGAAAGAGGAAGGATAGATGTGAAAGAAAGATAGAGAGAAAGATAGATGAGAATGAAAGAACAAAAGAAAGAGAGAAAGAAAGAAGATAGATGAGAAAGAAAGAAAGAGTATCAATGGATAGATGAGGGAAAAAAGAGAAAGAACGATTGAAAAAAGGGAAATGAGAAGGAGAGAAAAAGAGAAAGTGCAAAGATGGATAGATAAGAAAAAAGAAAGAAAGATACAAGAAAAAATTGAGGATGGATGGATAGATGAGAGAAAGAGAGAGAAAGAAAGAAAAATAATCGATGAATAGATGACAAAGAAAGAAAGAAGATGGATAGATGTGAAAGAAAGAAAGAGGGAGACAAAGAATGAAAGAGAGAATGAAAAAAGAAAGTGAGAAAGAAAGAAAAAAGAGAATAGATAGATAAACAAGA
Organism: Bradypodion ventrale; assembly: GCA_035047345.1. NCBI lineage: Eukaryota > Metazoa > Chordata > Lepidosauria > Squamata > Chamaeleonidae > Bradypodion > Bradypodion ventrale. Next base: position 22,253,277 of record JAWDJE010000012.1, read on the forward strand.
AAGAGAGAGAGAAAGAAAGAGAAAGAAAGAGAATGGATGGATAGAGGAGGAAGAAAGAGAGAGATAGAAAGAGAGTGAGAGAGTGGATGGATGTGAAGATGAGAATGAAAAAAGAAGGAGAAAAAGAAAGAAAGAAAGAGGATCGATAGATGAGAAAGAAAGAAAGAGAGATAGAAAGGAAGGAAGGAAGAAGAAAGGAAGAAAATGGATGGATAGCTGAGAAAGAGAGAGATAGAAAGAAAGTGAGAGAAAGAAAGAAAGAGAAAAGAGAGAGAAAAAAGAGAGAGAAAAAGAAGGAAAAAAGCGTATGGATGGATAGAAAGAATGAGAGAAAGGAAGAAAGGAAGAGAATAGATGTATAGAAGAGAAAGAAAGAAATAGAGAATGAAAAAAGATAGATATAGAAAGTGAGAAAGAAAGAAAGAGAAAAAGTGAGAAAGAAAGAGAGAGAGAGAGAAAGAAAGAAAGATAGACAGACAGATATGAAAAGAAAGGAAGAAAAGAAAGAGGATAGATGTATAATTGAGGATGAAAGAATGAAAGAAAGAGAGAAAGAAAGAAAATGGATAGATAATTGGGAAAGAAAGAAGGGAAGAGAGTGACAGAAAGGAAGAAAGAGATAGAGAGAAAGAAAGAAATTGAGAGAGAGAGAGAAAGAAAGGATAGTTGGGCAGATGAAAGAAAATGATGGATAGATGAGAAAAAAAGAGGATGGATGGATGGATAGATGGAAAAGAAAAAGAGGGAGAAAGAAAAAAGAAATACAGAGAAAGAATGAAAGAGAGAAAGAAAGAAAGATGGGTAGATGAGAATGAAAGAAAGAAAGAGAGAGAGAAAGAAAGAAAGAAAAAAGATGGATGGGAAAGAAAGATAGAAAGAATGGATGGAAACATGAGAAAGAAAATAGAGAGGGAAAGAAGATGGATAGAAAGTAAGGAAGGAAGGAAGAAGAAAGAAAGAAAGAAAATGGATGGATAGATGGGGAAAAAAGAAACAGAGATAAAGAAAGAGAGTAGGGAGAGAAAAAGAGAAAGAAAGCGGATGGATAGATAGATGAGAATGAAAGAACGAAAGAAAGAAAGAAGATGGATAGGTGAGAAAGAAATAATGAACGAGAGAGAGAAAGAAAGAGGATAGATGAGAAAGAAAAAAGAAAGAGAGAGAAGGAATAAAAGAGAGAAAGAAAGAAAGAAAGAAAGAGAGAACGAAAGAAAGAGAAAGAGGATCGATGGATGAGAAAGATAGACAGAAAGATATAGAAAGAAAGGAAGAAAGAAAGAAGAAAAAAGGAAAGAAAGAGGATGGATGTATAGATGAGGACGAAAGAATGAAAGAGAGAGGATAGATGGATAGATGAGAAAGAAAGAAGATGGATGGATAGATGGGAAAGAAAAAAGAAAGTAAGAAAGAGAGAGAAAGAATGAAAGAAAGAAAGAAGAAGGGTAGATGAGAACGAAAGAAAGATAGAAAGAGAGGCAGATAGAATGAAAGGAAGACAGAAAGAAGAAAGAAAGAAGGAAAGAAAGAAAAAGAATGGGTGGATAGAAGAGAAAGAAAGAAAGAGGATCAATAGATGAGAGAGAGAGATAGCAAGCAAGGAAGAAAGAAAGAAAAAGAAAGAAAGAAAGAGAATGGATGTATAGATGAGGACGAAAGAATGAAAGAGAGTGAGAGAAATAATGAAAGAAAGAAAGAAGGGTAGATGAGAACGAAAGAAAGAAGATGGATAGATGAAAAGAAAGATGGAAAGAGAGAGGGAGATAGAATGAAAGGAAGACAAAAGAAGAAAGAAAGAAAGATAGATAATGGATGGATAAAGAGAAAGAAAGAAATAGAGAGAGAAAGAAAGATAGATCATAGATAGAAAATAAGAAAGAGAACGAGAGAGGAGGAAAGAGAGAGAGAGTGAAAGAAAGAAGATCGATAGATGAGATAGAAAGGAAGAAAGAAAGAGAATGAATGGATAAATGAGAAAGAAAGAGAGAGTGAGAGAAAGAGATGGATGTAAATATGAGAAAGAAAGAGAGAGAGAGAAGATCGATGGTCAGACGAGGAAGAAAGAAAGAGAGGGAGATAGAAAGAGAATGGATAGATGAAAGAAAGAAGATGGATAGATGAGAGAGAGAAAGTAAGAGAGAGAAAGAAATAAAGAAAGAGAAAAGGAAAGAAAGAAAGAAAGAGGATGGTTAGATGAGAAAGAGAGAGAGAGAGAAAGTAAGAAAGAGATAGAAAAAAGATGATAGATGGATAGATGAGAAAGAAAGAGAAAGAAAGAAAGAGAGAAAGAAAGAGAGAGATAGAGAAAGAAACAGAGAGAAAGGATAGATGAGAGAAAGAAAAAAAGAAGATGAATAGATGTGAAAGAAAGAAAGAATGAGGATCGATTGATAGATAAGAAAGAAAAAAGGGGATGGATGGATAGATGAGAAAGAAAGAGAGACAGAGAGAAAGAGGATAGATGAGAAAGGATAGATGAGAAAGAAAAAAGAGGATCTAAGAATAAATGAGAAAGAAAGAAAGAAGGAAAGAAATAGGATGGGTGGATAATGAGAAAGAAAGAAAGAAGGTGGAAAGAGATGGTGATAGAAAGAAAGAAAGATGATGGATGTAGAGATCAGAATGAAAGAAATTAAGAGAGAGACAGAGAAAAAAAGAGAGAAAGAAATATTGATAGATGAGAAAGAAAGAGGGAGAAAAAGAAAGAAGGAAAGAAAATGGATAGATGAGAAAGAAATAATGAGTGTGAGTGATAGAAAGAAAGAAAGAAGGAAAGAAGATGGATAGATGAGGAGGAAAGAATGTAAGAAAGAGAGAGAGAAAGAGAGAAAGAAAGAAAGAAAATGGATAAATAGAAGAGAAAGAAACAGGATGGATAAATAGATGAGAAAGAAAGAAAGGAAGAGAGAGAAAGAAAGAGGATAGATTGATAGATGAGAAAGAAAGAAAGAAGATGGTTAGATGAGAAAGAAAGATAGAAAGAGAGAGGGAGATAGAATAAAAGGAAGAAAGAAAGAGAATGGACGTATAGAAGAGAAAGAAAGAAATAGAGAAAAAGATAGATAGATAGATAGAAAATGAGAAAGAAAGAAAGAGAAAAAGTGAGAAAGAAAAAGACAGAAAGAAAGAGAGAGAGACAAAGAAGATGGATAGATGAGAAAGAAATAATGAAAGAGAGCAAAAGAAAGGAAGAAAGAAAGAATAAAAAAGAAGGAAAGAAAGAAAGAAAGAGGATGGATGTATAGATGAGGATGAACGAATGAAAATAAGAGAGAAAGAAAGATAGAAAGAGGGAGAGAGAGAAAGAAAGAAGATGCAAAGAGTCGGAATCGACTGCGACGGAAAACACAGATGCGAAAGAAAAAGGATGGATGGATAGATGGGAAAGAAAAAAGAAAGAGACAGAAAGAATGAAAGAGAGAAAGAACGAAAGAGAGAGATAGTTGCTGGTTTATAGACTTAGAAAGCTGTTGACTTCTTGGAGAGTGGAAGCAACCTTGGCACATCAAGCTGTCCTTGGACTTCAATTCCCAGAAGCCCAAGTCAGCACTCCTGAATTCTGGGAACTGAAGTCCAAGAACAGATGGCGTGCCAAGGTTCACCATCCACTGCTCCAGGGACTGTCAAGATAGACTATCGAACTGTATTATATACTACATGTACCACAATGCAACGCTATCATCATAGTCCTTCACATAAGAGACAAAAGGCGCTTACCTTCAGTCAGTCCAGTTGTCACTCGTCTCGCATGCTTTTCTCTACGATGAAGTTCCTGGAAGAGAGAAATGATATACGACGTGTTATGGAAGAAAAGGAAAATAAACGATTGACTCTGAACATCAAGTCTTAAGAGTTATTTTGCTTTGACCTTCGCAACCTCAACAGGGACTCACCGCCACTGCGTGGAGCCAGCCGAGGGCTACAGATGGGGGGCCCAGGGCCCAGATCTGCCCTCCTCCTCCAGCCACCCAGGGCCAGATTTCCAGAGGAAAAGACCCCTCCCTTCCAGTTACACCAGACACACACCCCTCTTTCCAACCTCTACCACCATAAGAAAGAAAGAAAGAAGATTGATAGATGACAAAGAAAGAATGAAAGAAATTAATAGAGAGAGAGAAAGAAAGAGTGAGAGAAAGAAAGAAATAGGGTGGATGTATAGATGAGGACGAAAGAAAGAAAGAAAGAGAGAGAGAGAGAAAGAAAGAAAGAAGATGGATAGATGAGAAAGAAAGAATGAAAGAAATTAATAGAGAGAGAGAAAGAAACAGTTAGAGAAAGAAAGAAAGAGGTTGGATGTATAGATGAGGACGGAAGAATGAAAAAAGAAAGAGAGAGAGAGAGAGAAAGAAAGAAGAGGGATAGATGAGAAAGAAAGAATGAAAGAAATTAATAGAGAGAGAGAAAGAAAGGGTGAGAGAAATAAATAAATAAATAAATAAAGAGGTTGGATGTATAAATGAGGACGAAAGAAAGAAAGAAAGAAAGTGAGAGAGAAAGAAAGAAAGAAGATGGATAGATGAGAAAGAAAGAATGAAAGAAATTAATAGAGAGAGAGAAAGAAACAGTTAGAGAAAGAAAGAAAGAAAGAGGTTGGATGTATAGATGAGGTCGAAAGAATGAAAAAAGAAAGAGAGAGAGAGAAAGAAAGAAGATGGATAGATGAAAAAAATGAAAGAAATTAATAGAGAGAGAGAAAGAAACAGTGAGAGAAAGAAAGAAAGAAAGAGGTTGGATGTATAGATGAGGTCGAAAGAATGAAACAAAGTAAGAGAGAGAGAGAAAGAAAGAAGATGGATAGATGAGAAAGAAAGAATGAAAGAAATTAATAGAGAGAGAGAAAGAAAGGGTGAGAGAAACAAATAAATAAATAAAGAGGTTGGATGTATAGATGAGGACGAAAGAAAGAAAGAAAGAGAGAGAGAGAGAAAGAAAGAAAGAAGATGGATAGATGAGAAAGAAAGAATGAAAGAAATTAATAGAGAGAGAGAAAGAAACAGTTAGAGAAAGAAAGAAAGAAAGAGGTTGGATATATAGATGAGGACGAAAGAATGAAAAAAAGAAAGAGAGAGAGAGAAAGAAAGAAGATGGATAGATGAAAAAAAATGAAAGAAATTAATAGAGAGAGAGAAAGAAACAGTGAGAGAAAGAAAGAAAGAAGGAAAGAAAGAGGTTGGATGTATAGATGAGGTCAAAAGAATGAAAGAAAGAGAGAGAGAGAGAGAGAGAAGATTGATAGATGAGAAAGAAAGAATGAAAGAAATTAATAGAGAGAGAGAAGGAAACAGTGAGAGAAAGAAAGAAAGAAGATGGATAGATGAGAAAGAAAGAATGAAAGAAATTAATAGAGAGAGAGAGAAAGAAAGAAGGAAGGAAAGAAAGAGGTTGGATGTATAGATGAGGACAAAAGAATGAAAGAAAGATAGAGAGAGAGAGAAAGAAGATTGATAGATGAGAAAGAAAGAATGAAAGAAATTAATAGAGAGAGAGAAAGAAAGGGTGAGAGAAAAAAAGAAAGAAAGAAAGAAAGAGGTTGGATGTATAGATGAGGACGAA